>CAMXCT020005668.1:976392-1056392 GCA_947184155.2 Cladocopium goreaui | reverse complement strand
AGTGCTTGGGGGATTGCAGATCAGAGAGCATCGACAAACAACATCAAACAACCCTATAATCCTAATCTGGTTGGTGGTTTGGAACATTTTTTATTTTCCCCAATAGTTGGGATGATGATCCAATCTGACTAATATTTTTCAGGGGGGTTGAAACCACCAATTAATTAGTCATGGCTGAGTTATTTGTGTTGAAGACCTGAAACCTCTTCGGTGAGTGCGAGCGCGTGACAACAGGAATGGCTGCTTCGATTGCTCCGGAGCAACCAAGACGGTGCGACGGTGCCCGACATGAAGAAGGATGGCTTCTATGGCACATTGGCGGAGGACTGCAGTGCCGGGCAAACTCACTTCAACTTGGCCTTGTGCCAAGCTACGTTTTTTTTTTTCACAATGCCCACAATTGGTTTTGGTTTGATTTTACAATTTGCGTGGCCATGACAAGTGGATACGGATCAAAACCCAGGAGCCCTGCTGTTCACAACAAAATAGCATGTGGTTGTGGATGTTCATCCCGGTCCATATGTATTGGCCAGTCACCAAATCCAAAGTTTTGTCGGTGAAACCGATACTTATCGGTGACACCGATACTTTTGGTAGGTTGAATCTTCCTTTTTTTGTTGGCTACCCCCTAATTTTTGAGAGTTACATTCCCATTCCAGAGGATTAGCCTCCCAGTTGTGATTGCTCCAATCCGCGTTTTTGTTGGGCTAAATCACCATTCTTGAATCATCTTAAATTCCAATTTCAGGTGAACCCATCGGCCTTTTTTTGCTTGGTTCAATAGGGTTCATATGATATTCATATGGGTTCCATCCCGTTTTTGCAATTTTTTCCCCCATGTCTTGTGGTTGAATCATCCACGGTGCCTCTGGTGGTGCAGGAGGTGGGTCGCCTCTGGCAACGCGCCGGGCGTCAGGCGGCGGAGCTGGAAGAGCTGCGCAGCCAGGCACAACGGAGCAGCGAGCTGCTGGAGCGCCTGCGTCACGCGGCGGAGGTTCCCAAAATGGACCCGCAAATCATCGGATACATCATATTGATATATATATATATAAATACACATATATATATATATATGGATTATAATTATAATTTATAATATAATTTCCAATACATATTTTAATTTGGATTGGGTGACATCCCAATTACCAGCTTTTCGGACACCCCCATTTGGCCATTTGGGTGAATCCCCGAAAACAGATACTTAGAACCTTTAGAAGTAGCCAATCCCTCGGGTCCCTCAGGACTGCGATGAACTGAGGCTCTGCAGTGCTCCCCGGCCGACTGGTTTGTGGCTCCAATGTGCTGGGAGTTGCTGCTGCAGTGGAGACAGATATGGTGCAGATTTTGCAAGATCAAGGCCTTGATAGCCTTTTTGCCGCCTGTCGTGCTGTCTACCCGCAGGGCTTGCAGACATTGCAAACTGTTCAATCAGAGTTGAGTGCACTTTGTCCGTTCCAGTACTCAGTCCCCTCGTCCCAGCAGTGAATGGTGTCTGTTGAACATCGACCGGAATCAACACAGGCCATGATCGTCATTGGGTCGTGCCCAAAGAGGAGGTTCGACGAGCACGTTTGGGTCTTTTGGCACGTCCTGGCTCCAAAGTCTTTTACCCACATGGAGGACTTCCGGGGGAGATGCTTCCATTTTGCTGTCTTCTTTCTGACACTGAATGGTTTGGAAGAGGATAGCTCTCCGCCCTGAGTTGTTTTCTTTAGAGCATCTGAATTTCTGTGCCCGCAAGCGAGTCAGAAAATTCATCAAGGCCTCGGAGGAAAGACAGGCATCTCGTAAAGTCCCAGGATCCTGTGGAGATAAGCGGGTCGTTGCTTGGCCATGACATCTTGTGTTCCTTCACCTCTTCGATGAGTGCTATTGATTTCACAATTCACAGCGAAAAAGGGCAAAAGGACGGTTGAAGTGATGCAACTTCATTGGCGTTGTGCCAAGGGTTTCCTTGCCCAGCTTGTTGACATGGGCGGACCCACAAGCACCACGCCAGGACACCTGCTGGAGGGCGTTGTTTCGGTGGGATCTGCTACTCCCTTGGACGCAATCAAAGGGCAGCGTGACTTGGCATTTGAATCGAATGGGCCTTCCGAATGGGCACCCTTTGCAAAGGTTTACCTTTGATTTTGGCTTGCCTGGATGCTTGGTGATTCTTGCCTTCGTGAACCAGCGTCCGGTACTGCTCAGTAGCATTTGCCCATGTGAACTCAGGTGCCGATGTTGATGCTGACCTTCACGTGAGTGTGCTGCGAGCCGATGGCAAAAGTTGTCGTATGCCATTGGCCGTGCTGAAACCACGAGGAGATGGAGGCCCCGGCTGGACCAGCGACGGTATCTAGAAGGGTCAGCATGGTCAACCATACTGGTAGCTGCAAAGAGGCTTTCTAGGCTGGCTCAAGTTGATATTGAATTCCTTCTACTCAACTCCTTTTGGCATCCCGGTAAAGAATATGCCAGCATTGACCCTGCCGTTAGGCAGCCCCTTCAGTGTGGGTGATGTCGTGCTGCCTAGCTGCAGTATTGCCCAGCCCCTGCCCGATATTGTTTCGCCAAGAGAGGGAGAGAGGAGGGCACCAGTAAGGTTGCACAGCTGCACTGGTCTCGTTGGCAACAGTCCCAAATGAGAGCCATCAGGCGAGCATGTGAGCACGACAGCTTTGCAGGAGTAGAGGATGGCTGCAAAGCTGCAAAGAGTCAATTCCCAGTGATGAAACTGCGGAGATTCAGAACTGCAGGTGATCAAAAGCAGAAACAGAAACAGAAAACGGCAGACATAGTTTTTGCACAGAAATTGGGCATGGCCAAGATTGGCCAAGGACCAGCTGCTGGAACCCTTGGAATCGTGATGCAAGTCTGCGAGGTGCGCTCAGGGAAACTCTGGTAGAACTGGACTGTGGGGTTTGATATGTTTGATATGTTTGATGTTGCGTGTCAAAATCAACAGGCTACCCAGATGATACCATATGCTCCCGAGATTGCCTGCCATATTTCCGGATTTGGAGATACAGAATTTTGGAACATGCAATGTGACACACTGTTACGTTGTACCGACACTGTGCCTTTGTTTGCCAACAGATCTATTGCAGGATCTTGCGGCAGAAATGAATTCCATCTCTGTGCGCTTTCCTGATGCAGCCTGGATTGCTATGGTTACCAGTGGTTACCATTCGTTACCATTGGTTGCCGGTGGTTACCAGTGTGTGTCGGACATGGGGCCAGAAGATTTGACAATTGAGATCCTGAGGCAACGGCAACAGTGGCCACAGGGTTTCGAGATGTGAACTACACTGAAGGCCAGGCGATGGAACAGCTTCAACTGGATCAGGCCAGAGGGGCTCGTTTGGACAGTCAGTGTGGTAGTATGCTGCATGCTGATGACTGTAGAGGAGGAAGAAGAAGAAGAAGAAGAAGCAGGACGACGACGACGACGACGACGACGACGACGAATGTCGAGTTAGAGATGTCAGAGACAGAAGTCATGCTTTTCACTTCTTGCAGAAAGCCTTGCATCATGACATGTGGTATATAGATGATGTAGATGGAGTATGATGAAGTGAAGTTGCTCATAGCTCAGGAATTGGACCGTATCCGCCCTGGTGTGGCGGTCCGTTTGAGGCGGGGTCACCTTGGGATCACTTCGCAAATTCAGGATGATTAATCACTTCGTTTGAGATCAAACTGCTTTTGCCGTCCCTTGAGGCCTTCTACCGGCCGGAGAAAAAATGAAATAGGCCACCTTTGCTGGTGGTGTTCGTATGTGTGCCAGCGGCACCAAGAGTTCGAAAGCCACATCTAGGTGTGGTGTTCTCCCTCCACGGCAATGGGATGGCTGTAGTCGACTTCCTTGGGAACTGGGGCATGGATCCCAGTCCTAAATCAGTGGAGACATGTGGAGATGCTAGGAAGGTCCCTGAGTGGCCGAGGTTACGAATGCCCCACATTCGACTTGGAAGTGGTGGAGGAGACCTCTGCCAGGGCTGGGAGATGTTTCTTTTTTAACCACCAGCAATAGACGGTGAAAGGGGCATGGTGGCACCTATTCAATAATAAAAGATCGGTAGATGTCAGAGATCCAGTCCCTTGGACTCCTTTGCGCGTCATGCGTGATCAAGGACCCTTGCGCCATGGAAGTGGAGATCATCAGCACGCTGAGTGAATGTTGGTGCCTCGAATTTGCCACAGTCCAATGCTTGATTTTCAGATTGGACCCAGGCTTGACCTGGGAAGAGCTTTTCAATGCGTCGTTCTCCCTGCTCGCTTGTACGATTCGCTCTTTTGCATGTGGCATGATTGTGCTCACGCGTCTTTGACCCGGGTGGACCGGAAGGAACCATCTCACTCCTCCTGAGTGAGCCCAGCCTGCTGGGTTGTTAGCAGAGTCTCAACACGACTGTCAGCTGATCAAAAAAACCAGCACAAAGCGCTGAGCTGTGATATCCATGCAAATTTGGCCTGTGTAGTGGGGAGTGGGGAACAAGAAGTCTCAACCAGCTTGCGGAGTAAAGGATTCTTTCGCAAATCTTTCTTCTTCCTCATCCCTGACATCAGTGGACCAAGAGGGGAGTGTTGCGGGTTCCTTTGAAGCCGAAGCCAATCTGACTGTCGGATCCTTGAAACAGCTGGAGCTTGAGCCGACCACATTGCAATTTGCACTGAGGTTCGGCTCAATGGGTGGTGCTTGTCGCTATTTCCATCCCAACTGGTGATAGCACTCAGCTTGGCTGCCACTGGTAGCTGAATCCGGAAGCTTAGTCAGTACTCCAGAGATCTCCAAAGTACCAAGTTCGTATTGATTGGGTCGGCCCCCCCATATTCAATAGAAGTTTGCCAAACTTGGCAAAGGGCAACTATGCAAACCATGTGACTCCACAGGATTGCCACTGATCCTTGGTTTTTCAATGTTTTTCTGCAGGTTCACGCGTTACTACTGGGGCTTTATGGCTTCTGTCAACCTCGCTGGTTTCATGGCAGATCAGCAGCCGCGACCTCAGCTATATGGTACTGGTACTTCTGAGATGTTTTTTTGATGGGCTACGGCTATACTGCAAATGGCAATTTGCATCGAAAAAATATGAATCATGATAATCCTTGAAATTGAGGGTACTCCATTTTCGGGACAAGCCACATTCAAAGCTTCCACGTCTCTTGGTGTTTCCCACTCTGGTGCATGTCTGGTTTCCACGTTTGTCTCCAGTCTCCAGTGTCCCTGGGCCTTTGGAGAGGAAACTCCGGGGTCTAGCTGTGATTTGGACCTCGATTTCCCACTCCATTTCAAAGGCCATGGCTTTGGGCGCGCCCATTTTGTGACATACTGATGGTTATGATGTTTACATAGAGAGCCAAACAAATCACCAGCAATTCTTCTATCAACCTGGTGATCATTCGTGAAGTGCTGGACATTGCTGGACTCATGGGAAAATTCCCACCGGGACGGAACAACGATGAACAACGGAACTATAGACTGATGATGACTGATGTACAGTGTGCAGATTAAGTATATTATATAATGGAGACTTGCATAGTTTTTCGCGTTTTTACCAGATAATTCCCATTGAATCCGGCATTGATATATGTTCGCCAAGGTACGGTGTGGACCGTTCAAAGATCCTCGGCTGCACTATCGCAAGTCACTATCGTGAGTGAATTTGGACTTGAGCAAAGAGACCTGGCACGTTCCAGAGATTGATGATTAACCAAGGAATCCCAACATCATGTGGCCTTGGTGGCACGAGATCATGAGGAAGAAGGAGAAGGGTGAGATTCCCATGGAAATGCCCGGCTACATGCTTGTTTCTTGGTGTCGCAGTTTAGGTGCTTCAATCAGATTCCCATGCATCAGAATCCACAACATGCATCCAGCGAGCATCGGCAGTGAAATCAGAGAGTTTCATGCGCTTGAAAATGCTGAGGCTAAGTTCCGCAATGAGTGTGAGGAGAAGTGGACGTCTGAGCCCAAGACTAGTGCTTTGCTGGATTGCCCCGGTGTACACTGTGATATTGAAGGCCGGCCTCGTATTATATATATGGACGGAGATTATTGTTTCACTTTCGAGTTTCTCAGCAGGTTTGACTACAGCAGGTTTTCGGGGAATGAAACGGTCCAGCTGCCCAATATCCTTAAGGACCCAGAGAAGCGATGAGTTCTCAGACTTCCTGAACGTGATGGAAGCTGAGTGAGCGGAGCACGCGTGCGACGGGTTTGGGATCAGAATCGCGGGGTTCAATGAATTTTCCCTCATCAAGTCTCAAAAACCTCAAATCACTTTGAATTTCATTACTGTAAATCTCATCAAATCTCATCAAAGTATCTCTTCCAATGTTGCGCTTGCCATTGACGACTGGTTCCCATGACGCCGTATTGATGCCGATGTTAGATGGAGCTGGACTGACCCAGCAGATCAGGCCGAGGGCCCCAGTTGCTGGGATTCCACAAGATATCACAAGACAGTCAAGAGGACCTGAGGAGAAGAAATTTGGTTGAAGTTCAGTTGAAGATCAACAGCCAGAGCACTTGAGGTCTCAGGGCAGATCATTCAAAGACTAAAGAACTTGAGTGTCCATAAAGCCATAAACACAGTAGTTGTAAAAGGAGTCCTCAGCCTTGTCCGTGTACGTGTCATCAAGTCCGGTGCAGGCGAATCATTTGTTTTTGAGCAAACATAGCTTCCTTGGCTCTGGAATGGTATTCAGCAGTGGTTTCAAAAGAGCTTGGCGCTGTGATGCAAGCAACATGGTTGCGATGGCAATGGGGACTGACTGACAGAAGGAGAGTAAACATGGAACCGACAGCGATTCTGCTACATGTCACAGGTTCATATCAATGAGGCTTCTTCGCGGTTTTGCATTCAGTTTGTGACAATGTCTTCAGCCATCAACCCGAACCCTGTCGCCCTTTGATTCTTGGCTCTGGTGACTCTGGTGTGGGTGCCAATCCATTGCCCAGGGTCTTGGTCTCAGCGCTGACGAACATTCTGTGGCAAAAGCATGTCTCATCGGGGCGCTCTGAGGAGCCACGCCATCGCGTAGCTGCGTTTTAGTCCTCCGAAGAGAGGCCTGCTGTGAAGTGGTGGTGGTTTGGTTCTGGATGTTTCTTCTGAAATCCTATTAGCGCCTTGAGATGCCTTGAGATTTCTCCAGCGGTTTTGTAGGTGCAGTTAGCAGGATGCCGGAAAGCTCCAAGCCCAGAGATGCCAGGATCAAGCAATAGAAGCCTTCTGGGCCAACACTTTTGACTTTAGACAGTACTCAGTATTCAGTATAGTCTATAGTTATATGATATATATGTGTTGATTCTCATACATTTCAACTACCTTCTTGTTGTTTTGTAAGGTCGAAATATGTTTGTCTGGAAAGAGTCCTGAAATAAGTGTACTCAGGTTGAACTTGCGAACGTACAGCCATTATGTAGTGAATGCGAGTACCGGGTCACAAATGGCAGGTTGAGCAATTTGACCAGATATGATGAAGTAGCTTCAGCACCAGAACACGGTTTTGATCCAGTGAGAGAGAAGGTTGCATCCTCTACAGTCAACACATGTAGAGCAGTTCTGCTGGCTGCTAAGGTTCATCTTTCTACAGACTCATTTCCCTAGCCTCGCCCTCAAACAGAAGTAGATGGTCTCGGTTGCTGGCCAATGACTCCAATGACTCTGCCAAGGTTTTGGCTTGCCAGCTTTGGAGATTCGGAGATGCACAAGCTTTTCCAGGGTCTGGGCCACCCGAATTCATCTACCTCAACGGTAGAGCTGGTGCTGCAGAGTCGGGTTATGGTCACATCAAGGTTTTCTGACGCAGATGCTGCATGGATTGCAAATGGCGGCTTCAAACAGCCTGGATCTTGGGCTCAAGATGGTTTTATTCGACTTGATTGATTTTCCGTGAGCTGCCAACAACTTAGGGGTGCGGCAACGACTTCAGGGACTGCCGTAACATCTCTTTGGTTTTACTTGAATCAAATCCATGATATTCAAGTCTAAAGTGACGTTGTGTTGCAGGTGTGATTGTACTTGGCCTGTTGATGGATTCCAACTTTTGCCAGCAGGAAACCTTCAAATGGTTTCCAGCTTCCTGATTGGCTGTACGGCATCTTAGTTTTCACTCAGATCGATGATAGCAACAGAAACCCATTTCCTACTTCCCAACAAATAGGCATGGTGGGCCATTGATGCTTCTGCTTGTGTGTTTGCGATCGCTTCATTGCCAGCTTTGAGACGAAGTGTTTCCAAGGCAAAAAGCTTTGGTCCCAGTAGAGGCAACGACCACGCAGCCCAAAACACCTGCACCAGCCGCGCCTGCTCCTGCAGCATCACCAGTGTCAGCAACACCTGCTCCAGCGGCACAGGGATCTGCAGCACCGGCACCACAAACAGCACAGGCTGCACCAGCACCAGCTCCAACGGCCGCGGCGCCAGCCGCACCTGCACCTGCACCAGCAGCACCAGCACCAGCACCCTTTGGGTTTGCACCTACAGCGCCCAGTCCAGCTCCAGTCGTGAAGCCGGCAAGCTTGATGTCAATGGGGATTTTTGATGGTTTTGGGATGTCAGACGCTAGGAATTTGTCAGATGCTCACCGAACGCAAGCAGCTTTGGGCCACGAGAATAAAACGTTGTGTAGTTTCTTTTTTCCTGGTTGGGGTCAGACCTAAGACCTTGGCTGCTTCTTGGCAATTTAATCTTTTAGTTGACTCTAAGCCAGAGATCGATGCTGTGCTTGATTCCAGGTTCCTGTGGCGGAGCAGGCATTGATTGGGGCTTTGCTGAGTTGCACCAAGTGTGCTTTCACAATCTTAAAGCCAAGACAACTTGCAGTTCCAAAAATGGAGGGTTGTTTATATGCACCATTTGGGCGTATCAGGCTCCTGGAGGCGCAAGTACTTGGAGATCGTAGAGCGATTGTCCAGTGATATTCTGCAATCGGCACTGGCTCGACAACGGCAGGAAGGTTTGACGCTGGGTGAGATGTTGCACTTCCCATTGTGCAAAGCAGAGCAAGGCAGTCGACGCTTGTTGCTGTCTCAGCTGGCCACAGTGTGTGGGGAGGACAAGATGGGCGAAGTGCAGGTGTTTGGATATCACCATCTGGACTTTCCAAAATCTCTGCTTCATATTCCTATGCTTTACTATTACTATTATTTTTACTTCGATCTAAATGGTTTTATGCAGAACATGTAAAAATCATTGGCATTTGCTACAAGGCGCTGCACTGTGGAATATGAACATCCCTTGGTCCATTGACTCGCCCCCCGGCTTCAGCGGCGCCGAGGCTATCGGTAAACGACTTATCGATGGTACAAGAATTCAGACCGACCAAAACGGTCCAGGAAATTCTAGTTGAGAGCTCAGCTTCTGGATGGTTAAGGCAAAATCCAGATTCCCAACAAGTTGCCCAGGTGTTACATCTGTATGGCGTTACAAGTGCACTGGTGCTTCAACTATTGAACATTTTAAACATATTTTAACCCGGTGTGCATGTCCTGCAGATGGTGCTTGCGCCCAACTGACAAAGCTGATCAAAGCTGTAACAGCGGATAAACAATAGGAGAGCATATTCAACTCGATCATGAAGCGATCCTGACTCTTGCAAAGTCAGCCGTCAGCGGCGGTGTTTGATATCCCAGACCACATTCTCAGATAGTGACAAGGTCTGCATTCTGACAATCGTCCTGCTGCTGTTTCTCTACACGCACAGGAGACATCGGAGATCATGTTCACAACTGGGTATGGTTTCAGATAATTTGCCCAACCCAAATCATTCTGCGAATGGCAGCAGGGAGACTAGTGATTTCGGAGTGTCCCGTGGTTGGGACACAACTGATGCTACAGGAGAACCCTCGCTTGTTCCCAGCTGGCTTCTTTTCGTTAAAAAGTCGAACCTTGCGCAGGAAAGATGTCATCACCTTGTTGACTGGAGACGACAGGTGCCAGTTCTCAGACGATTGACTGTCCATGTTGGTCGTTTTCATGAGGGTCTGTGCTGAACTCCGTGTTGACTGATTGGGATGCACTAAAGGATCATAATTGGTCATGCTGCTGTTATAGATGTGCTATGAAAATGACATGCTAGTATATACAGTAATGTGTATATATATATATATGTAATTATATATATATGACATGATGTTTATATGTATGCCAGCAGGGTATCCAAAAGGCACTATGATGATGTCAGAGTACTAGTCCCTTCAACAGTTTCTTAACAGACCTTTGCTTCGAAGTGCACTGTAGCTGATAGCTCTGTTAGGACATCGGGGGATGACATGCTGGATGATGTTTCCACGTGCTGCGTCTGTGATTTCTCGAGTCTTGTCTCAGGATCCATGCAACGCTGCCAGATTTTTGCTGGTATGGCCTGCGCTGGGCTCACTCCTTGAAGATTTTAAACTGCATGCTGGAAAGATGTGAGAACCTGTGAAAGAAATGCATCTTTTTGTAAGAGAGTTCGATTTCTCTGTACTGTCACGACCAGCCCGCAAGACAGGTGCCAATGCGGCGGCCTTTGCAAATTTGAGTGGTGCGTTTGCTTGACAAGTTTGCAGGAAACCCAGGAAACTAAGAGTGTTGGGTCTTGGCAGTCAGAACCAGGGTGCAGCTGTCCCTAGAGACTCCCCCTGCACAAGACTCTGCTAGAAAAGTCTTTGATTCTAATGCAAAGCAAATTCTGATTCACCCTTTGCGAACTCATTCTTTGTGATTGTGCACAGCCTCCCAAAAAAAATCTGAGAGGAAAGCGTGATTTGGTGGGCTCTAGTGATTCTTGCAACATTGAACTTATTCAGCATAACACATGCATTGAAAGATAGTTGCAATCTTCTTTGTAGGGTCTTCCCAAACGACACCTTTGCCATGCGAGTAAAATATCAGGAGCAAGAAATGAAGCGATGGACACTGTGCCGAGGCCCTGCTGTCCGAAGCGATGGCGGGGAAGCCACCCCATCAAGGTGCTTTGGGTGTGGGTGTTGTGGGTGCTGTGTTGGTTCCAATGGATCGGAAATCCACCATGAAACCTAGTTTGTGTTTGAACACCTAGAAACCCATAGAAGCCCTATAAGTGTGAGCTACGGTGATCTCAATTCTGATGGTCACAGAGAGTCACCCAATTCCCATCAAGTCTGCAACCTTTGGCAAGACCACTCCGCACGGGAGCAACGCTTTTTCAGGATATCCCACTCTTCAATCACCTCGCAAGTTCAGCATAATCGGAATTGGTTTGCAGGAATTATTGGTTTCACATTTTTTTGTCAGCTGACAGACTAGCTGGTTCTTCCAGCAGAGGAGTTCCCTTGCTAAAGTAATTGCATGTTTTGATCATGATTGTTATTTATTTATATATTTATTTTCCTAGTGGTAAGTTCTGACTCCATTTTCGGACACAACCTGGGCTGGCCAGTTGATGGGACAGCAGCTGGGTTTGACGCATGAGACCCAGCTGGGATTGGTTGGTCTGGGCTGTGGCATATCTGGCCAAACTGTTGCGGTCCAGAATCATGATTCATCCTCTAGCCCGAGAAAGTATATAATCGCCGGCATCGTTGGAAATTGGAGGCCACTCAAAGGGTGAGCAGGCCAAGTTCATTTAGGATTGGCTAACAGCTAACAGACCAATACTGGGAGCAGAAGAAGAAAGTAGAGAGAAAGACGATACAGGCTACAGTGAAGAAGACTTGAAAGGATAAAGTATGACAAAACGATTATAAAATGCATGTGGATTTGGGGGTGAAGGCGGAGGTCCAGAGTTTCAGCCGCCTTCCAAGCATTTTCATTTTCCGCTGCATCTCGGAACGTTTGACTCCGCCCAGGTCCAGAACGATTGAGCTCAGTAACATCGTCGTGGGAGATCTTCCGACTGACAGGCCTGACGAGATCCGGCGAGATCTGACGAGCTTGCCTGGCATCCCTGTCAAACTTGATCTCAGCACCATGATGACTTGTTCAGGGTGAAGAAATGAGATGATGTGGATGTAGCACAACAGATTTTCTTGGGGGCATAGAATGCTGACTCCTTTTGAGTCGATTTTTCCGCCCAAGTATCCCAACTCCATTCTGCTCTGCGGCAGCTATGGCTCCTTCTACATCAAGATTGAGTGCGGAAAATATCCGTGGCAAGCTGAGTCACTGAACATTTCTGAGGTTTGCTTCGAATCTAAATCTATTGGTCATGCACATATTTGCCTACATAAACACATGTAATATATTGTAATATAGTATTGAAATTGAATCCTACATATTAGATTAGATATTCGATGAGCAACATTAAACTTTGACATAGATAATTTACTATGAATCGGTAGCTACTATATATATATAACTATATACATATAATTATACATATAATTATATAATATATACATTTTTTTTTTTAAAGAAAAATATTCTAGATAACTACGGCATATATACATATATATATACACACATATATTATATACACATGCATGCACGTGCATTCATGTGCATATATGTGCATACATGCATGTGTCCATCCATCCATACATAGATACATAGATACATAGCTACATGGCTACATACATAGCTACATACATAGCTACATACATAGCTACATACATAGCTACAAAGATGCATGCATGCATAGATGCATAGATGCATAGATGCATCAATAGATAGATAGATAGATAGATAGATTGATTGATTGATTGATTGAGATACATACAGACAGACAGACAGACATACAGACAGACATACAGACAGACAGACAGACACAAACAGGACAGATAGACAGACAGATACACAGACAGATAGACAGACAGACAGACAGACAGACTTACTTGACAGACTTACTTGACAGACTTACTTGACAGACTTACTTGACAGACTTACTTGACAGACTTAGTTACTTGCTTGCTTACTTACTTACATACATACATACGTACGTACGTACATACATACATACCTACGTACATACATACATACATACATACATACATACATACATACATACATACATACATACTTACACACTTACATACTTACATACTTACATACTTACATACTTACAGGCATACATGCATACCTGCATACATAGATACGTACGTACGTACATACAAAACCTATATGTGTGTATATATATATATTATGTATATATATATATATATAAACATGTGTGCCATAGTTGAAGCTTGGGGTAGGAGGTGCGGATGGTCCAGTCCAGTGTTTTCTCGAAGCTGAACAGCGCGGCCTAATCCGAGGGAGATTGTCAGCGCAGTGCAAGAGGAGCGAGCCCTTGCCATCCTAGTCGCAGTGTGTGTGGGGCAAGTTGCTCAAGTGGCACTAAGTCGACGAGGTCCTTTTAAGGCTGTCAGTAAAACTAAGTTGTTCCGAACCCCCTCGGACAAACCATGTCTGGGTCGTCGTAACAGGAGGGTCTCCCAATCTGCGTAGAATCTGACGACCTTTATCTTTCAGGACAAAGACCCTCGGGTTGTGCATTTTCCAGAGGCGGGGTTCTGATGAATTACTTGCATTGCAAGGAATAGAGAAGCAGCTGAAATTCCGCGGGAATAAGGACAGTGCAAAGGAAGTTTGTGTCAAGATTTCTCACTTCCAACCTGTGAATGAGTCTCTGTCTTTGAAACCATATAGATTGGGTCATGCCTATCATGACTTATTTTGCTCTTATCACATCTTATGACTTATTCCTTGTGACGGTATGTGGGAGGTGCTGACTCTCCGCATTCGAGAGTCGATGTGGGACTCCTTGGCTGGGATGCCCAAGGCAACCTCGGTGCAGTTGAGATTCCTGGGGCCATTTGGGCCATTTGGGGCCATTTGGGCCATTCGCCACTTCCGTGGAGAACTGGATTTCTTTTGTTTCCGCTTTTCTCATATTTTGTTTTACTTGCACCGTTGAAGATGCTTCGTGGTGATGTAGAGATCCCATTCATTCTGATACCAGCTTTTTGATCCTTGAAGGAAAAGGCACTGGTCAGATTTGGTCAGTCATGCCGAGGTGGAAATTACTGTTTACAGCAGCTATTTCATCGGAGTTTGGCCACTATGTCAGGCGTGGGTTGCATCGCAGGATTTGTGCTTTCGGTGGCAGTTCAACCGCAGCAAAGAATCTGAGTCGGAATTTTCAGGTCACCAGGTTGTAGGATGCTCGCGGATATGGACCCCATGTTCCGGACCCTTCTGGATGTTTCTTGATGATCCAGCTTGCACTTTCAGGTGAGATTGGATCCCCGGGCCATTGCAGACTGGGCACACGAGGCTGCAAAGAGCAAAAAGTCGTGACTTCTGGAAAGCAGAAACGATTCAAGGGGTATGAGTTGTTATTTGTTTCCATTTTTTGCCATTATCGTCAGTTTATTCCATAGGTGTTTGGTGTCTCAAGAGATATCCTCAGATCACAAGGCCCCTTTGTATCTGGTGAGGATGAGCCGCATTGCACCAAGAGGTTTGCCATGAAACCTGAGGATCCGAACAGGGAGGCGATCCTGGGGGAAGGGGATCACAAGATAAAAATTGAAAGTTACTGAAAGTAGTGAGAACATGCCGGTCTTTTTAGCGGAATGCGCGACAGGGAATCGGAGAGACGCCTCCTTGGCGGCCAACTTAGCTACATGTTCCAACAGAGCCGGATCGTACTCCTCTGGTCTGAAGTGAAAACGCAAGTTCTTTTTGCTGATGCCTGGTACTGACAAGGTGGGTTAGTGACAGATTCAATCTCGAGACTGTGCCAAGCTGTGCCAAGGATCAGTCTCACCTTTGGTGTGGAACAGGCAGATGTTCGTCGCCTGGACAGATTTCATGCCAACCAGACGATGTCAGTCCCTTCCTCAAAATGGGAACGGCACACGTCACAGCACACAAAAACAGCGAAACAGCGCCGAGGTGCGGATCGCCACATGGGGTTTCGCCGGCAGATGTTGTGCCACTGTCGGCCACAGTGCCGTGAGCGTTTTGCCAAAGGGCTTGCTGGGACGTTGACCCTCTTGGCTTTGCCAGATCGCTACGATCCAGTCACCAACGAGCCCTTCGAAGAACAGCCTTTGGCGGAGCCGTCATGTTGCTTCGAAAACCAAGGATAAGAGAGGCGGTCGCACTTATGCGAAAAACACAATCGCTCTAGGATTCTACTGTAGTTGGGATACCCCATGCTATATTGATAAAAACACGCAAAAAAAAAGTAGCCTATAGCCATATCGATTTTCGAGTAGGCTGTTTCCGACGTTTCCTGCGGTGCTCTCTGTGATGACCCTTGCTTTACTTCCGCGACAGATGGCGATGAAACACAGATTTCCGTTGGTGGACGGTCATGGAAACGCAGTTCAGGCCGATTGTCCATCACCCAAATGGCCCAAATGTATCTAATGAATTCTAATGATCTAATGTTCATTGCATATCCACGGCAGAATTCGCACAATGTTATTATTGAGATGCATCCAAGACCATCCAAGTGTCGTTCCGTGCAGATTTGTGAACCACTGTATTTCTTGGATTTTCTTGGTCCTTTTCTGGCAGGAGCCAGAGGAATCCGATCTGGCCTGGCTCAGTGGCATGAGGACAGGGCCAAATGACTAATGAAAGCCATGCTGAAAGGTTCCACTTGGAAGATCATGATGTTCTCCGATGTGGCTTCCAGTCAGCTTTGCTTCAGGAGTTGTCTTACCTGCTTGTACTCCATCCTCAGCCACTCGGAAAGCATTGGGCTGTTTCGTGCTGCGTTGCGAGTGGCACAATACACATTCTAATGCAGTCACTCCTGCAGGCCTCATCTGTTTATGTTTTCTTGCAACGTTTGGCTTTCGCAGGCACTGGAATGACCATGATTTGACATTTGACATGACTTGACCAAGTCTAATTGCTTCTTAGATGAGCCATGATGAGCCTGAGGTTTCTTTGTTACTCTCTTTGTTGTTGGGTATGGTTCATTCAGATATTACGCTTCAACCTCAGAGTGCTTGCAGTGTCGCTTCCATGATTCCTTGCCTTCACCACTCTGCCAAGGTGAAAAAATGCTACGATTCTTTTGAGACCTTGACCATTGCAAAATCGTCAGCATCCGAGAAACTTCAAGAAACCGTTGCACCAAGCACACAAGCCTTACAGCGATCTACAGCTTGTTCAAACGGTTCAATGTCATTTTCAATGCAGCGATTTGCAGACGGAGGTGGAAGCCCCATGAGTTCCCAATGCCAACATGCGCCAGCGTCTCAGAATGTCTCAGAATGTCTCAGCAGAATGTTTCAGCGTGAGCGGCATAGCTGACATAGCTGACATAGCTGACATAGCTAAGCAGCTAGGGCTTAAGGCTTCCAAGGCTTCCAAGGCTTCCAAGGCACAAATGTGAGCTCTGAGGCAATGCGATCCATCGACGCCATTTGCGCAGTGACACGACGCAAAGAGCTTTTTCTGGATTTGTGTCTTTATCTCGTACGCCATTGCAGCATATCCCAACTTGATGCTTTAGAGTCTACCCCAACTGCAAAGGAACAACAGAGCTGCAATGGCGAGATTGGTGAGATATCACATGTTTTATTCCTTTGGAGAACACGATGAAGCTGTCGTTTGTTTCAATGCCTAGAACCCTGACCAAACTTTTTGGAAGCGCTTGAACTCAGTGCTGTTCAAGATCATTCTTGCGTCGCCGAAATTTGTGAGGCGAAGCTAGATGGAACGGGCGTCAAACCTGGGCAGCATATTTGCAGGTGGATTTGGTTCCTGTTTTTCCCTGTCCAGCTTTGTAAAAAAATGTGAAGAATGTGTTTTTTTCATTTTTTTTCACCGAAGTCTTGCGGGAAACCAATGAGCCTTGTGAAAGTGTATGCCTTGTGAATCCGTGCATGATAGGCCGACCGATGAGTCTGTGGAGCTAACCTGTGCTTGTCTCAGCCACTACCAGTCACTCTCAGCTGCAAATGTCACCGGGTGCACTGAGGCGATGATCCTCCACAAGATCGACCGAAAGCCTTCAACTTTGTTTTGGAAGGCTCGAACCTTGGATCATCGTCGGATAATCACCGTATAATCATGTTGTGTCACATGAATCTGTGAGGGGCTTGATATCAGTTGTGTCACATGCTGATGCTCAGATCTCGGTCTTGGTCGCAACCAGGGTCTCCCGTTGCGTGCTTGGTGAATTGATCTACGCTGAACTTAGCTATTACGTACTGTTTTTGTTGCGTTTGCTTGATTTTCTTGGCCGGAAGTATAGCACACTTTGCTGTGTTCCAAGGTGCTTCCAGGATGTTTGCAGATACAACAATCGCATCAAGCACTACGACCAGGTTGCCTTTTTTGGGTCGGCCCGGCTTGTTGAATTGTGGGAATCAAACTTGGACGTACAAGTTCTATCTTCCTGGTTGTTGAGAAAACATAATCAATTTTGGGATGCATATATATATATAGTTTATTCATCATGTTCATTGCTGCCGGAAAGGTTTCTTCTTGAGTCCCATTCTCACATATACCTTGATCGTTTGAAAAGAGCTGAGCCAGGTCAATTGCAGCGCTTTGCTTCATCTTCTGCTGTTTTAGGTGCTCAGCAAGGGTTGATCTTGGTGCAAACGGCAATTCTTTGATTGATCTCTTTACAAGCCAAACAACGCATTGCCATGATATTTGTCGGTGACGTACCTTGTCATTTTGTTTTACTCTGGATCAAAACATTTGCCACTGCTAGTAAAACCACAATTTCAATAGTTGGTATTCATATCCAGCCACGGCAGGGTGGGAAAAATCTGTGACAAGAATAGGTCTGCCCAATTAGAGCTGATTTGACAATGTCGACAGGCCGCTGGCCAACAAATTTATGCAACAAATGACGTCAACCATGCAGAAGTTGCACAACAGTTATGACCTCAGAGCAGTCGGGAGAGCAGTCGGGAGAGCAGTCGGGAGAGCAAAAAAAATGCCATGTACACGGTGCTTCAAATCCGCCATTATGTGTGTGTGTGTGCGCCAAGAATGCACGCAGGGATAATTTTCACTAGCTTCGATTTTTGCCTGTGGCATGTTTTTTGCAGACCCCTGTTGCGAAATGCTGTTCTAGCATCTATAGTCTATGGCTATGTCATTGATGCGCAGATAGTCTGATCCAGAATCAAGTAGAATGTGGAGAACGTAAGACAACTATCTTTTTTAACAAAAGGGAAGCACTTGACGGATCTTGACGGTATTTACCTGCAAGCTTCTCCAGTGAGCCTAGGTAAGATTCACCAAATGTTGCACCGCGGGGTTTGATCCGCTTGCACGTGGGAGCTCTTCGCTTGAGGAAATGTTCCCCCGTTGTCAATGTTTTCGTTGTACATTACCTAGCAGCAGTGTTTCTTGCAGGGTCGCCCATGTGCTTCTGAAGAATCAAAATGAGCTGTTCATAGTTCATACAGTTCATACCTGTTCAATGTCTAAGCTTTCGGAGCGACATTGGCAACCCTGTAGTTTTCACGGACCATCAAAAGCCTGGCCGATCCCAATGTAAAGAAACCTTGTGGGCCTTGTGTCCACCTGCAAGTTGCCTTCACAACGGGTCATTGTGTTGCAGCCCACGGGGCAGCATCGGATGCTCATGGTAGCCACAGATCCATTTGTGCAGCTTGGGATCAGGGGCGACAGACGCTTTTGCAAAGACGTCACTTGAGGTCACTCCTGTCACTTTGATCATCCAACACTTCCAACCTGCCTTCAACATGGGAACCATTTTGGTCAACAAGTTGGAACAGGACATGCATCTACAAGTTGTGTATAGTCCTTAGGTGAACTGTGGTCCTTCGTCACTTTGCCATTTGCAGCCATATGCAGCCATGAAACGATGGCACCAGCTGAGAGGGCACAGAGCAGCTGCAGGGTGCCATCGCTGCCTGCCGCAGCCACACACTGCAACTGGCTGAAAATTGTTGAACGTGACATTGTATGAAATTGTTGTTGAGATGATGAACAAAGTTTTCCATTGCTTTTGCACCTTTCGTCCCCTTCCCTTTGGCCTCAAGTTAGATTAGGCAAGACAGACAGATGGACAGACAGACAAAGAGGTGGCCAACTAGCCAACTGATTGTCATTTGATTGTATATTTCATGTTTGTATAGTGTTTTTTGAAAACTTCATTTTTGGCCTGGAGGGATTGGCTTGAAGTTCATCAATACAAATTGTCTTGCGTGCGTTGATCAAGGGCCTCACCAGTGTCTTCATTGATTCTTATAAAAACAATGTATTGCTTAGAGCATCTGTCGCAGATCTGTTCAGGATTTGTTGTCCGTTCACCCCACCTCCAGCTGGCGATTCAGGCTGAAGTGCCAGCTGCAATCCTTGAGCCATGGCTGGAAGCCCATGGGCTGCTGATTGCCACAGTGATGGGTGACAAATCAATATGGGGATAGAAGTTGATGCGACCAACAATCATGCCCATGGAAGCAGATTAACTTGAAAAAATAATTTCATATCCAATTTATCAATCTGGAAAAGACTGAAGGCTCCAATAATTTCGGGGCTGGGCAGTTCAGTTGCAGCTGTAATGTCTAGGTCCTGGTGACCTTTTGGAACTGCCAAAGTCGCAGGTGTCTGGAACTCACAAGGGGAGAAAATCCACCAGCTTTGGTTTGTATTGTAGTGCATTGCCCACCTGTGCTCCCATGGCATCACTGCAGGTCCAGCCAGCTGTTGACACAAGGACGACGTGGGATCTGTGCTTTCAGTGGAAGTGACCCAAAACTCCCCCGACTCAAGGAATTGGGTGTGTCAACTGCCTGTTGGTGCCAAGCGACTTCAACTGTGCCACAAGGACGAGGCTATCACCCACTGAGCCAGTGCAACAAAGCTTTTGCGCCCAGATGGCCACTCTGAGAGCCGCAAAAAGTGTTAATTTTCGTCACATCCTGGCATTGCCGAACACATCGTGAATAAACAACTTGCTGGGCTCATTTCCACCATGGAAGGGCACACAAGAACATCAAAAAGGTTGGCCGGTTGGCCTTGCCCGCAATTATGCTTTTCCCACCTGCCAGGTCAGGGTCTCTAGATTTTAACAAAGGTGCAACTCCTTCTTCTGAGAGAAGGCCAGATAGAATGTCAAAAAGAATGGCAGACTAGATGCCCGATAGAATGTCAGACAGAATGCCAGATATAATAATGTCAGAATAGATGTCAGATAGAATGCCAGAAAGAATATCAGAATATTACATGCCAGAAAGTATAACGGAACAGATGCCATATAGAATGCCAGAAAGAATATAAGATAGAACGTCAGAGTATATGCCAGGAACAATATCAGATAGAATGTCAGTGTGTATGTATAATATATATATATATGCAATCTATACTTCCAGATGGTATGTCAGAAACTATGTGAGAATCGTGTGTCAGGGTGGGGATCACTCAAAGAAAGTACGTTTTGTTTTTCCTTGTGCTCGTGAATTCACCAAGCCAATTGCAATCCTCTTTCTGTTTGTTGCATGAACAAGGACAGCCTTGCATGCCCTGCGAATCTTCCATCCCATGATGTGTTCCACACAAAATTGAAATTATATAGATTATATTGATTATATGAAGCCTTGTCATCCCTTATCTAAAGCACCTCAACAGAGGTATCCTTGATGGGACGCTTGGTATCTTCAAACTTTGCTGGGAAGGACTATCCCAGCTATCATAACCTTTGATGGAGAAAATCATACAGCAAAGAACACTGGAAACACCCAATTTTGAGCCATGCAAGCCGAGCAGCTGGCAAGCCTCCGAGATAGAGAGCTTCAATTGCTCAAGGACACCAATCTTCATGGTGCTCACCTGCCACATTGTCCACCCAAGATGACCATGGCTCATGGGCCATTATGAGAATACAGCTGTTTGATGCTATTTGCATCTGCATGAAAAGGCCAGGATATCGTAAGAACCCAAATATGTGACTACAGGAGAAAGAGGAGATTCTTGCTGAACTCAAGAGGTGGGATGAGGAGATCTCCTGGAAGAAATATGCTGTTACCGGGCTTCAAAAAGTACATTACATTAGTTTTGTGTAAGTCCACAACTTGCAAGAAGAGGACCTACCATTCCTTGGAGGATACTACCCAAACTCCACTTTCTGGTTCCAGTTCAACAGATGCAATCCAGACGTCAACAGAACTGGGTGTAACTTAGGCTGAAGAATTGGAGAAAACCTTGGAGGCTCTGCGACAGGGAAGCGACGCCGGGCAGCTGCCTCGGTGTGCTGCAGAACTACGACAAGGACATGTGGGACATATGTGGGACATATGTGGGACATATGTGGGACATATGTGGGACATATGTGGGACATATGTGGGACATATGTGGGACATATGTGGGACATATGTGGGACATATGTGGGACATATGTGGGACATATGTGGGACATATGTGGGACATATGTGGGACATCCAGCATCCAGCAAATCTTTCAAAACGGCAGTTTCTCATAGGTTCTCCAAGATTTGAAGTTCCTATGGGTGGAGAATTTCTGCTTGGACTGCGGCCAGGAACTGCGAGCACCCAGCCAAAAGAGATTGTTGTGGAGGCGTGAGAGACAAACCGTTTGGTCAACATGAATTTGTGAAGGCTCGAGTGAAGAAAGAAACGTCTCATTGTCTCTCTAACCATGTCTACCATGTCTACCTGTAGTGTAACCACCATTTCAACACCATTCCACCATTTGTTGTCAGCTTGGCAGCTACATGTCATGTCATATCCCCGGTATTCCCAGGACACAGATGAGTTGCAACAGCGCCTGTCCGCAGCTCTGGCAGACCTGTCGAAACCACTGGAGAACCCTTGGAATGAGGCGCCAAACTTTATTGCAAAGCGTACGAAATGGGTGAAGAATCCGAATACACACTTTAATTTATATATTTTTTA
Source organism: Cladocopium goreaui (assembly GCA_947184155.2). Lineage (NCBI taxonomy): Eukaryota > Dinophyceae > Suessiales > Symbiodiniaceae > Cladocopium > Cladocopium goreaui. Next base: position 1,034,573 of record CAMXCT020005668.1, on the reverse strand, counting down.
AAATTGGAATTGATTGAGTTATCTATATCACTGTATATATATATACACACTACATACATATTTACATATATGGATATATACATATACACACACTTTAAATTACATTTACATATACATATATTTTGATGATTATAGAATTAATAATCATTCAGAGAACATATTCACGTCAACTTGCCTTCATGTCAAACTCGATCTGTGTTCAAACCTGCTGGATGTGGATTGGAAGCTGTCGGACCTGCATCATACGATCCAGTTTCCAATGTTATGTTCAAAACTTCTTGTTCTATTCACATGAAGACTTAACATTTGATACAATTTGATAATGTCAGCTTACGTCCAAAAGCAGATTGTTTTCGGTTTGAACCGGCCATTGAACTCTTATAGGAGAGCTTCAAGCGACAGTTTCACGCCGATGATGACCAGCTGGCAGACTTTTTGAAGGGCCTCACGGCGGAGCAGTTGCTCAACAGAACAGCTGAGTTGTGGACAGCCAAATAGGAAATAGGATGCAAATGGGATGCTCTTCCTGAAGTGGCTGATGATTTGATGGCGTTTCTCGAGAGATCCAGAGTATTCCAGAGTGAACAGCATGTTGCCAAGGCGCTTGGTGTGGGAGCTGCAGAATGTGCCGGAAGTCAGTCCTAGATTGGACCAAAGGCGTGGCGGGTTGGAAGAGGTGGGTCCAGGTGGCCAGTGACTCTGAAGCCTTTGACCATTTTTCATCATTTTTCCATATTTTTCCTCAAGAATCACTTGCCAGAGTTGGCCTTTCTACTCAGGCTACCTGTGCAACTCTTTGCATCGTTGATCACCTGGGCATTTGAAAATTTCAGCAAATCACAAGTTGACGAAACTGACGGTCCAAGCACTGCAGTCCACACTCTGCGGCAGATTGATAGCAGATTTGAAGAAAGCTGGAAAGAAGGCAGAGGCTGGACAACAGATAGGACATGTCCGGACTGTTTGGTAGTTTGTCACGGTTCCAAAGTGGGTACTGCAAACTAGGATGCATATCCATTCTGTTCAATTTATGGTCAATTTATGGTTATTAATAAATACCAATAAATATAAATCAATATCAATAAGACAGCCAGAATCGGCTGCACCTGGGAGGTGGATGTGCTAAGTGCTGCAGCGGGCGCTCCAAACGATGCGGAGCGGCAGTATCGCGCACTGCTGTGGCTTCATCACAAGGATTTGAGTCTCAGCTGAGTTCAACACAGCCAGTAACGAGCTGTTACCAGATATCACCAGTTAATCCGCAATGTAATGCAAGTTATACTGATCAACATATGCAATACTCAAAGACTCAAAAACAATAATCTAACATAATCTAACATAATCTAACATAATCCAACAACATCTAGCACTTCCAACAACTGATCCAGTTGTGTTGAGTCTTCGTCAAACATCAGCTGGCGGATTCTGTAGTCCCAGGAATGTGTCCCATGTGGAGCCAGGCAAGATGTGGATCCGCTTGAGCCTTGAGTCGTGCCATGCTTTGCCATGGGACTTTGAGTCGCTTTGAGTCGCCAGGAGCTGGATCTCAATCATTGCTCACCATTGCTTGCAGCGGCTGGGACAGAAATGTCTGAGTTTCTGCGCGTTGCTGTTGAATTCTAACGATCGGGACAAAGGATAAGCAGCCATCCTTGCAATCCAAAGATGGACAAATCAGTTTAAATCAGTTTGTATATTGTTTGAATAAGTTTTCATTATGCCACCCTTGTGAGATGTTTGTAGATTGTTCGTAGCCGTTGGACTGGTGCGCCTGATCAGCCAAGGACATGGTCATTGTGATGTTGCTGCAGCGCTGCTTGAGCGCAAGGCTGATAAAGCAGAGTGTGGGCCCAGTTCATCGTGCAAATCCAATGATTTGTCAGGTTGAACAGTGTCAGCCCTCCTATCCTTCCCACACCCAAATGATGAAAACCTCCATGGTCATCATATCACCATTCATCACAATCCATATTGGGTGTATGGTATATCTGACCAAAGCAACACTTGCAGACACGTGAAGTCCGTCTCCAGGCAGACATCAACCACAGAAGCAGCTCACAACTGACTGCCTTATCCGCAGCTTGCGAGAGAGGTAGCGCCTTGGATGCAGGCTGCAGCAGGCTGCAGCAGGCTGCAGGCTGCAGGCTGTGGGGAGCGGTCCAGGACAGTGCGCTGAGATCCCAAGGTACGAGTTGCGCACGGTTGCTTCTGCAAGCTGCTGCTGATTGCAACGAGGCTAGATTGAGGAACCTGGGAACCGGAAGGTCAGAGAAGGTCAGAAAAGGCTTCATGGTCCTTCCACAACTTCCACGCTTGTGCACCACTGGTCAACAATCACTGATTTGATGCGTGGAGGCAAGCAAGGGCTGTAGCATGCTCGCAGTTGCTGCCCGTTGTACTGCTCCGGATCAAGGTGGAGCCAATGCTGAATGGCAGCATTCTCCATGAAAATACCGCCATTATCAATGAAATACTGAAATACTTTTCAATATCTGTCAGAATTCTGTCCGTATCCCCTTGTTTCATAGACACTGCGTTTGTGCAGCTCAACAAGTTAATTCAATTGAGGCTCTTGTAACCGCCTTCTTGTCCAGAAGCCGTCGACCTTGCTGCTGTTCGAGGTCTCGCCCTAACGAAGCTGCTCTTGGCTTTCCGTGCTGACACAAACCAGGCCGGGACGGGCCTGGCCTAAACTCACAGTCTCATTGAGGTTTTCCAAATCAGGGTCCAGTCAACGTCTGGGAAGATGGGGAAGAAATGCGACTGGGTGTCTCTGGAAAGGCCGACCCTTTCGGCCAAACGCCACTGATGGTTGCTGCAGCAGCGCGAAATCCGCGCTGCTGTGAAGCTCTGTTGGAAGCTGGCGCATGCGTGACAGATGAAGACAATGAGGCTGGCTGGTGAGAAGAGCTGGAGCTGCAGAGTTTTTTCTTGGGGAGACAACGCGAAGAGTTAGCAACATGCAAGCAGTTTACTTGGAGGGCTTGGATTCCATTGGAAAGTAAATATATAATGTAGAATCCAAGATATGCAGTCTCCTACTTTATCTGAACCACCGGAACGAGGGGGAATGAAATCCAGGTGTCTCCTCTTCCCAGCAACATAACCTTATTCAACTTCGAGACTAAATTCCCCTATTGATCCTATGTTCCATTGTACATGTCTTATCATGTCTTCTGTTTGATAGAATCTTTCTGTAACTTTCTTTGGGCAGGGTGTCAAGGGGCTGGCGTCAGGGCAAGAGTGCTGCGAAGCGGGCCAAAGAGCAAGGTCTTGATGGTCTTGCAGCCAAGCTGTGTGCAGACGAGAAATGGAAGTTGCAACAGTTCCAGGTGGCTTGAGTTTTTGTTTGAATGCATCTGAGCTGATCCAATGTCTACCCTGAAGACGAGTTGCTTATGAGCAACGCACAGAATCTAAAGGTCAGGTTGATACCCGTCAAGATTCAGTGACATGACTTGCACGTACTTGAAACTGCGTGGTGCTGAGCACGTTGTTGAAATTCCGAGTACAAACCAAAAACTTGAAACGACCAACAGTTGGTGCCAGTCGTGTGATCCGCGGCCATATCAGAGTTGTTCCCAGAGTGCTAAGACACAAATCTCAGGGAGTGCCCTTGCCCCCCAAAATCCAGCTGATGAAATAAGGAAACTATGGTAAAATAAAGATTCACAGCAAAGTGCCACGCTTTTCCACCAACTTGTCGTCATCGGAGCTGAATCTGAGCAGAGCAGCAACATGCCTGAAGCAATCATTCCCAAGCCAACCATATGGTAACCATCAGAACGTTGCAGGGATAAGATCGCCAGCATTCGCCAGCTCCTAGCTGCAGTCGGTTCTGCAGCCATGGGGTCGGAGACGAAGGCGCTAACGTCCAAACTTGACCGCTTGGAGGAAAGGCATGCTGCAATCAGCACAGCCTGAATTTCTCTTGAAACACGGGAACACAGTCATTGCATATATCTTACATGTTTCCTCATGGGACACAATGACATTGTACCCGTGACCATCCATGACCCATGATGCGTCCAAGCCACCTAGTCGGCACAGACCACCCAACAGAATCATCACGAATCTGACTCTAAAGAAAGGAAACCTACCAGTCCGAGCAAAAGCACAGCTTGCGCTTTGAGCTGTCGAAAATTGTCGAACCTTTGCCAGGTATATGTCGGAAATTTGTCGCACAGTACCACCAAAGAAAGCCTCGAGTGCGGCGCTTGAACGATTTAGATAGACTCTTTCTGCCCGTGGGAATGATAGGAAGCTGCAAGTCAAGCACTCCTGCTGTTTCCAAGGGATTGGACAGGTAACGTTTTGCCATGTTTTTCAATATTGATAATATTGGTAGCTCAGAAATCCGACGTTGACCCTGCAAGACTGAATTTGGTACAGCTTAGCACATGGAAACCATTCCGCGACGGTGAAACCAAGCAGGTCGTCTCGACTGACGAGTTGTGCCAACTGTCTGGGTGACTGTAGTTGGATTAGAAGGTAGATTCCAGGTAGACAGATGCATCTTAGGTAGTGAGTTGGTAGTGATGTAGTTTTTGCATCCAGATTTCGCTGAGCGCCCATAGCGGCCAAGTTTCTGGCATGAACCAGCAATTCATTCGGAAGATATCGGAAGCAACATGATTTGTTAGCGCTTGCAACCTATGTTGCGATTCAGATACTTTCACAGTGTTTCCCAGTTCTAAGCTCCCGAGCCTTGCTTGGCCAGACGTGCGCGCCAAATGGCCTTATTCGTAGCTGAAGTAGCCGAAGCTTATCAAAGCTTTTAGTCGCCTTTCCCAATAGTTCAGAACGATACCTGAAGTAGATACTGCTTAGATCAGCTTAGCATCCGCTAGAAGACTTGTTTCGCTGCAAAGCAGCGCTGGAGGCCCTCGAATCAAGTTGAGGTCTTGGAATTCTGTTGGTTCCACTTGATCCAACCCCTGAAGTTATCTCAAGTTTGGAAACACTATACAGGAATATACAGGATCTCTTTACTTTGTTTATTTTAATGGACAGGCCTCAGACGGAGCCAACCCAACTAAAGGTGGCATGACAATGCTATAAAATGCTATAAATATTTGATAATAATTTTGTATGTATTTGTAATATTTTGTAATGTTGTGATTGCGGAATTTGAAATAGATTCTGCGATGCGCACTGATTCCAACTGCAGGGATCACTTTGCGCACTACGGCGAGATTGCTGAATGCGTGGTGATGACCGAGAAGGACCTTTCTATCCTTTCTTGAATGTGCAAAATCTGGCAATTCATGGGGTCTTTGGTTGGATGTTTTGCAAGTGGTTTTGGATCGAGTCTAAATACAAAATATGGTTGCAAGTGGTTTTTGATGGTTTTTGGCATGTTTTTCATTTTTTTGATGTTCACCATGGAGTATCAGGGTATCGATTTTGATGCATTGTCGCAAAAACGCCAGAGACATGGATGTTTCATGATGTTTCCATGTTTTTCCCCTAATTTTCTAGAAATGCCTGTCGAGAACGAAGTGCTTCACTAGTTCACCCGGAGCTGGGATTTTGCAACTGACCTGTTAACACTGTACAGCTGACAACACTTTGCACTTGGAGAATCTTGGAGATTTATCAAGCAATTTAGTGACGCCATCTCATATGTGGAGAAGCCTATTGTGGATCCCATGGTCTATTGTTACCACATATTTGTGTGTAGTAAAATTCACTTGAGAATTGGAGACCATCAAAATCCATCAGAGATGTCCATTAGGTCTTCAACTTCTCAGGACAGCGGCCGCTCTCGTGGCTTTGGCTTTGTGACGTTCACCACGAGCGCCGCGATGGATGCGGCTGTTCGTCCGTGCGCCCAGAAGTGGTAAAAGGATGTGGAGGTCTGATGGAAATCAACCATATATCAGATGGATTTGCTGATCTGCATACAGGAAAATCCGATGAAACCTGGTTCATCCTGGTTCCATGGCATCTCCAGTTTTGAAAACCCAACAATCCGACACCTTGTAGTGGTCATAGTTCGGAGCAGCATGACTCGACGCGAATGGATCATTTGTGACTCACTTCCTTGCCTTACATGGTGGCATTGTGCCGAGGTGCTTCCCATGAGATTGATGGTCGAACCGTGAATTGCAAAAGGGCCAGGGGGCCCAGAATCCTCGGAATCCGCCAGGGACATGCCATGCCAGGCCATGCCATTGGATGCAGATCACTGAGAGCACCTTTGCGCCAAGGCCATGCGGGAGACGAGGCATGGTGGGAAGCATGGAAGCACTGACCTGACCTCAGTCATGGAGTCACTGTTGACACATGTTGAACGATGCGATTGAACGATATTTGTGAGTTTGACTGGACTTGGAACTTAATGTCTAGGATGATGGCGGGGGTGGCATGTACAACGTCGTCAAGATTTTTGTTGCCTTGCCTGCATGGTTGATCATGACCTTTATCTCTTTGCCTGCCACTGCAGATTGATACTTTTACAATCTTTTAATCTTTTACATATATCGTTTTCCAGGACAGTTTTCGTCATATCGAGCCATGGATTCGGCCATGGAATGGCAGGGCGGCTTGCCAGCCACCTGCGATCTGGAGAAGCTCAAGGAGCACTTTGGACAGTTTGGCGCGATTCAAGATGCTGTGGTCGAACCCCAAGCGCTTCAGGTATAAACATACTGTCATGTCTTGTCCACCCGTCCAAACGCAATCTCTTTGGATCCCTGCACTTCAAATTGAGCAGGTATTTTAGGAAGGACAGACTGGCCACACCGTCTTGAACAAGAGTATAATCTGAAAAAGCAGACTGCTGAACCCTCACTGGATTCCTCGACTAAGGTGATGATGGATGCTCAGACGCAGAGGCAATGTGTGATGATGGAGCACTCTCTGTGAATGGGAACACATTTTTTGGGGGGTTCAAGATCTCCCAGCGAGTGCAGGAAAACAAGCGGTGGGATAGGGACAGCAGCGATATGTGATTACGCATGCAAGTGCATGCGATCTCTTCACTTTCACATGTTTGCCAAACACACATGTACTCCAAGATGTGAGTAGTATGAGCTTTTGCTGTCATGCATCCATGGATCTGCACCTTGATATAGTAATATATATATAGTCTAGTAATATATAGTACATAAAGTAGGCTGTGCACATTCGAAGTTAAGCCATCAAGGACAGAATTCATGCCACTCGATGCATCTGTGGGTTGCCACAGGCACCGTGGCTTTGGATTTGTGACTTTCAAAGAGTCCAAAGGGGTCGAGGCATCGCAGTTGCACCATTTTCGCCATGCCTCTGGGGTTGGCAGATGCACTGGATTTGGGTTCTCATAAGATTTTCCATTTGGATTTCAGTAGGGAAGTAATGGAAGCAATCAAATAATCTCAGATATATGCGGTAGCCCTAAATGTGCAATATCATCTACAGTACTTGTGGGGTGGTTGATACCAAAATATACCAAACATGTCATTGATGCATGAAATATGACATTTTAGCTTACATCAAGTGGTTGTATTGATTTTATCATGGAGTGGTAGGCCTTGTCCTCGAGATACGGACCTTGCATTTTGTTCCATGTTCATGCTGCTTGACACGTTTCACACCAATATTGCCAGAATATTGGTATCTCTGGCAACTGCCTGAACTTGTGGCTCAACCTGGAACTGGAGGGCGCTTCCATCCAGCGGCTAGCTGGGCATCTTGACGCAAAGCAGTTGATGCAAAAAGGGCATCCATTTCATGTCGGCCAAGCAACCCGCTGGTAGGCAGCGCCAGAGATACTGTAGATGCTATAGAACTGAATGTTGTGGCTGAAGATTGAGCTGCTTGGGATCAACCAAGGTGCAGGGCGCGCTTCCAGAAACAATTGTAGCTGCAGAGGTGGGGACCTGTGCAGACACTGACCCTCCGTTGAGCCACGCGTTCGACTGCTGAGGTGCCACATTTTTTGGTGCCTTTGCATCGAGGTCACCTAGGCATATGGCCTCGAGATGGGTTGGGCATGCCATGTGCCTTGGCTGAGGGAATTCTGGCTGCGCTACGAATGGATTTGAAGCCGATGTTGTGCTGAGGTCAACTAGCCTTTGTTTGCTTCTACTCGCATCTAAGCTGCACCGAGACCAAGACTGCCCATTGTTTATTGAATTGCCTTCGGCAAGCCCGTCGGCCACATAGAGGTCGCCCCAAGGGAGTTTGATGTGCATTCTAGGTGGAAGCCCGCGAGAGAGCAGAAGAAAAAGAAGGAGAAGAAAAATAGGAACAAGAAGAAGAATAAGAAAGGAAGACGAAGACAAAGCCGTAAAACGGAAGCGGCTTGTGTAGCAAGGTTTGCTGTAACATGCTGTAACATGCTGTAACATGCTGTAACATGCTGTAACAACCTACTGGCCGTATACCAAATTAGTACCGCCCCAGCAAAGTAGCGCCAGGTACTATGCATGAGCCTCTGTCTTGACAGCAGACCGCTGCATGGAAGGAGAGAGGGGGGAGAGAGATTGCCCCAAGGGAGGTTGACGTGCACGCTACGTGGAAGCCTGAGAGAAGAAGAGACGAAGACAGAGCCGTAGATCAGAAGCAGCTTGAGTAGCAGGCGCGCGCTTGAACCACCAATGGAACGCATACCAAATGAGTACTAGTCGATCAGTACACAGTGTGCGTCCTGTGACGAGTAGCTGTAGACGACGGTAATGCTGTAGGCAATGTCATTAGCTACTGGCACTACCAGGTAGTACTTTGGGAAGAAAGGAGGAAGGAGCAGAGGAGCAGAGGAGTAGAGGAATCGGAGTCGGAGTAGGCGTCGGAGTAGGCGTAGGAGTAGGAGTAGGAGTGGTAGTAGTAGTGGTAGTAGTAGACAGACAGACAGACAGACAGACAGATAGATAGACAGATAGATAGACAGACAGACAGACAGAGAGAGAGAGAGATAGATAGATAGATAGATATGCATACAAACACACACACATATATATAAATATGCATATATTCAATATATAACTAGTAATGTCATATGATAATATATTGTACATTATTGTGCTACTACTCCTCCTCCTACTACTACTACGACGACGACTACTACGACTACTACGACTATACTACGACTACTACGACTACTGCGACTACTACGACTACTACGACTACTACGACTACTACGACTACTACGACTACTACGACTACTACGACTACTACGACTACTACGACTACCACGACTACTACGACTACTACGACTACTACGACTACTACGACTACTACGACTACTACGACTACTACGACTACTACGACTACTACGACTACTACGACTACTACGACTACTACGACTACTACGACTACTACGACTACGACTACTACGACTACAACTACTACTACTACTACTACTAGTACTACTACTACTAGTAGTACTACTACTAGTAGTACTACTACTAGTAGTACTACTACTAATAGTACTACTACTAGTACTACTACTACTAGTACTACTACTAGTAGTACTACTACTACTAGTACTACTACTACTAGTACTACTACTACTAGTACTACTACTACTAGTACTACTACTACTAGTATTACTACTACTAGTACTACTACTACTACTAGTACTACTACTACTACTAGTACTACTACTACTACTACTAGTACTACTAGTAGTACTACTAGTACTACTACTAGTACTACTAGTACTACTAGTACTACTAGTACTACTAGTACTACTAGTACTAGTACTAGTACTAGTACTAGTACTACTAGTACTAGTACTACTAGTACTAGTACTAGTACTACTAGTACTAGTACTACTACTACTACTACTACTACTACTACTACTAGTACTAGTACTAGTACTAGTGGGGGAGGGGGGGTGACCTTGATTCAGACGCAGCAAAAACGCGCACCAAGAGAACAAAGGAACAAGTACAAGCCAAGAACAGAAACAAATACAAACCAAGAACAGAAACAAGAACAACACCTTCCAATCAGACACGCCGGCAGGCCGGCGGATTTATGGCTACAAGTAGTGACTTGCTAAAGTGGTTCGTTGCCGGCACTGCACCCGTGTTTTCCCTTCAACAGCTGCCCCTTGCCAGCCACCCCTTGCTGCCAGGTTCTACAACCAATTGCCGCTACCAAATTTGTTCAGGATGGGAACTCGGTGGGGAAACTCAGCCATATGGTGGACACTGTGCGACAGTGCCATATCCATTCAAATCCACCCTCCACCAAAGCTGATCAAAGCTGCCTGGTTGGGTTTTGGTAGTCACCGCGTATCAAATGCCTGCTCTTGGCTGCATTATGCAAATTCATGCCTTTGAAATGAAAATCAATGACGGTTAGGTTACTGGATGTTTCATGATGTTTCTGCATGTTAATTGCACGAGTGGCCTTCCATTCGAACAGGCTACTACGTTAGGGTTCCATCATGTTCCATCATTCATGTTCCATTTACAATGTCGAACCAGGGCTCTAAATGAAGTAACTGATGATCCTGGTGGGTTGCCCTTCAAAACTTTAGCACATGGCGCTTGATGAGATCGGTATCGGTCGTGAGGCACTCTCGAATGGCAGAAGATCCTTTCGTGCAACAGTCCCACTCTGAGTCTGACATACGGGTGCGTTCCTGTATCAACACTATTATCAACATTTAAGTTGGCTGATCAGCTGACCATGAGAATCCTCGCATCCGCCCGGAGTCGCCCGCTTCTGACCTTCTGTCAAAGAGGTGAGTGCAGTTGACCTGGCCAGCAAAGTAGCAGTAGCAGAGAAGGCCAGATCAGTGAGACTAGTGAGAGTGACAGCCAGCTCACACCTTTTGCATCTTTTGCTCTGGTACACGTAAACACTGATAACGATCTGGCAAAGCTTGCGTCCAGGATTCCACACATTTGCTGATCCGCAAATGTGACAGGACGGTAGCCTCCAAAAAGGATCTACAAACGAAGCCGTCGATCAGGACTGCAAGAAACAGCATCTGGCTGCCACTGACAGGTGGAGAAGGTGAGTTCCGGTTCCCGATCTTTGATCATCCTTGATGATCTTTGCAGTCTGTAGGAGTTCACAACTCCATCCAAAGACTACAGCATTGAGTGTCTTGACAGCAAACACCGTCACATACCAATCATACCAGAACTGCGGCACTGGCACGGAAGATACAGAAGCGAGTCTCTCCGACTCAACTGAGGCTGAGTAATCATTTCAATGTCCAATATAGTGGTCGATTCACAATTGGAGACTTGACTGCAAGATACTGCAAGATACTGCAAGACTGTAACAGGAAGCCAAGGCGGCGCTCAGAAATGTCAAAAGGATCTGATCTCATCCGATCTCCAGAGATCTCCAGAGATCTCCAGAGATCTCCAGGCTTCAAATGTCTGACCATTGATATCTCACCTGGCCCCAGGCGATCAGGAACTACCCATGATTTATGACACAGGATCCTTCGAGGCCGGGGGTCGGGTGCTTGAACTGAAGGACTTCAAAGTTGCAACACTGCAACACGCGCTTTCTCCAAAATGCATCAAAATACCTTGTTTAAGGAGGCTTTGGGGTTATGTTTCTATATGTCACGATTTTGTGCACATTCCAATTGACCGACTATCAGCAGATCGAACCTTGGTGAACAGTTTGATTAGGCCATTGTCACCATTTGTCACCTGCAGGTTCTAGTGCTCTCTACGAAGTGCACAAACTGCGTCAAGACCTTGTCGATGCTTCTTGGCTTCACCAAAACCAGCTCATGTCATTGCGCTGTGATTGGTGATGCAAGCTGGAGATACTCGTTGGCCGTTCACCACGGTACGGATCAGTGAAGTTTGGATGCCCTAAGGGTTTTGGAGTTGTAGAATCGCCAATTGAGGTATGACTATAAGAAGTCACACTCTTTCAGAGAAAGTCCCTCGCACGTGACAGCCTTGGAGATCCTGACACGTGCATCACAGGATTGGATTGTCAGAGCTGCTCGTGTTGAGCTGGAGGCCATCCTTTGAGGACTCATGACGCATGAATTTGTTGTGCAAAAACTCGCAGGTGGTTGCTGAACACGCCTTCGTCAGTGGCGATGTGGTCACGGCGGAGGCAGGTGTAGGGATATTCTGCCAGGCCAAGCCAAGATTTCCTGATATTTCCTGGTAAAATATGGTAAAACCCCTGACGTTGTTTGATGCCTTGGGAACACATGTCCTCAGTACTGGCAGTGCTGGCCATGTTGGCTTTCAGATTTTGTTGCGGCAGAGGCAAGTGCCCATGAATCGCATGTGTTTTGTTGTCAGGGCTTCGAGACCCTTCGATTGGGTGGAAGAAGCCGCGCTGCAGTTATCGCGAAAGTCAGTAGCATCACAATCTTAAGATGTTGGAACCTGCATCGCGTTGAGCAGTGTTGAAAAAACAAACCTCACCCTCTGGACTGCTTGGAATGAAGTTTTGCTTAGCATTGATATGCATTGATTTATCATATCCCATTATATAGATAGTAATTTGATGCAATTTGGGTTTCGTACATTACAGCTGGTGCAGGACTTTCTCCATCCAAGTTGTTTGGCTCTTTACCTCAAGCCTGTTCTCCAAGGAGACTCCGCGGTAGACGCGAATGACATGACCTTTTGGATGGTGCAGAAACATGAGTTGAAGTTTTGGAAAACTGGCAATGCTTGGCCCCCAGACCCGAGGGAAATGGCACTTGGACGCAGGTGATATCAGGTGATGCTTGCTGGTTGCTCAATATTGTCCAATGCTCCAATGGAGCGGCGGATGAAAACTCACCTGAGGCCATCTTTTCTGGAATTGTTGGACTTTCGCACGTGATGCTTGTCTGATCTTGTCTGCAATGACTGGCCAAACCGAAGAATTTGGTCGACGGTCGAGCCACGACCACCAGCATTCTTTTTCTCGTTCTCACAACTTCCAGAGTGCATACTTTCTTTTTTGGTGGCCTTCATGATTCACAGAGGGTGTCGCATTGTTTTGTACTTGCACGTTAGAAGTGGGAAAGGAAACGAATTCCTGATGGTTTTGGTGGAGATGCCGCGGAGGATAGGCCAGGCATTGAAGTTGTGGCAAGACCTCCAAAGACTTTCAATCCACTGGAAATCATCGTTTTCCTGGGTCAAATGGCCATTGGGGGGTAGTGTATACATCTGTATACCATGGTATACCTCACGCGTTCACATATTTTCAGACACCCGACGACGGTTTCCGATTTCAGGTCGCTACTCGAAGAGATGCATGTGGATGCGTGTTCGCACTCTGCTACCAGCGAGGCCATCGGGTAGCCCTGGGCCTGGGGTGGCTGTTGGGCGGTTGCCTCCCAGGTGGCTTGAACAGTCCAGGCTGGCTGAAGCGCTTTGGATGCACTCGGATGCACTGGACATACTTGGAGAATCCATGATAATCCTGGATACGACATGAAAGAAATGAAAGGTCTATGGCGATGTGCATCACTGATGCATTGTGAAAACTGCTGAATCCATTCGGCAACTGAGGTTTGGACCTTCCATCAGTGCAATGTCTCGTGACCGCCGAGGCCCATGGAATTTTGATCCTGCGCAATTTGGGATGTTGATGATCTCTGGAATGTCAACAGGGCCTGGATATGTGTTCATTATTTTTTCAAGATACAATTTGCATGTTGGCAATACCCACAATATTCACATCCCATACCCCAGAAGTTGGTCCATTTGATTTACACTTAAAGTGTTTCATACTGTTTCCAAAGATCTTGGAGCATCTTGGAGCATTTCTGAAGAAAGCAAGCTTCATTTGGCCCATATCACACATCATTCTGAGCGGCTGCCCTCCATGTCAGGCTTTCAGTCTGTTGACGTCTCAGGGGATAGCCATTGGGCAACCAAGTTGTCCAAATTCAAGGCCACCGGGATGGAGCTGAAAGAAGTTTGGCTGACTTTGGCTTGAGAAGCGCAGATACACTTTGTCCATGTTCAAATATTATCATATGACTCATATGTCATCATGTGTTCTCTACACCAAGTGCTTTGAACATCTTTGAACTGGACGGAGCTGGTAGGTGGACCTGGACGGAATTGATACCTCCTCCCTTTGCCGACCTTCCTGTTGGGAGCTCAGCCATGCTCAGCCAAGGCTTTGGTGCTCAGAGCTGAAGTTCGGTTGTGTTACATGGGCCCATCCGGGGCCCATGTCAACAACTCCTGGAATGAACATGGAGCCGAAAGCACTGAGGGTAAGCGGTAAGCTGTTAAAATATGTTAAAATGTGAGAAGCAGACTTCCAAAACATTCCAAAACCTTAAACCAAAGAGGGATGAAGAGGGGAAAAAAGTGGAACATGCTGGAACCAACATGTTGTGTGATGCATTGACACCAAGGTGGGGCACTGATCGACTCAGGGACGTCGCTGTTGACTTTCCCACGATCAGCCAGCCACATCACAGAAGCACTCAAGCGCAAGGTGGGGTGCTTGGATGCCTTTTCTGGTGCTTGGCCACCCATTGGTGCTATTGTATCTATTTTGGGGGCGGTCGTCTTCAGTGTAATCCATCATCATGATCATATTTATGAGATCTCGTGAGAATCTTCACACTGTTGCGGGCATCAAACACTGGAACAAGATCACGAAATCCTCTCATTTTCCCTAGGAATCCAGGAATATCGCTCCAAAACTCATGTGTTGGAGGTGAAGAGTGATTGCAGCAACCTGGATGAGCTTCCAACGTTGTTTTTCGAGCTGGACGGTGCGGAGGCAACTTGTGCATGAAGGCAACCTTTTCCTGATGTTTACTGCACGCAGAGCAGATAGCAGATGATCGCAGATTCCCTTGGAGGTGGTGCTACCTCCACGAGCCTACATCTTCAAGGCGATGTGGCGGATGTGGCCGGTGTTTCCGCGGAGTTTCTGCGTGGCAAAGAGTTTGTCACGAGGTCACCGAGAATGGTTCTCCTGCGTGCCGAGGGGCTTTCATGAAGGTGGACAAGGCCAGACGGTCAGACATCTCGCATGCCCGAAAGGTGCACAAGTTAGAAGATGTTCATAGATGTTCAATGTATCCATTGCCAATATTGCCAGGAGTCTCAATTTGGAGAAGTCTTCATTTTGGGAATGCCCTTCTTGCGTTACTATTTCACGGTTTTTGACCGCGCCAACAAGCAGGTTGGGACACTGTTGAGATATGCAGTCCTCTACGGTGCTGTACCTTCAATATCCTTCAGTGGTTGCTAGGTACATATCGCCAGATCCACCGAGGACTGCAAGGCACAGCTTGTCCACGGCCTTGCTGTACCTAGCAAAATTCTTCTTGTTAGGTTGGAATCGCACCATAGCAATCCTTCCTTGCTTCCTTGCATTGTTTGGAAGTTTTCCTGGAGTCCTTTCTGGAACTGTTTGAAGTATACTGAGAATATAATATATATATATGGTCCCGTCCTCCGTCTCTCCACCCCCCCCCATGGGTTGGGTCCCCAGGTAGCAGCCCCAATTCCCTTCTATTTGCAAGCTATTGGCAGCATTTCTGAGGTCCAGCTGCGTATTTGCTAGGTCTTTGCAGCATTTCTGACTACCAGCCTCGCATTTACTAGATACATGCTACCTTTTAGGCGGCCTACGTAGCACACATACTCCTTCAAAGTACCTACGTGCTACCTATAGTCATATATACATGTGCTATGTATCTACTGTATCTACTTCCTATTTACTACCTGTGTACTCTGACAACACTACCTGTGTTTAACATATACCGTACCTACCATACATGTCAATGATGCCGAGCATACCATACCTATCATATCTTTCATACATACCATACATACCATACATATGAAATGTAATTACCACACCTACGTACACCTACCATACATACAATAGCAAACATACATGCCATACATACCACACCTACCTTACATAGGAAATATTCCATACCCATCATAGTAACCATACATACCATACAGACCATACATACTGTCATATCAAACATACCATACCCAACAGACTTACATACCATACCTACCATCCATACAATACCAACCACTCATGCCATACATACCATACCTACCATACATACCAAACATACCATACTTTCCAAACATGCCATACCAGACCGACCATACACACCATACATACCCAACATACCATACCACACCCCCACCACACCACAGGGGGGGAGGGGGTGAAGAGGGGCCCTAGCGTCTACTTCAAGATCAGCTAAGGCGTCTTCCCCAATGACAGCACTCTTTTACTCTCAGCCTGTTGCCGGTCAGTGCTTGTCTACAGGGTTACTCTATATACCTCTTTCTTGAGCCTTGAAGGGCGCATATAAATGTGCTCAATACTCATGCATGTACCTATGTAGGTATTAGGTCGAAACAAAAACACAGGCACAAATTCAAAAGCAATGAGTAGAGCACTACGCCTTGCCGTACCCAATTGGTATTAAGAGTATCTTCCTGACTTCTCCACACAATGGCAAATAGCAAAAGAAACCGGAGTTACGCAGTGGCTTCGAATTGAAAAACACGTGAAAGCAGCGAATGTCCTAAGGACATGTCGAAAAAGAACAGCGGATTCGCTAATTTTTCCAGTAGCGACCAATGGTGCTTCGCGCACGGTCTCTCCATAGGCAAAATGCCTTGCTCTACCGGTGAAAGTTCGAATTGAAAAGTTCGGGTTCGCAAGATTCAGAAATTCAGGTCATACGAAAAACAATTGACCAAATCACGAAATAAACGGAAATAGCGGATCTCCAAAGTTGCTCATTCAAGCAAACAATGGACAAAAATCGAAGTTGGTAATTTTTGGAGTTCGCTCCATTCGGAGTGGTCTGCTCGCGGAAATTTCATGGAGATAAATGTTTATAGTCTCTCTATTTACAAGAGTATCTATTTTACATTAAATTGAAGTTCAGACACTTGTGGCATTATCTCTATCTAAAAGAGTATATGCCATCTGTGTGAAATAAGTTGAACGCACAGAAAAACTGTACACGGCTTCTCATGCTGTGTTATCTTCAATTAAAGAAGTGTACACTCACTCATCGCCACTCACTTGATCTCCATGGTCTGGACGCTGAAGAGGAGGATTCACCCCACTCTGTGTTGCCCTGATACGTCGATGCTTGATCTTCATATGCCTTTCTCTTTTTCTCCTTCTGTCTTTCCTTTCTTGAATCAGCATACTGCTTCTTCTTGTAGGCCTGTTTGTAATGATGTCGTTCATTCCATGACATATCAGAAGGATCAAGATGGATAAGAATTGGATTATGAGCATCGCGATCATTTGGAGCAACCATGAAGATGTTGTGATCACCATGTAAGCAAGTTTCATTTACCTTGAAGTAAAATTCACCCACATAGTTCATGTGATCTTCATCCTCAAAGTCTTCTGGGTGTTCCTCACACATCAAACGTGAATGACCCCACTCAACAACTGTTAACATACAACAATCACCCTTACCATTTGTCTTGTTCATGAGCTCGTCGGTGTATGTTGCTGTTGTAATGCCATCCAAGTGCGTTGCAAGAAAATCCAAGTCACGATAACTGCAAGAAATGAAATGCTTGACCCTGATTGGAGGGCAAGTTGGATCAAAATTCTTGCGCATGGCTTGTGTTGCAACACCTACCATTCTGTTAATCCAGAATTGGATAAGGCTGTGTTGATATGTAGGGACACCTGGAGATTTTGGTGTGCTGTAATAGCATGCCTTGTTTCCATCACCTGCGATGAAGTCAACTTGATATCTGGCACACTCAAAAGCCATAACAGCTAAGCTCTCACCAACAATCCCAGCAGAGTCTGATGCATACTTCTGTCCGACGTGATAAACGCACACACGTGTCATTCTCATCCTAGCTCTTGTCAAGTCAACAATCCCATCTGTATCTCGATCCTTTGTCTTTCCCCAAGATACTTCAAAGATTGCCCATGAGACTTGTCGAACTCGTGTGTCGTTGTCATCTGTGTGATATCCAGCAATTTGCTTGATATAGCCATCCTTTCCAAGGCGAGCGGCCACCATCAAGTCATGATAGTCATTGAAGCAAGTTTTGAAGTCAACCTCGTTGAGTCTTTCTCTGTGAGGATACAACGAACCAGCCTCGCAATTCATGAAAAGATGTCCTCCAAAGTTCTTGATGACATTGATGAAGTAATTGTTGAACTGTGATTTGGTTTCATCAATTTTTTCATGATCCTCATCGATAGTGTAGTCAATGTGTGGAATGAATTGTTGAAATCTTTCTGGAACCGGGCATTTTTCAAATCTATTTCTGCACCAGTTTCCCAAATTCCAAAACATTGCTGTTATCTGTGGAGAGGATCTGTATGGAAATTCAGCATCCTTGTACGTTGGGTCTGATAGGCCTCCACCTAAATACCTGTAAGCCAAGCTATGCAAGATCATACAGTAAGGCAAGACCTTGTGTTCCTCAACGTAATCTTGGAGTACCTTTGTGAGATTTCCAAAACCGTCATCAATCCTCTGTTCTGCTTCTTTTGAGGATCTTTCTGCTTTGTCTTGATGAAGAGGATGCATCCTTGGATCACTACAACCATATTCAATGCGCTGATTAAGTTCTTGTAATTCTAGTTGTGGATCCTGATTCTTGTGTCTGGCAATGTACTCAACCATCAACTGGTCATCTGTAAGATGGTACCAAAAATCATGATGTGGAGACATGGTCTTCCTGTACTTAACATGCCAAAACATATGTCGATGCTTCGAAGACGCTGGATAACCTTTGTTGTAAAAATCCTGCCCATTCACCATGGTAACCATCTGAAAAACAATCCTTCAATTTTCGAAAAACTGAATCATCTTCGTTTCCAGTGATATCTTGACCATAGTAAAGTCGAATTGCAGGTTTCACTTCAGGAGCTGTCTCATCATCTTGAATGTCTGTTTTCTTCTCCCCTGATTCCTCCTTTTCTGAGGAGCGTTCAGGTGGAGCTGATTCCTCTTTCTCTGAAGAGCCTTCAGCTGGGACATGTGGCTCCTGTGTGTCTTTTTCTTCTTCTTCTTCTTCGACAGCAATCTCCTCATCTTCATCCTCTTCTTCTTCTTCTTTTCGTTCTTCTGGTTTGACAAAACTTTCCTTGATCTTTCGTTGAACATTCTGATTGCACATACTGATCCATTTCAATGTACACTCAACCAATTTGTCATCATCAGTTTCCAAAATGATATGTTTGTCCTCAATGTTCAAACTTTCAATGGTATGCTTGTACTCAGGATCACCTGCGCCTGGTCTTTGAAGATCTGGAAGTGGAGTGTCTGGATCATCGTCCACCATCTGAGGATCCTCTGCTCCAAAGAAATTTTCTGCGCCAAGGTGTTCATTGTCCTTGAGAACTTTGTCAATATCCAGTTTGAACTCATAGTACTTGTCGTAAGAGATCTCATAACCCATCATAGGTGCATACTGCTCCATAAATGTTGAAAAGGAAGCATCTGATAATGCTGACATCATCAACCATAATGAGAAGAAGCTTATGTCACCACGTTCAAGGGGTCGACTTCCTTCAAGATCATCTTCTGTGAGGATTGTTTGGCCTTGGAGTGTAATATCATGGAGGATCTGTCTGTGCTCTGGTTTGAGTTGCCTGACTAAGAACAGTCCCTGTCGATCTTCCATATTTCTTCGAGGATTTGCATCAGGTAATACCTCACTTTCTTGTTGTGGTTGTGTTTCCTCTCTTTCTTGAGAGCATACACCTTCTTCCTCTCTTTCCTGAGAGCCTGATGCCTTTTCCTCCTCTTTCCTGACAAAAACTTGTAGTCTTGGCAAAAACTCCAAATCATCTTCAGCATCATCATCATCGTGACCTTCCATGTCCACATTCTGTTGCTCTGATCCTGGGATGTGAGCGATCTTGTCCTTTCCAGCTACCCAGATGTAGCCATCGAGCTTTGTAGATGTGTGGAAGTCACCTGAACCGCATTCCCTGACCTTTGTCCTTGCTCTTGCAGATTGATGGAATGCTTCATGCTGAAAGAATTGATTGTAGGCATGTTCAACAAAGAATCTGTAGGATTGAGCTGTCAATTCCTTTCTGCTATCCACAAATTGTCGAAGCTTGTTCAAAGCAAAAACTGTGAAATGGCTGAAGCTAGCAGGTGCTTCATCTTCATACAGATCGATTGCCATGATCATCATCTTTGTGGAAAACGAGAAATGCCGTTCAGGTTCAGGGATGACTGTTCTCTTGTTCATGGGAACTGTAATTCCTTGAATAGTCATGTCATACCCATGTGTGTTCAACTCCAGTGCATCCAAAATGTTACCATCACGGTCCTTCTTTCTCCTGCAGAAATCTCCCCAGAGTTTGTTGTTCTCTCTAATGAACTGATCAAGATGCTTAGTGTAAAAGACAAAGACTGCTTCTGAGAGATACTCCATGTCCTTCTGTATTGCTAAGTCTCTTTCGTATAGCAAGAACTTCTCTCTCCATTCGTCTCTGTTGATACTGTGTCTGTCTTCCCAACCTGTTGGGGCAGTTTGACCTCGCATCCAGTCTGTCCAATATTGTCGACAAGAGTTCAAATAACCTTCCATGGCTTCAATGTTTTGCTCCTTATGGAAGTGTGCCAACATGCGTCCAATTTCCCAAGCTCTTGTGAAGAGTAGGCATTGATGTCCTGTCCATGGTAATTTTTCCCAATCTGAGCGAGTGATTGATTGTCTACGAAGTGCTATCTTTTGTGAAGAGAGTAGTAGGTTCCATTCACGCAGAACTATCACTTTTTCTCCTGAGGAGTTCTTGATGAGTTCACCGCTCTCTTCTCTTGCACAGACAATACCTGCCTCATACAGGACCCAGGGATTCGATGCAGAAATTGAACTTTTGGTAGCCTGTTCTACCACAGGGTCTTCAATATCATCTGGTGGATCTTCTGCTTCCCAGAGATTGACAGCCTCTTCACCCATTGGGTCGTCATGGACGTCCACTGATGGCTCCTCTTGTTGATTGTCTTGAGCATCTTGTTGAGGATCATCATGTTGTGGTGATTCTGGACTTCCTGATGAGGAGCGTTGTTGCTCCCATGCATCTTGAGGTTCCTCTCTTTCTTGAGAGCGTCCTCTTCTTGATGGCTGTTCATATGGATTTTCCATGGGTTCATCAGCCTGCGCAGATACCTCTCTTTCTTGAGAGCCTTCTGCTGCAGATACCTCTCTTTCTCGAGAGCCTTCTGCTGCTGCACCATAGATTGATTCCACAATCGGGTCAAAGTCATTCTCGTTGCATAGTGGTGTACCAAAAACTAATCTTCCATAGTTTTGTGGAACTTGCTGACCCATGAACTCCCATGCTGTGATTCTGACTTCCTCAGGAATGTCTTGTCCAGGAATAAATGTTGTACCTTTCTCCTTCATGACATGGTTCCATGTTGTGTTGGTGTGCCATGAACCACCTGTAACCGATGGAGGTAGAGAATGGCCACGTCCTTGATGAACAACGTTACATGCAATGGTAGGGAGTTGTTC
Organism: Cladocopium goreaui; assembly: GCA_947184155.2. Taxonomy (NCBI): domain Eukaryota; class Dinophyceae; order Suessiales; family Symbiodiniaceae; genus Cladocopium; species Cladocopium goreaui. The sequence goes on along the minus strand of CAMXCT020005668.1, from coordinate 1,013,169 downwards.
CTTGACGTGGAGGTACTGGAAAGGAATGTCACCATGAAATAAAATGACACCATTCTTTGTCAGATAGAGTTGGTTGTCCACAATAAAACTTGGATCCAACACGAGGTACACTGGTCGCCTATAGTTTCTTGGAGGCTTCGTGCCCTCTGCCATCCTTATGTAGCCCTGACCATTGTCATTGTGGTACATGAAGTGAACTGCATCCCTTCTGCCTTTTCCACTTCCTTTCACAAAGGTCTTCAGGCCTGATTGTTGAATGGAATCTAAATTCATGTAATTAGTGACATGAAAAATCCAGCCCAAACTCATAGCCTCATCATATGTCAGTTGGTGGTATGCCACAGTGGGATCGACAACTTGGTTGCTATGTCCTTGAAAAGCACCAAGACGAACGTCGAATGGATACTCTGCCATTGAGCTATATGGGTACCACTGCCATCTCATGGAGATCTCAACAAAAAAACGTTGTTTTGGATTACACAGTAACATAGCAGCAAAATCTGCTCCAGACATGTGATATTCCTTTGGATTGTCTCCTTGCATCTGATCAAACAGTAAGGAAATGTTCATAGCTCCACTGGCAGTGAATAACGTTTTGTCTCTGCAATGTCTCAACACATTAGATAGCCTCTTGCTACATGACATATAATAACTTCTCCTTGATGAGCTAGTCATGTCCACGTGGAAATCATTGCATCGTTCATCAAACCAGTTTTCTTCTGCCTGAGTTGTAAAGCCACAGAGATACTTCAGAAAACTTGAAGTCCATTTCAAGGATTCATCAAATTCTCCATGACTAGTTCCCCAGTGCAAAATCCAAGCTATTGCGTCCATGAACATTTCATGTCTGTCAGTTGGTCTCATGTTGTGTGGACCCATCAATGTATGTAAATTGCGCTCTCTCTTCTTCCTCACTTTCTCGTGAGCCTGAAACCAATCGGTTTGGCGCCTGTAATCATAGCAAAATGATAAATGATCCTCGTTGGGCAATGTCGATGGTGTTCGAAATTTGTCAGCTGGGATTTCCTCTGATCTCCTCAGAGCATATCCATCAGCTGAATGTCTTCGACTAAAATCATAGCTTTGATGTTCTTGACCTCGAGTGTTCGATTGTGCCTGATCACTAGATGATGCGGCTGAGGCCCTGTTCCACCGGCTAGAGCTCGACATGTTGAAGAAAAAGTGCGATCCTCGAGACTCTGCCTCTTGAGCCGCAGGCACAAATTCAAAAAATAGTCAAGAATCCCTCAAGGTGTCACCTAACAGAAATACATCATGTCTGAAATCAACATGACTGCAAACTGTTGGCAACCATGACCTGAGGTAAGCCTTGTGTTCCAGTAATGATCTGAATGGTGGATGAGCATCAACTTCTTTAAGAACACCTTGTCGAACAGCATCAATAAGATTCTGAGGATTGGCAGACTTCTTGGTCAAACAATCAGCTAAACACCATTGAGTTCTAATATGTGACAAGTCAGCAATGGAACCTGAACATGCTTCTTTCCTAAGCATCTGAATCATATGAATGGTCTCTTGTTGTTCAGGAACATGAGTAGTGCTGGCAGTAGTCACAAGATTGTTTGCATCAGTCCTCATATGAATCTCACTTGAAAGTCCAGTGATGTCTTTGATCAGTCCTCTCAACATTTGACATGTACCATAACACTTCATGAGTGCATACAACTCTGCAACAGTTGTGCTCAACGTGGTACGTTTGATTTTGGTTGATTCAAAGAAAATAAGAGAACCTCTGGTGTTTTTGCTCTTTTCCTTTCTCGGTTCAGCCATGAAAATAACCATCGCGCGCTGTGAGGATTTGTCGCTGTTGTTCCTAAACGCTGCATCTGGCATTGCAACTAATCTAGGATCACCTTGCAGTGGCCAGAACATAAGTTCCATCGGGTCACCTACAATTTGCCTGCAAAGTTTGTTCAGCGCTTTGCAATCACCTATGGTGGGGGAAGCAGCGGCAGAAGCACAACGGGAAAACTGATAACATGACTGAAATTGAGTTCTTGATTGTAACCAATTGATACCACCTAAGAGTGATCTATAGGCAGTGTGGAGATCTTTGTCACATTTGTCTTCATCCTTCAAACCTTTTGGTATCACAACCTCAGTAAGTTCACTGACGCAAAGTGATTGTTCAACAGTGATATGTGATTTCTTCTTGGTCTTCTCATCAATGATCCATTTCACACGTTGACCAGTGAACATCAAATCATTCACATCTTCATGACCAATCTTGAATTGTGACTTGACAACTTTCTTGAACTTCTCCAGGAACTCTGGAGTTCCTGTAATGAACAAGTCGTCAACATGCAAACAACACATGCCAATAGGTTTTCTTCCCTTGGCATTACTGCCATTCACAGGGTCCATGAAGTGTTCCAAGAGTTGTTCAACAATCTCTGGTGTCAACCGTGGTGTCGTGGCAAGATAAGTACGCTCTGAAGGTAAGAAGACTGAAACAAGTACTTCAGCTTCTTCTTCCAAACTTGTGGAAACATTGTCCTTGTTCATGTCATGATTCATCTCAAGCAACCACCAAACTCCTTTCCTCTTCACAATAGAAGTTCTCAAGTGAAACTTCTTTCGATCATAATGTGAATCAGGAGTTCTCAAAGCTTTTGCACGATAAGCAACTTGAGCATGACCATTTTCAAAAGGATACCAACCAGACTTGTGTTCAACAGATTCCAAAACTTCAACAAGGTTTCATCAACAACAGGAGTCCAAGCACAATCTTCAACCTTCTTCTCCTTGAACTCTTTCCTCTGTTTCCATGTTTGGGTTTGTTGATAGCAAGCTGAAAACAATCTTTCTTCAACCAAAAAAGACTTATGAACTTCCTCAGCAATGTCGGAGGGTTCATCACGCGTTTCCTCACTGTCTTGTGAGCTTACGTAGTATGTCACAGGTGCTGGTTCTGTTGCCTCAGAGTCAGCAAAGCTAACCTGTTTTGGCTCCTTGAAAGCACCATCATAGCATACATATGTACACCTGTCAGCTCTTGTAGGTTGAATACCAAGCGAAATCAGAAATTTGTCAAGGCGGTTCCACCATCTACGTGGTGCGTCCGCAAGTCCATAGACGGAACGAGTGCACAAACCAACCAAGTAAGGAGGCAAACCAATGTCAGTAGGCAACTGAACATGGATAACGCGGCGGTCTAAGTCGTATGTTTCCCCCTGAAGGAAGGCAGTTTTCAAGTCTAAATGGAGTAAATCCCAGTACATCGAGGCTGCATGCTGAGATGCCACACGAAAACCCCACCTGGTAGCAGTAGGACTGTCAGTCTGTAAGTCATACTTTTGAGCATCTTGAAAGCCTCTACATACCCATCTAGCCTTGAACTTCTTGAACTGTCCATCCTTATCAACCTTGATTGTAAGCACCCATCTGCCAGTGACATAGTTATCAATCTTATGACGTCTCTTGTCTCTGAAAGTCATGGCAGTGAAATCCAGAAAACTTCTGAATTCTTCTAGCTTGGCTTGTTTGATCTCCTTAGCATACTTTCTCAAGACTTCTTGAGTGATAACTGATTCTGCCTTTGGCTGCTTCTTTCCATTCTTGGCAAGATACTGTTCAAACTGTTTGAATCCAGTAACATCGTATGAACCAAACTCAGGTGCAGCTTGGACCTTTGGTCCTAAAGGAATGAAAACAGTACCATCAACATCGACAAAATGAGAGTGGTCGGATGTGTAAGGTTCAGTGTCCACATCTTCTTCCTGAAGCTGAGCAATGTCATCCTCAGTCAAAACAGGAGTGTCGTCTGTTTGTGATGATACCAATTCTGGTGTTCCTTGTGAAGACTGCTGTTGCGCTGGCTGCGCAAAGTCACCTGGCGTAAACGATGTTGGTGTAGTAGTAGGCAATGGAATTGTATTATCATGTGAACTTGAGGCAGTAGGATCATGTGAAGGTCCTTTATCTTCATCTTCATAAGGTTTCTGAGTAGGAACTGAAATTGGCTGAACATGAGCTAGTAATTGAACCTTCGGCCTCTTGATAATCACCTTTGCCTTTGCCTTTGGTAAAACATCAATAGAATCAGTTGAGATCTGTCTCTGTTTCCTTTGAACTCTGATAGGCTCTGACGTCGGATCAGGTCCTGGTGGTGAATCGTCATCTTGTCCAGGATCAGCAATCTCTTCGATTGGAATGTCAGGATTGGAAAACGGAGTTGATGGTGAACTTGGTTGATGTGTTTCCCCCGAGTCCTGTATTCCTGGCATATCCAAATCATCATCAGGTGGTGGTCCATAATCATCTGGAATGATATACTCTTGATCATTATCATCACCTGGATCGGGTCCAGTATTGTAATCAGGTTAATTATCATCATCCAGAGGATTTTCTGGTTCATCACCACTCAACATCTCATCATTATTTGGTGGAACATCACCATGCTGATCTGGATGAATGGGATCGTCACCATTTGGTGGTGTGCTACTTGAACTAGGAGGATCTTCAACTCTCCTTTTGATAGCACCAGTCGTTTGTCGTGAAAAAACGATCATACTCCATTCATGGATTTTGAACTGTTCATGATGTGGATACAACTGTGACACAAACATGAAGTAAACATGATCATAGTCACCAGGTTTCCAAATAAGTAGGACAGCATCTTCAGGATGTTGAAGCAAAGGATTCATTCTTCCATAAGTTCCTCTGAACACACTGCAATCTTCAAAGTACATTTGAGGCAATGTCTTCTTTCTGACATCTTGAAGTCCAGGAATCAGTTCAATGATTCTGGGGTCAGTTGATTCTCTGACACTAGCCTCTGTACTCCTTGGCAACTCATCAATCTTCCTCAATGTTTGAACAAGTAACTGAGTGGTAAATCTCTGTGGAAGAATGTGCTTCAACGGCACTGGAATCGAGGTCTCAACATGATGCAAATCTTGCAACAAACACGAATACTCAGGTTCACGGTCCAAAAAACATTGACGTGCCACACAATGCTCCATCATCAAAATGTTCCAATAGATCTTCAAACAAGAAACATTGTTTCATGTTCTGCAAAGGTACAAGTTGTGTGAACTGCGCAATAAATGAACACAAGTGAGATGGTAAGACCTTCCATTGTGGATCATTCCAAAGCTTCCCTTCTCTATTGAAGGCATGCTGTGGTTCCAACATGTCAAAATCTTCATCATGATTGTAATACACACGCAAGTTCTTGATTGAAGGATCACAACGACAGTAATTTGTCATGTCAAGGTTGAAACAACCAATGTGATACTTGATTCTGTCCTTCTGAAATTTCTTCCAAGCCAAAAACTGAGCAAATCCTGAATCAGGTGGTGCAATCACCAAGAAACCTTTTCCTCGGTCAGCTTGCCATTTCATCACATCAAGGCAAAACTTGAATACCGAGTATTTCCAGGAATTTGGTGAAGGATTTGTGATCAACACGTATTCAGGATCAAGCTTCTCAAGTTGTTTCCAAACTTGGTTTTGTTTCTTTTTGCTGTTGAAACTCCAACCATGCTTGTGGTCAATGGGTTCACCAACCTTCATGTTCAATCGTGCCATGTGCCAACTAAGACCAGTGTTGCTACTGAAGAGTTCCACAACATCACATTTGCTAGTTTGACAAAACCAGTGAGCTTGTTCACCTAAGTAGGCTTCAGCATATTCAGCGATGTCTGGTTCATAGTCATCTTCATCTTCAACTGCAAGTGGAACAGGTTCCGATGTGTCAAGTCCAGGAACAGCAAAATCATGCCATTCATCATGGTCACGTCTCACCTTCGATTGATTAACACGCATAACTGCGTTGTCAACATGAACATTGACCATAGCACCTTCTTGAGGGATAACAGTACCTCTGATCCATCTTTCCTTCTTCCATGCCTTTGAAGCAATAGCATTAGCATTGACAGGGGAACTCCAAACGAAAACCTTGTCACCTGGTTTGTAAGGTCCATCTGATGGCATTGTTCGTTTGGCCATGTCATGTCTGAGGTCAGCAGCTTGTCTGGCTTCCTGATGTGCCCTCAGTGCTAACCTTTGCAACTCGAGTTGTGTTCTGTCTTCAGGTAAAGGGTCAACACTAAGTTGAGCAGGATCAGAAGTCTCAATATCCAGAAGATCTGGTGGTCTTCTACCAGTGGCAATTTCCAAAGGAGAATAACCACTAACAGTGAGTTGAGTGTTTCTGGCCCAAACAGTACGCTTCACAGCTTCTCTGATGGTGATTCCTTTGAACCTATCATCTTCAAGGTTCTTGGACATGATTTGCCATTGTCGTTTGAAAAGTCTGACAACTGATTCAGCTCTGTTAGGCCATGGGGTTCTTGAACCACAGGGACATTCCTTGATACCATGAGTTCGGTAATAAGTCAGAAAGTCTTCTTGAAAGAAAGCTTCATCACCTACAATGGCTTTAGGCATACAATTGTTTTCATCACTCCACAACCTTAGAGCCTGAATGGTCTCCTTGTTGTTCAGTGAGTTTTGTGCCGTAGCCCAAAGTAAGTTGGTTGCACCATCAAGAACAAGCAACACCATGTACTTGTTCTTCCTCAACTGAATTTCAGCATGATCAACAAAAACATCTCCAAAGTTGGTGGATCGTATGCCTGAAATTCTGGCTCGCGGCGGTGGTGCAATGGAAGTACTACACACACGACACTTGTTGTACATCTCCTCATACTTCTGATAGACAGAGTCAGGAAGTCCTAACATGGAAGTCCTTCGTCTGAATTGAGTAGGAGACATGTGATAGTGTTTGATATGAAGGTTGTAAAGTTCCACACTATCCTCCAGTTTCCTGAGCATCTTTCTGTATGCTGGTGTCATGGCTTGTACTTCACTACCAGGCAGTGGAATCGAAATTCGCCTAGGCTCAAGAGCATCACTACCTAGTTTCTCAACTTGACTTTCTGAATCTTGCTTACCACGGTTGCGCGCAGGTGCAGAATGTTTTGGTTCAATGACTTGAGGTTCATCTGAATCAATTTTGTCCAAACCTAACTCCCTAGCTACCTTATCAAGCTCATCTTCTTCATCAAGCTTGGGATAGGAGACAACAACCTTCTTTCTTGATGAACCTGATTGAGAGTCATCGACAACCTGAGGTTTCTGCTTACCTACGTGTCTTTTGGCTGCAGGTGGACCTACCTCAATCTTTTTCGAGCCTGGTCCATTTGAAATCGGTTTGCCTTCCTCCTTCTTTAAGGAGCTTGGCTTCTTCTTCTGTACACCTGATGGCACTGAAGAGGCTGACTCAGGGTGAAAAAGATCATCAATGTTTCCACGAAAGGGCTTTGCACGATCAATGTCACTTCTGACAATGTCATCTGGGATCACGTAGTCCTCCTTGATCTTGTAGATGGTCTTGCCCTTCCAGAACTCTTCACTCTGTTCAGAAAACCTCTTCTTCTCAGTGCGCCAATTGTCCTTGTGAAGAACCTTCTTCTTGCTCTTCTGGAATTCCATGTGGGTTTCTCTCTCATCAAGAAGTTGATCTTTTGGAATTGGAGTTTTCTCTGATCGAGTCATCTCATGTAAGTTCATTCTCTTGTCCTTGTGGTGCCTGATGAGTTCACGACGTAGTGGATCAACCTGCCAGTAGTCACCAGTCACCAAAGCTTCTCCTTCATGATCATCTTGTTTGACAGCAATCTGGCTGTACTCAAAGTGATCGTGTTGTGAATAGAAACTTTTGACTTGTGGAGTCTTGAAATGAACTTGGCTCATGTACCATGCTACATCTTGTAGGTCGAGAATGAGATGAGTACTAATGGCTGTCCTCAAAACCATTTTTCTCATGCCAATACGTGCACAGGACAAATAAGCCTTCTCTGGAGTAAGTTCAAATTGAAATCCAAGGTTTCTCATCTGTGGAAATAACATCAACAATGGGACATCACCTTCTTCGACAATGTCGAATTCTGTAAACTGAGTGTTCCATCCATGATCATACATGAATATCACGAGCTTCTCAGTACATTTTGATTGTTGTGAGTTTGCAAAGAAGAATCTTGAACTTGTTGGCTGAATTTCATACCAGTCCACTGTTGGGATGTGAGTCAACATATCTGCAAAATGCTTCAACTGCTCGTCGAGAGCCCATAGCTCTTGTGCATCCAAGATCCAGAATACACACAGTTGGTGGTGCAGAATTCTCTGTGTGAAAAGCTAGTCCATTCTCACATGCCAGATCAGTTTGTACAGTATGAAATGAAAAAGCACTCTGCTGTGATGGTTCCTCTATCTCTGTAGAGCATCCATGTGAAAACAATGATGTGCCTTCTGCCAATGGCTTCCATGAAGCCTCACCTTCTTGAAGACCAACTTGCCTGGGCACTACAGCTGGACGTTGTTGTACACCTTGTCGTAGTGCACCAACTTCTCCAACCAGAACAGGGAATCTCTTCATTTCTCTCCTGTTTTGATGTGCTCTTGCATCACGTTGGTTCTGTCCTCCACGACGAGTACGTCGTTGTTCATCTTGTGCTGCATACGTGGATGTCAAAACATCAACACGTGCTGGCTCTGTCTCTGCAACATCAACACGTGCTGGTTCAGTTGTTCCAAATGAAAAGAAACCATGACCAGAACTTGAAGCTGCAGAAGAATAATGAGCTTGTTGAGTTGGTTGATTCTGTATGGCAGGAGCTGATGTGGTCTGAGGTTGAACATAGTTCGACTTGCCTTTTCCATCTCCTGGCTTTCCTCCTTTTCCATTATCATCCTTGCCTTTCTTGCCTTTCTTTCCTTTTCCTTTTCCTTTTCCTTTTCCTTTCTTCTGGAAGTATCCATACTCATCCATGTAGTACAGATCATCATAGGCCTAATAGCCTTCATTCCAGGTTTGATCATCGGCCCAATAGCCGTCATAGTTTTCATTCCATTCATCTTCTTGTCATTCATCTTCATAACCTTCTTCACTCACCATGTGAGCACGGCCTTTTCTTCTTCCTTTTCCTCGGCCTTTTCCTTTTCTTGATTTGAAGAACCTTCGTCCTCCTCTGCCTTTTCCTTTTCCTTTTCTCTTTCCTTTACCTTTGCCTCGTCTGATGTATTTGCCTTGGAACCTTCTCTGATACCATGTGAAGTTGGCGTCATCATAAACCCAGAAAACATCTTCTAAGGCATCCAGGAATCCTTCTGCGCCGTCTTCTTCATCTTCGGCCCAATAGCCGTCGGTTCCTTCTAATTCACCTTCATCCAGTACGAGGAAAGATCTTCTCTGTGCCATGCCAGAGGGTTGCATCAATGGATTGTCAACTGCTGTTTTGGTAGTGCAAAACATTTCCAAAAACAGGTCACGTAGTTCTTGAATACTGTATCGATCGAGGGTTCGTCCACGATGTGTCATGATACTTGTGAGTGTGTTTCTCTGATCTTGACTCAGGTCAGCTAGACTTACAAAAATCAATGCTAGCAAATTTTCACCCAGTGGGAATGCTTGTCGCTGTGCTTCTCTACGATTTTCCTGAAATTGTCTGAATGCCGCTAGTGCCAGTTCATCTGTCCAAGGAACAGCTACATGGGGTGTTCCTGAGGCTGCTGCTACTTCAGCTCTCTCTTGTTGATCTCGTTCATGTTCTTGACGTCGTTGTTGAACAAACAGGATTGCTTCAGGACTAGTCACTGTTACTTCTGGAAGTAAATCCATCCAAGACTCAATAAGTCTATTGCCAGTGAGTTGAAATCTAGTCATCCACTTCTGAAGATCCATGGTTCCTCTGTTGAACTTCATGAACTGCATGAAACGGTATAAGAACACGTTCTGGGCACCTTTGATGAAATGAGGTCGTAGAAATCTTTTGAAATAAGCCACTCCTTCATAGGGATCCCTGAGTAATTCTCTATCCAATAGCCTCTTGTATTGTTGAGCATCTCCTTCCAGTCTGTTGCGCAATGCTGGACCACGTTTCTCTGGTTCTAACTCCGTAATGTCACACCAGTCATCAATTGCATCCTCAAAAGCAAAGAAGCTGGTTCGCCCATCATAGGCTGGAGCAACCTTTGTGGTCATCTGTTGCGTCATATGAATCTGTGTATGCTGGGGTGCTCTTCTCATTGCATAAGAGTCATATTGGTTCCATTCATTTGCATCGACAATGTCGAAGTCATCATTATCATAGCCATGGCTTGCCATTTCTTGGGCTCTACCTGGAGCTCACCCTCAATGAGGGATCACTGCTCCGCTACCACTTGAAGAGGGGCCCTAGCGTCTACTTCAAGATCAGCTAAGGCGTCTTCCCCAATGACAGCACTCTTTTACTCTCAGCCTGTTGCCGGTCAGTGCTTGTCTACAGGGTTACTCTATATACCTCTTGAGCCTTGAAGGGCGCATATAAATGTGCTCAATATTCATGCATGTACCTATGTAGGTATTAGGTCGAAACAAAAACAAGGGCGCAGCGCCTCCCCCCCAAAGCAGATTGGAAACACCTATTTTACATGCAAGGTGCTGGGTTGAATGTGATACTCAAGGTGTATAAACTACACGACATGCACCCTGGAAACATGTGGAATACAATACATATATTTATAGATACATACTTCTTTATATATATATATATACATTTATATGATTTATATGTATATACATATAAATGTATATATATAGGTACATAAATATATATTTATATGTAAATATAAATATATAAAAATAAATATATAAATATAAATATACATATAAATATATAAAATATCAATATGAATATGTAAATATAAATATATCAATATAATATATATATAAGTATATATATACATGCATAAATATAAATATATAAATATATTTATATATATATGTATATATATATATGTAAATATATATATATATATGTAAATATATATGTAAATATATATATATATAAATATATATATATATATAAATATATATATGTAAATATATATATGTGTATATATATATGAATTTGAACATAAATAGTAATAATATGTATATATATAAAATATGTATATAAGTAGAAAATATAAATAATATAAATATATCTAGATATAAATATACAAGTGTGTATATAAGTGCATATATATATACATATACATATATATACATATACATATATATATATATAAATATATATATATATTATGATTTTAATTTAAACATATATATATATGAATATAGTCGATTCAAACTAGTGTATTGAAAAATGTGCAAGTTTGACATACTAAAAATACCACCAAAAGCCATGGAAAGCAAGCCAAAAGCCAAAAGCAAACAAGCAAAAAGCAAAAAAGCAAAAAAGGCAAAAATAACAAAAAGCAAAAAAAAGCAAACAAGCAAAAAAGCAAAAAAGCAAAAACGCAAAAAAACAAAAACAGCAAAAAGCAAAAAAGCACAAAAGCAAACAAGCAAAAAAGCAAACAAGCAAAAAAGCAAAAAAAGCAAAAAAAAGCAAAAACGCAAAAAAGCAAAAAAAGCAAACAAGCAAAAAAAAACAAAAAAAAACAAACAAAAAAGCACAAAAGCAAAAACGCAAAAAAAAAGGAGAAAACAAGATAAAACAAGAAACCCCAAAAAAAATCCAAAAACGTAAAAGGAAAAAAATCCAAAAAAAAATAGGCCTCCAAAACATATCTCGGTGCTTACACCATGGGCCAGAGGGAGACCTGCAAGGGTCCAGAAAAATAGCAGTGTCTTGATGAACACATACATCAGGAGGACCGTGATCTGATACTCAGGCACGAGATACCGCCGGGCGTTGACATATACAAGGACGTCGTCGGCTTGAGCAAAGCACTCAATCGCAGAAATTTCGTCCTCGGCACAAGCTGCAATCTCTTCAGGGATTTCCTCATACATTAGGGTGTCTTCATCGTCAGGGGCCGCATGCTTTACAAAAGCTTCGGCATCCACAGGAACTTCATTGGATCCAAGGAATTCAATTTCATCATGGACCAGGTGCTCCTCAGACACGTCGGACTCTTCAGGAATGGGGTCCAAGTCAATCACCTTGGCTTTCTTCAAAGACGCAGGAGTCTTGGATGATTTTTGAGCTTCCGCTTGGCGCTCACTAAGGGATTTCTTCTTGGCCGCGATGTACTGCGGGTCAACAAAAACTTCACTCGACCATGTCTCAGCTTGTCGGCAAAGGTTTGTCGTACCGACATCTTTGTAAGGCCATCCGCAAGCTGTCGCTCGCTTGAAACCCAAAGCAAACGACCACCAAGGCCTTCCAACTGCTCCTTCACAACCCTGATTTCCAAACCAGAACGTCGATCAACAGCAGACATCGACTCCTTGTGGTAAGAGTCAAAGAGGCACTTGGCATCGGTGATCATCGCCGGAACCAAAGAAAATTGAACCTTCAAAAGTTCAGCCAAAGTCAAACCAGGTCGAACCAAATGTTCGTAGTACCTGCAAGCAAACTCCAAAGCATCGCTTGCACAGCCAGCAGCTTGGGCCTCTGCGGAGAGAGAGCTCCGGGCCACACGGGGTAGTTTAAAGCTACGCCAATCCCAGACATGGTAAATGTCTTCGTCCGTTTCCAAGATTTTCTTAGGGGCCAACAAAATCATAAAACCACCTTGTGAGCTTCCATCGGAGCGGCTGCAAAAAGAGGCATCAAAAGCGGTCACCAACCTACAGTCAGCCAAATCACCAAGTGGGGCATAGGTGAGCCCGATGTCACTGTTGAGCTTCGCGAACTTCAACAGGCGATTGGCTTCAAAAATTGTGGAAGCTAAACCTTTTGACACATCACCAGCTAACATTGATGTGCTCGCTTGAAGGTGTGGAGACGACTGGACTGCGGGCCATGACAAACTGCCCATGAGGCCGCGCAAAGCTGAAACTTCAGAGCCAGAAAGCTCTTTCTCAGGACCAACATGTTTTGGCAAGGTCATCGGCTTGACCTTCTTGAGGTAACTTCCATGGTGAAGTTACAGGACACCATCGTTGGTCTTTTTCAGTTCAGCTCCGCAGTATTCCAAATCATTTCCATTTTTCCATTCACGAAAAGAAAAACTTTTCTTCAACTCAGCAATCACATGTTGATATACCAAGCTTTGTTCCAGTCCAGTGCCTAGCATGTTATCGACATGTAAACATATCATACCAACCAAACCATATTCTCCATACCCAAGTCCTTGTTGTTGGATTTCAGGGAAGGCATCCTCAAAAATCAAAATGCAGCAAGGGTCCAGCATGTGAGGCTTGAGCTTCAAGGAAGTGAGTCTCCGTTTCGCCTCCAAATACCAACGGCGGGGAGCATCAAGTTGGCCATAGCATGGCTTCAACAGCAGCATTCTGGTGTCATCGCTGCAGCCTAACAGCTGGAGACACTCTGCTGGCAGCTTCACCCAAAGTTTGCGGGTCTGTGGCAGGCCCTGCAAAAAGGCAGTGGAGATATCGGAGGACCACATTTCCAGCCAAGGCAGGCGGTCAGCGACAACATCACATTTCGGCTCAGCCGGCTGGTTGTCGGACTGGTTGTTTCGAGGCCGGTATTGAGGGCATCAAAGTCGGAGTAGCCCTGCACGATCAGTCGTGCTTTGGCACGTGGACTGCCATCGGCATGTTTGCTCCATGTCAGCAACATGCGGGCTTTCATAGTTCTGGCCTCATCAGCTTCAGCGGCAGTGCTGAATTCCCAAACGTTGTTCTCAAAGAAAGATCTCAGCTCCTTGCACTTGGCCTCTTGAAACAAGGCTTTCTGGTCAGCAGTCAGGTTGCGCTCAGTGACAGTCTTGCGACCTTTGTTCTGCTGACGCATCATCTTGGTGCGAACTTCTCGAGCCATCTTCTTGGCATAGAAACAGGCAGACATTCCAAGTTCTTTGCGAACTGGTCCAGAGATCTGAAAAATCGTGACACCCGTCCAGGCAAGCTTGTTGGACTTGTTGTGGACGCCATCATCGTGCAAAATGTTGATGTTGCCGTCAGGCTCCTTCATCACAGTGACACGCACAGGGTCAAGATACTGTGGGTCAATGGGCACGTCAGTGTGCTTGGAGACATCAACAGTTGTATGGCGGGGCACAACATGGTGTCGTAGGAGGCACCCAGCTCGAACTTCCCAAAAATCGACAGGTCGATCGGTGAGCTCGAAGAAGCCATCTGATGTCATAGGCCAGCCCGAAGGAAGTTGGGTCGCGTCGACCTCATGAACATCATAAACTCGAGAGAAGTTTGCATCATCTTCAGCGCGATCAGGTCGGCTGTAAGGAGTTGATCTCTCCTGAGTCCTCAGTGGATTGGGTCGGCTTCCAAAAATCGCCGTCTCTTGTCGTTCTTGTCGACGGCGCTGAGCAAGGAAGTCCTCGTTGCCAGCAGGGGCATACAGAGTTGCAACAGCCGGGTCCAAAAACGGGACCTGAACAGGCTGCACGGGAGCAGGGGCCCTCGGAGGTAAGTCCAACTCCGGAAAATCCATAGGCACCCTTGGTCCACCAGTTATGGGGGGCTCCAGCAACATTGGCAAGTCATCACCAAGTTGCGCAGCTCGCACCGAAGGCGGTGCTGAGGGTTCACCACTGGGCTCAGGCTCATCACCATTGGACACAGGCAATGTCGGTGATGTCATAGGCAAAGTTGGCACCGTCGGCGGTGGCATTGTTGGGGTTTCATCATTCGGAGATTCTTCCGCAGGAAGTCCATGAACTGATTCTGCAGGAGTGGTCGGTTCGTAGGAATTGGATGGAGCTTGAGATGGAGTACGGGGAGAGGCAGGGTCCTCAATGCCGTCGGTCAAATCCAAGTCCAAACCTTCAGCATGAGGAAATGGAGTGGAAGGTGTGAACGGCTCCAACCGTGCTCGAAGTCGAGGTAGTTGTCCATCTCCTCCATCATCATCCATGGCCTCATCATCGGAACTCACTTCATCATAGTTCCACTTGTTGGCCTTGTTCAAGTCCAAGAACCTGGTAATTCCTCTTGACTTCAGTTCAGCAACAGCTTTGCGGGCTGCTGCAACATCACCCACAGCAGTGTCGGCTGCGGTGTTGTAATCAGGGCGAACATGGTGTGGTGCGCACCTGAGAAGTTGATTCCCATGGGCTATCCAGTACTGCAAGGGTTTTCCAGCATCATCGTCTTCACGTAAGATGACCCGAGCAGGACCAAGCCATCTGATCTTGCAAAGATCAGCTGCTCTGGCGTCACGCCAGTAGTAACAGATCTGGCCAGCTTGGAGCGGTATGTTGACACCTGCATAGCGTCGCAGAAGGGCTCGTCGGAGCTTCTGATCTTGATCGGCTCTCACCAGGGCGACTTTGGCAGCTGTCCTGTTGGCCAACATCTCCTCGAAGGTCGGAGATCCACCCAGCTGCGATGGCGTCAAGTTCTCTGAGAGAAGATCGCCAGCAAATCCAGGCTGGTATCCCAGGACCCATTGTGCCGGCGAAAATCCAGCAACCGTGCACGATGAGTTGATCTGGGGGATGATGTAGGACAAGGCCGTCTTGATGCCATCCTTGCTATCGAGTCCACGGTCGTGCATGTAAATCTCGATGGATTTTCGAAGCAGCTGGTGGCGGCGCTCAACTGCACCGAGTCTGGTGTGAGCCCCATCGTATGGGCGATGCCCAAATCAGAAAGAAACTCCTTCATCTCATCAGATGCCCATCCACGTCCCTCATCGGTGACCAATTCACCAGGAGCTCCAAAGATGCGAAACCATCTTCGTTCAAGGGCTCGCCTGAGGTCATTCGTTTTCTCGCTGTGGACCACAGTAGCTTCCTCGAACTTTGAAGCCAGGTCAACCACATGGAGGACTGGTACCTTCTGGGGTCCAATTTTAATCCACATCACATCAGCTTGAACCACATCGTTGAACTTCTTGGCAAACTGCAAGGAAGCAGGCGAAGGTGAGTTGGGCTTTTTGTATCGGCTGCAGGCTGCACAGTGGTAGTTACGGGCAACTTCCAACACCATCTCAGAAGCACCACGGCTGGCAAGCAACTCCACCAAGGCTGAGGTCTCGGGATGACCGAGGTTTCGATGGAGCCTTTGCACAGTGCGAACTGCATCTTGTCTGTTCGCAGCCAGCAGTTTCACCAATTCTCCTGTATGAGTGCGCTCCTCATTGACAGCGCCAGCAAAGTCCAAAACTGTCGGCACTTCGTCAGCCAATAGTGCCGCAGCAATCACTCCAGCAAGTCCAGGTTGGCAGTTTTCCATGTAGCGGGTGCGAAGTCCCGTCATCCTTGAGGAACCTTCCAAGGGACAGTGTTCATGGTCTCCTTGGCATTGCAGTTGAAGTTGATTGAACATGGCTCTCTTGGTGGTCTGCACGCAAGTGGGCTTCTTGGCAGGCTTCCATTCATCATCAGTGGGCTCCGTAGCGGCATTGGTCGAAGCGTGCCTTGTAGCCAGGCAACTTGCTCAAGGCAGTTGTGCGCCAGGAGAGCGCCCCAGCAGGTTGCTCCAAATGAGCGTGAGCTCCATTTTTCACCTGGGTCTCATAGGCCTTCTGGTTGAACTTCAAGTGGGTGGCGTGATGCCATTCTCGAAGACCTTGAAGCTCTTCCTGCTGTTCTGCAGTCCGGGCAGCAAGCGACTGCATAGGGCTCCAGTACTTGCAGACTGGTGCAAGCCAAAGTTCATCTGGTACTTCAGCATCAAGTCGTGCCAAAAATTGGCGTCGATGGGATGGCTCATCAAAGTTCCATCCAGTCTCCAATGAGAAGACTTCGACATCAGCTCCAAGGCTTTCAGCAATGGCAGAAACTCTGCCGAGGCCTGTGTAGACCTCCCACACCACCCGTCGTCTTGGAGACTTGTGCAACTCGTCGGTGATGTAGGCATGGTACTGGTTGTGTTCAGCCAGGAGCATCTCTTCCATCGTTCGTAGTTGATGTCGATGAAGTCGGTATTCAGCAGGGTCTGGGGCATCAGGCAGCGGCTCATCAGCCATGGCAAAGGCTATCTCCTCCTTCTCGAACTGCTCAAGGGAGATTCCCATCGGATCTACACCACCATCTGGGGTCAACCTGAGGTCAAAGTCCAAGTCCACAGACCTCTGAAAGTTAAAAGGTTGATCAGGTTCCCAGAGAGGTAGGAGATATTCTCCATGAAGCCCTATTGTGGCGTCCCTCCAAGGCGCATCTCGGAGCTTGACTTGGCGGCGAGAAAAGTCCATCACCAGCCCCAATGCTTCAATGATCGGTCAGCCACATAGCATCGGCGTTTCGCCCTTCAGGAGAAAGACTTGAGCTCTGCCGTGAGATCCTGCCACGCACATTGGCATCTCCATGATCCAATGGCACCAACTCTCACCGTCACCACCAAAGTGAAATTTGTGTCGGCAGCTGTAGAACTGGATCTGGTCGATGGGGTAGCCGTTGGTGGCCAAGTGGTTGAGGTATCGGCGGGCTGGGCCGTATCCGCACAAAAACGCAGATGCGCCCGGATCCAACATAGCCACATCATATCTTTCATGACCACCTCCATCTTGAAAAGTCACATGGGCGGCCTCCAACATGGCCACACCTTCAGTGGCAGGGGCTGGACGTTTGGTTCCAGCAGCTTTCGAAGGCACTGGACAGTTGGCAGCAAAGTGTCCAGGCTGTCCACATCGTAAGCAACGTAGGGCAGCTTTGGCACGGGCTTTCGGCTCGGCCTGCTTCATTGGTGCTGGCTGGAACTTGTAGTTGTTGGGCTTCCCCTTTGGAGATCCACCTTTTGATTTCCCCTTCGGAGATCCTTTGCGACCCTTCGTGGACGTAGGGCTCGATGTCGGCGAAGTGATGCCAGGGCTGATGTTACCAGCTGCAGGATCGCCCAGTGCGACAATCGGCAAGTACCCTCTGGAGAGGCGAAGGTCTGTGAAGCGCTTGCGCGCGTCGAGGTATGCAGCGCAGCGTAGGCCTCGTCATACACATCGACGTCCTGCCATTGGCTGTCGTCTGTGGCATCCTCCTCATGTTCGTACTGGTAGTAGGCGGCATTGGCATCGAAGCTTGAAGCTTCGTCCCAGTCATCATAGCCAGCCTCATGTCCATCATCCCCATAGTAGGCACCATCCTCAGCCCATTCAGAGTACCCATCAGCATCGATCGGGTCGAAGGTCTCATCAGTCTCATAGTCCTGAGCTGCATAGCCACGGTACTTATAGGCTTTGTGGAACGGCTTGTGGTGTCCATGTCCACCATGAGAAGCATTGTAGTCCTGTCCAAGCAGCAGGTAGAGGGCCTCAATGACCTTCTGGCGCTCCATTTTTGGCGCCCTCAAAGTCACCAACTGTCTCTGCTCCTTGGTCAGGTTGGCTTTGCGCAACAAGTGCCAACCCTGCACGGCATCTCGCAGGGATACATTGTGCTTTTCCAACTTACGGTGGCATTCATCATGGTCGAAAACAAAACTCAAAAGGGTCTGGTTGGGCTTCCGGCTCAAACCAAAATAGCCATCAAAGTCCGCTGGGAGTTGAACTCTATCATCATATTGAAAATGACCGTCCAACAGTTTCAACAGCTCTGCAAATGATGACTCATCTTCGGCTTTTGATACATCAAAATCCTCAACCAACCTCCATGCTGTCCCCGTCAAGGAACCAACTATATTGAGTATTGCTTCACCACGTCGTTTCCCAAGAACCATCTTTTGGTGGTACAGGGTGATTCTTTTCCTCCATTCCTTGTAGTCACTAGGTTGCCCCGAAAACACAGGGATCCAAGAGTCACGTTGATTCGCCCCATCTGGAGCTGAAGAAGCAGCAGTGCTAGACATCGTCGCCTTCAGCGAGGATCACCTCTTCGAATTCAGGCACCTGCTCGATGACCAAGAAAGGCTAAAACCAAAGTTGCAAGAACGGTAGTTCAAGGTCAGCAGGATGCAGTAGAGCTCTTTCAGGGCCTGGAAGGCGTAGAGCTCCGCTACCAATGCAAAGACAGAGGTCAACGTACACCTATGTCCAGTCCAAGTTCACACGAAGTAACCTGGAACGAAAGTCGGAGTTGCGCTTTTCACACAGCGCGGGCGCGCCAGTTGGCTATTGAGTTCCCTCCCTCTGAGCCATCAGGCAGGAGAGGATAGATTGAAAGGTAAAATGTATGGATGGTGGCCATGTTACATGGAGTGTAACTCACAATATTATTTTTTTTAAAAAAATTGTTAAATTAATTATTATTATATATTATTTAAAAATAAATTTAAAACAAATCTTTATCAAATTCAAAAAATTATTTTATTCAATAAATAAAAATTTCATCAAAATCTATACGAAAATAAATATGTTCAATTAAAATCCAATTAAAATCCAATAATAATCCAATAATAATCCCATCAGAACCTATTAAAAAAAAGAGATTTATCAAAATCTTATAGAAATTTTCAGGAAGAATTGGAATTTTCGATTTATTATTACAAAGCAAACCCCCCCTAAAAAATTTAAAAAAAAATAGGGGCAGGGAACCTTTTATTTTTGAGCTGACGCTCATCGTCGGCTCCGCCGGACCACTCGGCCCTCCATTTCATCGCAGTGTGGGCGTGAAAGTTACTGAATGAGGACCTGGTTCAGAAATATATTCCTTAGGTTTTTTTGAACATATTTGTTGGAATAGATAATTTTTGGGGGAGCAAGTGAGTTCCCGAAAGCTCCTGCGAAGGGTTTTTCCTAAAGAACTGCTGCCAATTTCAACTTGTTACTTCGTGTAAAGGCGCCTCTGTGCAAAGACTTCTCTGTGTAAAAGCTTTTGTGTGTAAAAGTTTCCGTGTGTAAAAGATTCTCTGTGTAAAGACTTCTTTGTGTAAAAGCTTCTCTGTGTGAAAGTACGTCTGTGTAAAGATTTCTCTGTGTAAAAGCTTCCGTGTGTAAAAATTCTCTGTGTAAAGGTTTCTCTGTGTAAAAGTTTCTGTGTGTAAACGCGTCTGTGTGTTAAAGCTCTCTGTGTAAAGACTTCTTTGTGTAACAGCTTTTGTGTGTAAAAGCTCCAAGACGTTTGTGTGAAAAAGCTCCTCGGAGGAAAGACTCTGTGTAAAACCTTCTGTGTGTAAAAAGCTACTCTGTGTAAAGGCTTCTCTGTGTAAAAGCTTCTGTGTACAAACGCGTCTGTGTGTAAAAAGCCCTCTGTGTAAAGACTTCTTCGTGTAAAAACTTCTGTGTGTAAAAGCTCCTAGACGTTTGTCTGCAAAAGCACCTTAGAGTAAAGACTTCTCTGTGTAAAACCTTCTGTATGTAAAAAGCTCCTTTGTGTAAAGACTTCTCTGTGTGAAAGCCCCTGTGTGTGTGGGTAAAAGCTTCTGTGCGTCTCCTCCCTCCAGCTTTCTTTCGGGTCATGTTGTCGTCCAGTTTCAATCTGCAACGTTGTTTCTTGTGGAAGAATGCAAAATAATGCAAAGAACATGTGAAAGCATCGCGCGTTTAAAAATTGAACATAAACAGCGCACAAAGTGCTGTAATTTACAACTGTCAGCTGGCAAGAACCCGCGTAAATACCACTGTTTAGTCCTCGAATGTGGCTAAAACACCGTTATTTACAGGGTTTCGTTCACGTCACGATCTTCGATTTTTTGGGAAACGCGTAAATACCAGCGTTTTTTGCGTTCATCAAGGCAAAAAATCGGTTCAAAAAGTGCAGAAAATGTTGTAATTTACAGGGGGTTGGCGCCGTCACGGGTAAAAAACTGTGTAAATACCAGCGTTTCAGCGTCCAAAAGTGGCAAAAACACCGCTATTTACAGCGTTTCGTGCCTTCCACGTTTTCTTGAAATTGCAAAAAACCGTGTAAATACCAGCATTTTTTGCGATCAACACGCCAAAAATGTTGTAATTTACAGTGTTGTTTTGCTTTGCTTTCAAAAACACTGGTATTTGCAGTGTTTTGTGCATCTCTGGTTGAAAACGTATTGGTATTTACAGCATTTTCTGCATTTTTGCATGGCTCCCGCAAAAGAGATTAAAACACAAACATGCTGTAATTTACAGCATTTTGTGACTTTCGAAAAGTTGAAAATTGTCCGAAAAATGTGTCAAAACGGCACTTTTTTCCGATTTTAGGTACCCTCCAAACGGGGGGGGGTGGGAGAATGCTCTTGGAGACGCTTATGAGCGACCCGGATTCTGGCCAAAAAGCTCTCCCCCACCCTCCTGAAGGATTTTTGGTGTTTTTTGGGCCCCGGCGTCGGAGGGTCGGCGGTTTGGGGCGCGCCTCACCATCATAGAGGTCTAGTCGCTCTGGGACGCTCGTAGGGCAAGCCACTCGTGTGGAGCCGGCGGAGCCGAATTTACTCTAAAAATTGATGCCGCCGACCGCCGACCCGTAGAATCTGTTGACCCAAATAATAACCCGCAAACGTTGCTCTCTGAACGCCCTAGAAACTAGCTTCAACCCTTACCTTTACCTGCGGCCGCAGCACTAAAACTCTACGGCAGTGAAGGACGGATCGGGCCTGCGGCCGGCGGCCTATAGTGCCAAACGTTGCTTTTTGAACGCCAAGAAATAAACCTTACCTTTACCTACCGTTTTGCACTGCCAGCTTCCAAATTGCTTGCTGCGTCTGCAGGTGGCTGTCGTCTGGCACAGCTCGGGTCCAAGGACGGTGCCGCAGCACTAAAACACTACGGCAGTGAAGGACGGATCGGGCCTGCGGCCGGCGGCCTATAGTGCCAAACGTTGGTTTTTGAACCGCATGTGTTTTCGATCGTACGGCAACCCTCGTAGATCATCCTACAGTGCTTGACCCTAAAAACAACAGATACCAGTGGGTGAAGTGTCAAACATGTACAGATTCACACACGTAAATGATGTAACTTCCCACAGGATTCGATGGTATCGCCCGATGGCTGGGAATGGTTAAATCATCCACTCATGGAAACATCATCAACATATGTATGGGATTTTGGTGCTATATATTGTGCAATTTGGGAAAACACCAACTCCATTTACAGCCAAATTAAACCTCACTCAATACACTGAAAGAAACATAAAAATGGGTGACTTTCCAGCTGCATTTGATGACACCAACCCCGAAGCTATTCTCCAAAGCGGCTCCCGAAAGCTGCTCCCCAAAGTTGCTACCGACAGCTGCCCCCCAAAGTTGCGTTCTAAAGCTAGGTTCCCCAAAGCCGCGCCCCAAAGTTGAAATCGAAAGCTGCTCCGAACAGCTGCTCCCCAAAGCTGCTAAAGCTCCCCCCTAAACTTGTTGCCGAAAGCTGCTTCCCAAAGTTGCTTTCTAAAGCTACTCCACAAAGCTGTCGTTCTTCAAAAACTGTTCGTTAATGCTGCTGCAAAGCCGCAAAGGTGCTCCCCACAGTTGTTCCCCAAAGCTGCTCTCCAAAGCTGCTACCAAAAGCCGCGTCCAAAAGAAGCTCCCCAAAACAGCGCGCACAGGCTAAGGAAGCAAGCACAGTGTGTGCGGAAACGGCGCGCACAGGCTAAGGAAGCAAGCACAGTGTGTGCGGTAGAAGGCGGGTGCAGCAAGCGGGCAGGCAGAGGTGCGTGTTAGAAAGAGCACGGAGACAATAGCGCACAAGCTCGGCAAGCAAAGGCAATAGCAATAGCTCGCAGCGGCTTGGGACGGACCTAGGGGGAATCGAACCAGGGGAGAATCGAACCAGGGGAGAATCGAGGGACCGTCATAGGATTGACCAGGACTAGGACCGCAAAATGTAAATCCCACAAAAACAATCCTATTTTGGAATTTCCCGTTTTCCCAAATTCCAAAATAATCGGATTATTTCGGTGCCATTGGGGAGGTCCTAAAAAGAGAGTACTCGCTATGCCTTCGTGCAGGCTAAAGATGTATTTGGCCAAAAGTCCAAAATGATTGACTTTTGGTGATTTTCGGACCAGCCAATTTGCGCGCGCGCGCTGTGCCACCCTTGCCGTAATATTAATTAGTAGTAGTATTTTATTTTAACATAAGTTTTAGGATCCCAAGAAATAGTTAAAATACTGGGAAAATAAAATATATGGATAAATGATTTTAAATATATTATTATTGTTATTATTATTATTCTTGCTATTATTTACTAAAATAAAGCCTTTTAGCCAGGGCATCCAGATTTATTAAATTTTGACTCTTCTTCTGGATGAGTTTCCTCGCAGTCGCAGTTTGAAGGCTTGACTTTTCCATGACTTTCCAGCAGCACTCAATACAAACGACGCAGCCAAGTTGCCAAGTAAGCGCGCACTCGTCCAGGGCATAAACACCTGAGTTTCTTGATCATGCTCCAATTCTTTGGCAAAACGTGGAAGCTGAAAGAGATTCAGAATAGTGGTAATTTAATTGTGATTTAATGGGGTTTCATACGGTTGAATGGTCATGATTCAATATGATTTAATGGAATTAAATGGGGTTTACCATGGTTGATCTTCAGCCACTTCATCCCGAGATTTGTGATTAAAAACAATCTTCACCCGTGGGGTAAAGGCAGGTGTTCTGGAGGCCGCCAAGAAACTGATCTGAAGACTGACTTTCATCTTTGCACCAGTTTGGCTGCCCGGAATCCTGATGTCGTGCAAGGAAGATGGCTTTCTGCAGGGACCCAGGTCATTTCCAGATAGCTTTTTGATGGTCAACATCCAGGTTTCATGGGTCAGAACGTCGAACATGTAGGGATGTAGGGATGAAGTGTGGTCAGACATGAGAAGCGCATACAGACCACACAGGTCACTATCTTTTGCAATCCCGGGGGGAAGCGCAGCTTCATCTGGAAGCGGTCAACGAGAAACTTCATCCTGGGGGTGGGTCATGAGTCTTGGCAAGCGAAGCTTCCACATCATTTGCAGGTGACTACATGTATATGTTCTAGGGTTAAGACATTGAACTCCCCAGCAATCGTGATGACCATCCCCCAATATGGGAAACTGACCAATGTTTTGCACGTGACACATATGATTGCATTCATTGATATATACAAGCTTGCCCACAACTGCGGTACCGCATTCCATCCACTGTTTTTTTTCCACACCATTGTCCCTACCAGTAGAACCGCACAAAGCTGTGGTGGAAGTTTCAAAAAGATAGGAAACTATAGGAGAGGTGAGTTGTTTTGATGCATCGATGGCAAAGCGAATCCAATGATGGACCGAAAGGTGGTTGGAGCTGTGCTTTTTGGAATGGTTGCAGTGGTCACCTCACCAAAGACTGCTGGATGTAGTGTTCTGTAGTCTGGTGTAGCGCGGTGTAGTTGTAGTTGTAGTTGTAGTCGTAGTTGTAGTGTAGGTGTAGGTGTAGGTGTAGGTGTTGTTGGAGTTGGAGTTGTAGTTGCAGCTGTAGCTGTAGTAGTAGTGTAGTGGTAGTTGTAGCAGTAGTAGCAGTAGTAGCTGTAGTAGCTGTAGTATCAGTAACCACCACCACCACCACCACCACCAACAACAACAACAACAGCTACAACAGCTACAACAGCTACAACAGCTACTACAGCTACTACAGGAGCTGTAGTAGCTGTAGTAGCTGTAGTAGCTGTTGTTGTTGTTGTTGTTGTTGCTGTTGTTGTTGGTTAATGTTGGTGAATCTTGGTTAATATTGGTTAATGTTGGTTAATGTTGGTTAATGTTGATTAATGTTGGTTACTGTTGGTTACTGCTGGTTACTGTTGGCTACTGTTGGTTACTGTTGGTAGTGTAGTGTAGTGTAGTGTAGTGTTGCGTTGTGTTGTGTTGTGTTGTGTGAAGTTGTGTGCTGCAGTGTAGTGAAGTGTGGTGTAGTATAGTGTGGCGTGGTGTAGCGTTGCAGTGCAGTGTAGTGTTGTAGTGTAGTGTTGTAGTGTAGTGTTGTAGCCTAGTGTACTGTAGTGTAATGTAGTGCTGTGTTGTAGTGTAGCCTGATGCTGTGTTGCAGTGTGGCGTAGTGTAGTGTAGTGTGGTGCAGTGTAGTGTACTGTAGTGTGGTGTAGTGTGGTGTGGTGTAGTGTTGTAGTGTGGTGTTGTAGTGTAATGTTGTAGGGTAGTGTAGTGTAGTGTAGTGCTGTGTTGTAGCGTAGTGTAGTGTAGTGTAGTGCTGTCTTGTAGTGTAGTGTAGTGTGGTGTGGTATAGTATAGTATAGTGTTGTAGTGTAGTGGTGCAGGGTAGTGTTGTAGTGTAGTGTAGTGCAGTGCAGTGGTGTAGTGTGGTGTAGTGTAGTGTAGTGTGGTGGGTGTAGTGTGGTGTAGTGTGGTGTAGTGTGGTTCAGTGTAGCGTAGTGTAGTGTAGTGTCGTAGCGTGGTGTAATGTAGTGTAGTGTAGTGCTGTGTTGTAGCGTAGTGCAATGTAGTGTAGTGTAGTGTAGTCTAGTGCTGTGTTGTAGTGTAGTGTAGCGTAATGTGGTGTGGTGTAGTGTAGTGTAGTGTAGTGTAGCGTAGTGTAGTGTAGTGTTGTAGCGTGGTGTAATGTAGTGTAGTGTAGTGCTGTGTTGTAGCGTAGTGCAATGTAGTGTAGTGTAATGTAGTCTAGTGCTGCGTTGTAGTGTAGTGTAATGTGGTGTGGTGTAGTGTAGTGTTGTAGCGTAGTGTAGTGTAGGGTAGGGTAGGGTAGTGTAGGGTAGTGTAGGGTAGGGTACTGTAGTGTAGTGTGTAGTGTAGTGTGTAGTGTAGTGTAGTATAGTGTAGTGTAGCGTAGTGTAGCGTAGTGTAGTGTAGTGTTGTAGCGTGGTGTAATGTAGTGTAGTGCAGTGTTGTAGCGTAGTGCAATGTAGTGTAGTGTAGTGTAGCGTAATGTAGTCTAGTGCTGTGTTGTAGTGTAGTGTAGTGTAATTTGGTGTGGTGTAGTGTAGTGTAGTGTTGAGTGTAGTGTAGTGTGGTTTTTAACATGTTGGCTTCGAAACGTGCTTCGCGCCACAACGGCGTGCAATTTTTCATCCGTCATCTGACCAGATGGCTCCGCACACGCCGCTTTGGCGAGCCTACTTTTCGAGCCTCCGGAGCCCCAAAACATTTGAAAATCTGTGTTTCGCGACTTTCCTCGTTTTTCGTGCACCTTGTTCTTATTCTTTCTACTGACTTTCTCTTCTCTGACTTTTCCCACCTCTGCTTTTCCATCTGTCCATATTGTCGGAAGTTTGACTTCTAAACTTCCTTCGGTTATATACCATCCAGTAAACAAACATAACTGTGGGAAATCACAATGTTTGATAGGTAAATCATCGAACTAAATGGGCTATGGCTTCCAGTTCGCAAACTGTAAGTTTACCGGGGGGTCAATGGCTATCATTGGGGCCCCCGTATGCCACATGTTCACACCCTTTAAATGATACCCTCTGGTAAACAAACATAGCTATTGAAAATGGCCATCTATAGTGAGTTTTCCCATTAAAAATGGTGACTTTCCATAGTTATATTAGTTTACCAGAGGGTAAACTGAGTTCAACCTGTCACCCTTGGGGCCTTGCAGAAATTGTGAGCCAAGCTTTGAAAACCGCCAGGCCTCACGGTCGGAAATGGCCACATGTGAAAGAGGGATCTCTACCATTCAAAATTGCGATGCCAACCAGCAACATGGAGATGCAAATAGACTTGATATGAAAAGTAGGGTTGAAGCAGCTAGTTTGGCAACATGAGAAGGTCAGATTCCATAGGATGTCACGAGCAAAATCGGAATCAAATAGACAAACCATGAGGACTTGACTTGCCATGGGTATGTAGCAAACGTAAAACTGGGATTTTGCGAAGAATGGCTGTGAAACTACCAGTCAAGAGGGACAAAACAGGGAACAATGTGCACATAGTGAAGAATCTTTCATCTGTCTGTAGCAACTGCTTTCATGAGGTGCAAAACATCCGCATAAGAACAAACCTCTTAAGCTTGGAATAAGAACCAGTTTCAATCGGAACACCATCTTGGCTCGATATGAATGTGTCATTTCATATCTGACCTCAAACGCAATCCTGCCAGCTAGCTTGTTCGGGATATTTTCGCTTCTTCCTCCATTGATAGGCTCTAAACATGACACCTGCCGAAAACGGATCATTACACCATAATAAATACCAGTAGTACCGCACAAGGCGGTGGCGGAAGTTTCAAAAATAGGAAACCTATAGGAGAAGTTGGTTGTTGTGAATCAGGGATGGCAGAGCGAAGCCACTGATTGACCGAAAGGTGGTTGGAGTTGTGTTGGTTGCAATGGTTGCAGTGGTCACCTCACCCACAACTGCTGGATGTAGTGTGATGTACTGCAACTGTAGTTGTAGTTGTAGCGTAGTGGAGTTGTAGTTGTGGTGTAATGTAATTAGTGTAGTGTAGTTGCAGTCATATGGTTGTAGTTGTAGTTGTTTTGTAGTTGTAGTTGTAGTTGTTGTAGTTGTAGTTGTTGTGTGGTTGTAGTTGTTGTGTAGTGTAGTAGTAGTAGTTGTTGTTGTTGTTGTAGTTGTTGTAGTTGTTGTTGTTGTTGTTGTTGTTGTTCTTGTTGTTGTTGTTGTAGCTGTAGTTGTTGTAGTTGTAGTTCTAGTTGTAGTTGTTGTGTAGTTGTAGTTGTAGTTGTAGTTGTAGTTGTTGTTGTTGCTGTTGCTGTTGTTGTTGTTGTTGCTGTTGTTGTTGTAGCTGTTGTAGTTGTAGTTCTAGTTGTAGTTGTAGTTGTTGTGTAGTTGTTGTAGTTGTAGTTGTTGTAGTTGTAGTTGTTGTGGTTGGTGTTGGTGTTGTTGTTGTTGTTGCTGTTGTCGTCGAAGTTAGGGTAGTTAAGTTAGTGAAGTTAGTTAAGTTGGTCAAGTTAGTTAAGTTAATCAGTGTCTACTTTTTCGACATCTTCACGTCAAAAAAGGCTCAAAACCCTCAGTTTTTTACACTTTTGACTTCGAAATGTGCTTCGCGCCACAACGGCGTGCACTTTTTCGACACTTTTTCGACCTCTGAACCTCCAAAAGTGGTCCGAGACCGTCAGTTTTTAACACTTTTGACTTGGAAATGTGCTTCGCGCCACAACGGCGTGCACTTTTTCGACATCGCAACTTCCAAAAGTGGTCCGACCCTGGTGTGTTTTGTACATTTTGACTTGGAAATGTGCTTCGCGCCACAACGGCGTGCACTTTTTCGACATCTCAACTTCCAAAAGTGGTCCGACATTGGTGTGTTTTGTACATTTTGACTTGGAAATGTGCTTTGCGCCACAACGGCGTGCACTTTTTCGACATCTCAACTTCCAAAAGTGGTCCGCTCCTCTGGTGTTTTGTCACTTTTCACTTGGAAATGTGCTTCGCGTCACAACGGCGTGCAATTTTTCCTCTCTCATCTGGCCAGCTGGCTCCGCACCCGCCGCTTTAGCGAGCCTACTTTTCGACCCTCCGGAGCCACAAATCATTGGAAAAACACAGTGAATCGCGACTTTCCTATCTTTTCGCGCATCTACCTCTTCTTTCTTCTGATCTTTTCTCTTCTGACTCTTCTCACCTCTGCTTTTCAACTGTCCATATTGTCGGAAGTATAGCTTCTAAACTTCCTTCGATCATTAAATTACACCTGAAAACTGCAGTTCAGCGAACATGGAACCCACAAAAAATACCATTTCCTCAATAGGTGGTCTGCGGCGCAGCGGACTGGGCCCAGCCGCAGGCTCACACAGTGGCTGGGATCTTCTGCGCAAACATTACAGCATAGAAAGCCTGGAAAAAAGATCAATGGGAATTCCAGGATCCTAAAGTGGAGGTACTGTACCATATAAGACCATATTTTGGGGGTACATCCCCTTACATAGCCCTTACATAGGCCTTATATATGGTAGGTACCTCCAATTTGGGTTCCTGAAATGGCCAGTGAAAAGATGCGGATTTTATTCATAGCCTACCAAAAGTGGTAAATTTATATATGTAAGTTCCACCTGTTCTGCATCTTTTCTGGGGGTGTTACTACAAATCTTTATGACCCTGGCAAGAGCAATTTGTTGGGTCAGCGTTTTGTATTCACGTACGTTCACCAGACCGACCTTTTGTATCCAACCGCTGAAAGAATATATATATATCGGTTTAAGTTAGATAACAAAAACATATAAAAACGTTAGCTGGTCGATATTGCAGAACGTCCTGAAGACCCAGTGCCAGTCACACGCTTCACGCCAATCTACAAATGCAAGGAGGCCCAAGAATCCACTGCTTATTCATCACATACCATAATCCCCATAAACCGGCTTTGCACTGACTTGCTCACATAAATATATACATATAATTTAAACAATATTATACATGCACATTACCAATATTAATGAAGATATCCTACTATACTAACAATATTAACTATATCCCTAGTATAGTCTTGGATTTGCTGATTCGGGGTCCCCAAAAAATGAAACAAATCACTTACAGTAATCGATTCTCCCGAAAAATGGTGGATTTCCCATTGGGAAAATAAGCCAAATCACCGACTTCACCAACCACCCAGCTCCTGGGACGATGGCTTGAAGGGGAGGAAAGCCATCATCTGCAGCCTGGAAACGAGGCGAATTATTTTTGTCTGTGCCTACCATAGAAGGTCTATGTAATGTTTATGTTTTTGGTCCATGTAAGGTCTATGTTTCCGGGGATATGCCCTCAAGTTCTATGGCTGAAAATATGCTACAGTAGCTCCATGTAGCTCCAGTTTAGGTGGCTTTTCACCACCCCAAGAATATGCTCGTCTCAGCCGATCTTCCCATGGCCCAAAAACAATAAACATTTGGAACCCCCAAGCAGTTAGAGCTTATACATGCATCTGCCAACATTAACAAATAACCGTTTTCCAAACAATTTAATGGTTTGGACTGAAACCATCACCCAGCCATCTATGGGTTGAGCCGTGCAAGGCCCTGATGGTTCAAAGCACTGGGCGATGGAGAGGCCGCCTGCGAAACAACCTGTAGTTAAGCCGAAGTGACAGGCAAACTGCTAATTACTGTTCCCCCAAAAAAACTGGCATAACAATCCCGAAGAATGAAGCTTTGCAATTGGAAATTGCCAATTGGAAGCCTCTCAGTTGGCAGACATCCGCAAAAAATCATCGTGGCTCTTGGAAAATCACCACGCAAGGAGAAGACAAGCATCAATCTCTGTGCATCTTCCCGAAACCAACAGTTTTCACCAGCCCCAGGCCTTTTTCCAACTGGGAGAGGAAGTAAGCCTCGCAGGTCGCCATTTTTTTTGGGTCACCGATCCGCCAGGAGCCCATTTATGAGCCACCATGGCAGATAACAAAACATATGAATATCTATCTAATCCTTTCCCCCTATTACTAAACGTCCCCCAAATACTAAAAACTAGGGTCCATCTCTAATTTCGGAAAATTTCAGATTGGCCAATTTGACTTTTCATTGCTCCCCTTTAGAAAACAATTTAGAAATAAAGCTAGCATTCGTGTGTTTCGCCCCCTAATAATAAAAACTAGTCAACCGCGGGGTGTTTATTATTAGGGTCCTTCCGATTTTTTTAATTTTTTTTATATTAGGGCTTTTAATTTATTATTAGGGCCCGCTTCGAAATCCAATTCTTGGCAATATTTTAATTGCATTATATAAGGAAATTTAATTGATTTTGAAATCGAACAAACTAGTTTTTATTATTAAGGCTTTAATTTTATTAATAGGGCCCGCTTCGAAATCCAATATTTGGCAATATTTTAATTGCATTATATACGGAAATTTAATTGATTTTGAAATCGGAAAAAAACAGTTTTTATTATTAAGGTTTAAAGTTTATTAATAGGGTTCCCTAATAATAAATACACCCCTAATAATCAAAACTACCTGAGGTGTTTATTATTAGGGGAGGGGGGGACG
Organism: Cladocopium goreaui; assembly: GCA_947184155.2. Taxonomy (NCBI): domain Eukaryota; class Dinophyceae; order Suessiales; family Symbiodiniaceae; genus Cladocopium; species Cladocopium goreaui. The sequence goes on along the minus strand of CAMXCT020005668.1, from coordinate 982,573 downwards.
TTTAGTATTAGGGGGAAGGGAGAGAGAGAGAGAGAGAGAGATATATATATATATATCATACACATATTTCATCTATGTTTTTTTTTGATCCAGCAGAGCGAACTCGTGCCGAGGCATGAACCGCTAAGGCTCCAGACCTGGGTCATCCAGGAAACCTCGGCCCAGCGGCCAGTTAGATGGCTATAAGCTGGTTGGTCCCCAAGAACTACAGGCTATAAATATCTATACAAATAATAGATATATGATATATATATATATATATATGCCCTCTGGTTATTTAACATAGCCATGGAAAATGGTCCATTTATAGATGATTTTCCTATTAATCCCTTCATTTATAAGGGATTTTCCATGGCTATGTTAAATAACCAGAGGGTATATGATTATATCTGGTTGGCGGTGACTTAACCATCTTGAAAAATGATGGAGTTCGTCAATGGGAAGGATGACATCCCATTTATGGAAAATAAAGCTAGTTCCAAACAACCAACCAGTACGATAAGGATTGACATGGATTGATAGGAGCTAGATTCCCGGACAGATTCCTTGTGAAACTTCTTGCATACAGTAATTGGCCGCCAGAAACATCCTGAAACTAGCTTTTGGATCATCATCCCGGCACAATGCTTGATTGACTGTAGCTTGCATGCTGAGGTATCTCTCCGGCCCATTCTCTGATGCATATCCCATCAACTTTCCATGATATTTATGGTCAGTGGTTGTCATCAGATCGGCCAGCTACAACCATCGCCTCGCGACCTCGAACTGAGGTGCTGACTGGTCAGCTGGAACTTCATGGGTGTCAACGTGCCAACTTTTCATAAAAATCACAGTTCAGTGAGTGCTACTGCTATTGTTTCCCATTTGTTTGGCATTTTTCCAAGGAATTTCAACAAAAATGCCGCCTTTTCTTCTCCAATTCTCCTGGTGATTCCAAGGCCAGTTGGTATCTCCATCATATTCTCGGCCGTTTGATCTCGCGCTGCGACAGCTTGGGCTCATAGGACCTGCTACCCGCTGGCATCGGACGCTACCTCCGAGGTGTAAATTGAAATGCCTTTTTATGGATATATGCTTTACATGCTACCCACACAGTCCACACACGAACATATATATAATATAATAATATAATATATATATATACATGTACATACAAAACAAATAGACATATAATTATATATATATTGATATGTGCAATGATATATTTACATATGAACTATAGTTCTAATCTCCCGTTTTTTGGGGACCCTTACTTTTATTCAAAGAATCCAACACATCCGGAGCCCAATGGAAGTGTTGATGGGAAAATCATCGAACTGGGGGATTGTCCATCGCCATGATTACCAGAGGGTAGCAACCATTGAAAGTTTCATGAAATCATGAAACTGTTTGTTTTTCATAAAACTGATCAAAACATATAGGTTTTTGATAAAGTTTATATATCTGAAAATAGAACACCCCACACCATCTCTGGTTCATGATCATGTCGCTATCAAAATTGCCGGAACCCCTTTCAGACACAACCCTTGTAAATGCTATTGTTTCGATGTATATATAATTACAGTATATACATATAAAACCAATCACATTTACAGGGGTATCCCCAGTAGATTCAATTTAACACCCTGTTCTTGATAGTTAAATCACCCAGTATTGTCGTGTAGCCATGAATTATCCCGAATAACAACTCAATGGCTATACAATCTATGCATGGAGCTTTTTTATTTGCTACCTGCTGCTGCCTCCGGCTTTGCCGGGGCACTCGCTCAAAAAAACCGCGAACGGTTTGTGAACCGAATCAATGGTCTCTGGGGCTCGGCTGTTCACTGAGTTTGGAGATCTTGGGATTTTCACAACTCGCTCTCCGGTGCTGATTTTTTTTCGTTGTCCCCAACTTGAACTGCCATTTTTTTACCCCAAAATTGGGATCCAATTGGGTCAATTGGAGAGGATTCATCCTAGACACGTCCTCGCGCTCTGCCCAAAAATTCACCCCTCGGGGGCGATCGCCAGACAGATGAGCCGTGCAAGACCGCAAGACTATGCAGAAAAAATGCTCTATATACAAATAGAATTATATATGTTCATCTATCTCTATATATATATATTATATATATATATGCATCCACATGCATGCAAATAGTTGGGGTAGATATCTTCATACTGTCATACTGCGTGTCCCCTTTGAATTTATCCATATCTATATATCTATAATATATAAACATATGTATATTAATACATGTACATCATATATAACGGTTTATCATAACGAAGAGGAAAAACCACTAGGTCCATACTAACTAGCAACAACTGGTACAAAACTTCTGTCAACTATTTTTGGCAAATGGTCATATATGGGGGGTTCCTAAAATAGGGCTACCCCTAAATAATCAATTTTAATAGGGTTTTCCGGTGTTCCATTATAAACCAACCAGCTATTGGGGTACCCCCATTTTAGGAAACCACCATATAGATATGGTTCATTTTTGTTGGTTAGATCCCATTGAACCACCATGTTTCATTGTTAAATCCCATTAAAAAATCATCATTTTTCATGGTTAAATATCATTAAACCACAATTTTTCATGGTTAAATATCATTAAACCTATATCATATATAGATATGGTTCTACATTGCAGAACGACCCAGGCCCTGTCTGACCTGGGCTTCGGCCTCACGAGGACAGAGCGGATCCAGCGGCGACCAGAAAGGTATCCTGTAGAAAAGAAGGAAAAAATAATCAAAGAAAAGCATTCTCTTAATATCAAAGATGATCTATAAGTATCTTAGATTAACCAAAGGTATAGTACGTAGAATCAAAGAATCACCAAAGATGTGCGTAGAATTGAGATCTGTCATGATATGTCAACAAATAATACAGAATAGTACAAATACGAAAACATATTGTGTTAAATGTTTAAGGCAGCTAGCCCCAAAAAAGTAACAAACAAAACCAATGAATCCAATTCAATCCATCAATGCCCATGGCCCCAGTGACAACCTACGAATCCATGGAAGCCAAGTAGTCACACATCGGATTTTCATGGATCCAGATGTTGGTCACCAATGGATAGCAGAATATCAACCGAAAGGAAATGAATTTCACATGTCCTTCGCTAGATTCAAGGAAAAAACGACAAATGCATTGTCTTCCCATCTTCTCCGCTGAAAACAAACCAGCCTTTCAGAAGAACAATGTAGTCGAAGTTAATGTCACATGGCGGTTGCCAACTTTACTCCCGAGAAACGCTTTGAAGATGCTTGGAAGACGCTACTCACTGCTCAGCCGCTGAGTTGTCCGAATCTCGGCAAGCAATGGCTTCAACCAAACTCGAACAACAGAGCTTGTTTCATGTTAAGCCACTGGAAACCAATGAGCATGTAACTAATCTGTGCATGTTCCCATGAAACCAATTGACATAAATTGATTCATATTGGGACAAAAATCATCCCAGCAAGGAGAAGTTGACCAAGCACAACCACCGATCAACATTTACTCGTCGATACTCGTTGAATCTCTTTGATAGTATTGGCTAGGATAAACGCTAGCACCAACCATCCCACTTTTTTTCCGATTTCATCTCATGTATTGAACATGTTAAGACCAGAGTGGTAAACCCATGGGCTGCGTTCATTGCTAACCTAGGATGCTTTGGGAAAAAGTGTGACCCGTAGAAAGATATCAAAGATTGCACTATCAAAATTGCAAATATATAATTGAGTTCATAAACCGTAAACCTGTCCGTTTCATCCATTTCCTGATGCTTGTGGGCTGCATCAGTTCTCTTCTTCATTCTTCTTGGCCATACCATTTTTAACCTTCCTTTCAGGAGCAGGTGCCTCCCTCATACACCCATTTTAATCAGTATTACCCTCTGGTAAACTAACGTAACGTAACTATGGAAAATCACCATGCTATCAATGGGTAATTCCACTATTTCTATGGCCATTTTCAATAGCTTTTTGTATGTTTACCAAAGGGTAACCATCATTAACATCATGGTGGGATCCACAATAAAAAACAACCCCCAGTTGTCAAATGTTGTCAATCATGCTGGGACTGTCATAAGCCAGGTAGGCAGGCTTGAGTTTTTCTTTAATTATAGATCCCCATATTAAACTGAGATCCACCCCTAAGTCCGTAGTCTATGGCAACCACGGAAAAAACCGTGATTCTTACGAAGATCATATACAATAATCCACAATAAAGCACCGTTTCTACATTTTCTGGTGCTAAAAATTGTGCGATCCCGAAACGTTTGCTTACCACACCAGCTCTTCCTTCCGCGCCGAAAAAGCCATGCTCTTGGGCAGCGAACAGGTTCCCGTCTCCACCAAGCTGTCTTCCACATCCACCGATGTTAACGGTGCATCTGGTAGACTGCAGGCCTAACAAGAAATTCACGTCACAAGCCCCAGTTCTTGTGAGATCCCCTTTTTGTTGGTGACTTCACATGGTGGCTATGACTATGTTATGCTTATGTTTAAGAAATTGGTTGTTCCAATTGGAGAAATTTTTCAATCTTGGATGTGACATGACCCTAGCATACCCCTGCCATGCTTGGCTGGGATGGTCCACATCCATCAACTCCCAAGCAAAACCCAAGCTCCGCTCGGAAGAAACTTAGAACATCTCAAATTGTATCAGACTAACCTTGCTGAACCATCAGATATGCCGGTCCAAAAATGATGAGTACCGTAAATTTATGGCCATGTCAACCGGGAAACTCATGGTTTTTTTTCGATCGACGTGGTACAGTAATATGCCAATCAGATTGCCAAGTCATGACTAAAAGATTGGGAGAAGCAACGCGGACGAACCCGCAAAGTGCCAGGGTCTAAACATGTTTTTTAGCCGTCTGGACCACCATTATATGGAATCCCTACCAAGTGGCAATTATAACTTCCCAACAATTATTAGGTAAAGGATGATAGAGGTATTGGCAATTTAAAAAATCCCCACGTATAAACTGGCAATTATAAATTTGAAATCCCGCCTTTCTTGATCTTTTTGAAAGAGAGGTATGTCATCCCCCAATTGGCATGTGTTAATCCAACTGTTGACCATGGCTTTCCAAAAACGAGTGTTTCTGTGCCCAGTTTGGTGCCCCAAGTCACCCCAAAGGTTTCCCACAATTTTGACGCAACAACTTGGATGATCGCTTCGGTCGGCTCACGGCAGTCTTTTGAAACCCCTGGAGATATCTCCATTCTCATTGCCTGTTTTTTTTCTTTCACCCTGATTGTTTAGGGGTGCCCAATCTACGGCTTTGGACCCATCAAGATCCGATATAGACAGCAAACAAAATCTGTAAAGTCGCACAGTCGCAGAATTCCAGACAAATCACTTAAGAGTTTTTTTCACCATGGCAATATTAGGGGGTTGCCCCTATTTTGTGCCACCAAAAACCCATCAAAAACGGGTCCCAGATCCGATGGTTTCGGTGACATCCTGGGAGCCATTGGGAGCCCCTACCAGGGCCAACGCCACGAAGCTGATCAGGGCAATGGTTCCGAAGGACGGCAGCACAGCAGCCAGCCCTGTGTCCTCCGAAAAACGTCGCCGGGAATTCGGAATGGTCATCGCAAAAAATGGATAAAAATGGGAGATTTAGCTAGGATTTTATTATGACATATATGATCATATATGATCATATTGCGATTCTAAGCGTGAAAATTGGGATTAAACCATCATATATGAGATTCTAAGCGTGAAAATTGGGATTAAACCATCATATATGAGATTCAAAGCGTGAAAATTGGGATTAAACCATCATATATGAGATTCTAAGCGTGAAAATTGGGATTAAACCATCATATATGAGATTCTAAGCGTGAAAATTGGGATTAAACCATCATATATGAGATTCTAAGCGTGAAAATTGGGATTAAACCATCATATATGAGATTCTAAGCTTGAAAATTGGGATTAAACCATCATATTGAGATTCTAAGCGTGAAAATTGGGATTAAACCATCATATATGAGATTGAAAGCGTGAAAATTGGGATTAAACCATCATATATGAGATTCTAAGCGTGAAAATTGGGATTAAACCATCATATATGAGATTCTAAGCGTGAAAATTGGGATTAAACCATCATATATGAGATTCTAAGCGTGAAAATTGGGATTAAACCATCATATATGAGATTCTAAGCGTGAAAATTGGGATTAAACC
>CAMXCT020005668.1:918892-971392 GCA_947184155.2 Cladocopium goreaui | reverse complement strand
CTGCGACGTTTGATCAGTTGCCATGCTGCCACTGGTGATGAAGGTGAGTATTGTGAGCTGCACACGGTCCTGCGACGTCAGGTGAGGATCTACTGGCTGTGTCTGACCATCCTGGAACATGGCCCATGTTAGTTGGATGAATTGTTCAAGTGATTTATCTATATATAATATATAACTGGTTGGTGGTTTCAACCTACCCCTCTGAAAAATATGAGTTGGTCAATGGGAAGGATGACATCCCATATATTAATATATATGAAATGGGAAATTCAAAATTCATGTTTGAAACCACCAACCATACATATATATATATATACATACTTCTTAAAATTACCATTTTTGGTAGTCAATCTGGAAATATCATCTCATGCGGGAAACAAAAAAAAAACCTGTCTTCTGAAGAAAATTCCATCCCATCCCCAAAAGACCCTCAGAAAATTAACCACAGAAGCGTTGATTACTATACAAAGGGAAGGGGTTAGTCAATGCTTATCCCTCAAAAAAATTGCCTTCCTTTTTCGAGGGATTTCAACTGAAACACCTTTGCCAGCCTTATGTTCATTGGTTCTTGAGCTCTTGAGGAATTTAAAGCACGTGATTTAACACAGCCAGAGTATGCAAGAGTCATACCCTACAAATCTCCCCTAGCCACTGGAGATCCAAGAGAAATCAATTGAGCAATGTTCAAAACTCGAAATGTCATTCCGTGAAATGCTGGTTGGTTAAGAATGTATTTCCCACCTCATGGATCATGATAATCCCCAAATATGAGAGGTTGGTGAATAACCTCCAAAGCAATCTATCAACTATCAACCACTCTTTTGTTCTTTAAAACGGATATATATAATTATAAATGATGGTTCTCCTCCAGTAAACTAAGATAATTGACCATAATACCCTCTGGTAATTTAACATAGCCATGGAAAATCACCATTTTTAATAGGTAAACCATCTATAAATGTGCCATTTTCCATAGCTATGTTAGTTTACCAGAGGGTATATCATAATGAGCTATTTTTCACATGGACCCATTTTTCTGATTTATTCATTAAACTCATGGCCTGGCAAAGGGCTATGGCAATCGGCATGAAGGCCTTGCGGTACGGCGCGGCGAAAAAAAACGGTGGTCCGTTGGCGAAAAACCCAGCACTCCACGGAAAACCCAGGTCTTTTCGTGTTCTCATTTTACATGTTACCATAAAAATTGAGGTACCCTCCGGTAAACGTTTGCTAGGACAGCTAGGATCCAAGATTCTGATCCTTATTGCCTTATTTCAGATTGCTGGTTTTTGACGATTTATCCAGATATAATATACCCTCCGGTAAACGTTTACATAACTAGAAGGAAAATCATCATGCTATTTTCATGGGTAAATCCACTATTTCGACTGGGCCATTTTCAAGTTCGCAAACTGTAACAAATTACCAGAGGGTATATTATTATGTTAACCATCATTATATATTAACCACATATATTAACCACATATTCACCTCATATGGGGCTTCAATCCCCATGGCCAGGATGTTCCCCGGTGAAATCTCTGAAGTCAACCGGAACCATCAGCGGCCATTGTGGCGCTGATTGTTCCTGGAGCTACGAGGTACCATATAAAAGCCGTATATTTTTTTGGGGTACATATCCCCCAACATAGCCCTTACATGGATCTTAAATATGGTGGGTACCTCCAATAAATCGGTTCCTGACATGGCCACTGAAACAATTTAGAGACATGGCCACTAGACATACTTTTGGGAGGCTCCATTTCATCAAACTTCCCACTGGCTGGTGAAATCCAGCCAGAACTCTATTATATATCATCATGTCTGGTGAGCTCAATATCCCCAGCGATTGATCCTCATTTTGAAATAGATCAAATTTTAGGCAATATATATGTATATATATATATTATATCAAATAGCAAAATATGTCAACAATGTAAGCCATATATGTCAACAATATTATATATCTGGCAATGTTGAACATAGCTCATCCATTTCAAATTGCCTAAAATTGCCATCTGGCTAGCCTCAATTGTTTCATCGAATTGAATAATGACCATCCTTAAGGACTGGCTATACCATCCAATTACCGATTATAGTTGGTCACACACACATATATAATTATATATTGTATATATAGCGTATATACATATATATACCACTACATCATATCTGCATTAATATCCCACATAAATCCCAATATGGAGAATGTGATAAACCCAACGCCATAAACCATCCCCAAGTCATCACCATTTTATGGCTTGGATTCAAACCATCCCCAGTCATGGTGGGTTAGCATGATGCGGCTTGGCATTGGGTTTCCGACTATGAATCACTATTAATCACTAACATAGATGTGGAAAACTAATGATTTCCAACGGTAAATATCATTATTAATCAAAATTAATCATGATCAATCATTGTGAAAATCACTATTAATCACTATAATTCACCTATAAATCACTATAAATCATCCATACATCACTCTAAATCTCGCCGAGCTGCTGCGATGGACATGCTGATGCGCAGGACTCTCACGGATCCTAGGCGACGCACCAAGGGGCCCAGCAAACAGCCGAAGGTGACCTGGCGCCAGAGGTCAACCCTGTTGATGGTGAATATGTGATTAATATATAATGATGGTTAATATATGTGGTTATTATAATGGTGAATATATGGTTAATATACTGTTAATATATGGTTATTATATGGTTATATGTGGTCAATATATAATGATGGTTAATATATGTGGTTATTATAATGGTGAATATGTGGTTAATATATGTGGTTAATATACAATGATGGTTAATATATGTGGCTATTATAATGGTGAATATATGTGGTTAATGTAAAATGATGGTTAATAATAATATACCCTCTGGTTATGACTCACAGTTTGCTATGGAAAGATCCACCATTTTGAACGGAAAAATCCACTATGAATGGCAATTTTCAATAGCAAACTGTTAAATTGCCAGAGGATAGCTCTTCACCCCAACTGGTTGGTGGTTGAGCCTACCCCTCTGAAACATGATGGAGTGAGTTCGTCAGTTGGGATGATGACATTCCCAATATGATAGGGAAAAAATGTGCCAAACCACCAACCAGCTAAAAGACCCATGGTTTAATGGTAGAATCATGGGATAAGTGGAGAAAATCATTGGAGAATAATTGGGGGATCAGCGGGATAAGAATGGGACAGCGGGAACATTCATGGATTTAGCCTCCGGTAATGAAACGTGGCTTGCTGGAAAATCCACTATAGAGTTTGTTTAATGATTTTCCCAGCTATATACAGTATAGAGCTCCAATTAGTTCGGGAATTTCCCATTGCCATGTTTGATTGCCAGAGGGTAAGCATCAAACATCGTGGTAGAATGGGGATAGGATGGAAAAATCATCGGGAAAATGATGATCTACTATACCTTTTTCATAGTTTGCTATGGTATGGATGGCAGATGATTTCTCAATTGAAAATGGTGATGTTCACTAGCTATGATAAAAATATAAATGACCAGGGCGTATGCCCTCTGGAAAAAATGCTATAGCATAATACAGCTATGGAAAATGACAATTTTTTAAAGGACATACCCTCTGGTAAACTAACATAGTTATGGAAAATCACCATTTTTAATAGGAAAATCAACTATAAATCACCATTTTCAATAGCAAACTGTTAAATTACCAGAGGGTAATGGGACAATCATCTGCACATGTTGTTTTGTTCTTTATGATTTTGTTCCCGATACATTAGGTGACATGACCAGGGTGCATCGGGATCGTCATCCCGTCAATTTCTTCGGGATATCGGCTTAGGCCCTGGTAAACTAACACTTTGCTGTGGAAAATGCTTGTTTTTTTCGGTTGATGTACGATGTACATCGATGTACCTATGAAAAAGATTCAACCATGGTAATTAATTGTTCGCAAACTCTTAGTTTACCAATGGGATACAATGGGAAGTGTGAGAGCGGCACACTTCATCCCTCAACTGTTGCCACTGTTGCCTTGCTCAACTTCTGAGGAAAGAATCATTGATCTGGATACCCTCCGGTAATTTAACATAGCTATTGAACATGACCATTTATAGTTGATTTACACATGAAAAATTGTGATTATTCATAGCTATGTATAGCTATGTTAGTTTACCAGAGGGTATATCTGGATAAATCGTAAAAATCAGCAATCTGAAATAAGGATCAGAATCTTGGATCCTAGCTACCCAGGCTTAAAAAAACCCATCAATTCTCATCCTGTTAGTTGGGATGACCTTGACAGGGTCGATGTCCTATTTTGGGAGATTTGAAGTTGGCCAGTTTTAGTTGAAAAAATGAGCCCCTTTAGAAAACAATTCAAACATCAAGGTCCCATTTGAGGGTTGCACCCCCTAACAATAAAAACTAGTCACCACCGGAGTGGTTTTAATTCGGGTCCGTCCTTTCAAATCACAAAATATGCAAACATTATAGTTATTGGTTTAATTCGGGTTTTAATTTAATATTAGGGGAACCTTCGAAATCCATTTTTTAGAGATATTTTAATCATCGAAGGAAGTTTAGAAGTGAAACTTCCGACAATATGGACAGTTGAAAAGCAGAGGTGAAAAGAGTCAGAAGAGAAAAGATCAGAAGAAAGAAGATGCAGATGCGCGAAAAGGTAGGAAAGTCGCGATTCACTGTGTTTTTCCAATGATTTGTGGCTCCGGAGAGTCGAAAAGTAGGCTCGCTAAAGCGGCGGGTGCGGAGCTAGCTGGCCAGATGAGAGATGAAAAATTGCACGCCGTTGTGGCGCGAAGCACATTTCCAAGTCAAAATGTACAAAACACTAGAGGTCGGACCACTTTTGGAAGTTGAGATGTCGAAAAAGTGCACGCCGTTGTGGCGCGAAGCACATTTTGAAGTCAAAATGTACAAAACACACCATGGTCGGACCACTTTTGGAAGTCGAGATGTTGAAAAAGTGCACGCCGTTGTGGCGCGAAGCACATTTTGAAGTCAAAATGTACAAAAACACTGAGGAAGTTTTGAGCCTTTTTTGGAAGACGTGACCACTTTTGGAGGCTCAGTCGAAAAAGTAGACGCCGTTGTGGCGCGAAGCGCTGATTAACGTGAAGATGTCTTAACTAACTTGACTAACTTAACTAACTTCACTAACTTAACTACCCTAACTTCGACGACAACAGCAACAGCAACAGCAACAGCAACAACAACAACAACACCAACCACAACAACAACAACAACAACAACAACAACTACTACTACTACAACTACAACTACAACTACAACTACAACTACAACAACAGCAACAACAACAACTACAACAACAACTACTACTACTACTACACTACACAACAACTACAACCACACAACAACTACAACTACAACAACTACAACTACAACTACAAAACAACTACAGCTACAACCATATGACTGCAACTACACTACACTAATTACATTACACCACAACTACAACTCCACTACGCTACAACTACAACTACAGTTGCAGTACATCACACTACATCCAGCAGTTGTGGGTGCGGTGACCACTGCAACCATTGCAACCATTCCAGCAAACACAACTCCAACCACCTTTCGGTCAATCAGTGGCTTCGCTCTGCCATCCCTGATTCGCAACAACCAACTTCTCCTATAGGTTTCCTATTTTTGAAACTTCCGCCACCGCCTTGTGCGGTACTACTGGTATAGAATTTTAAAAGGGATTTAATCAATTTTGAACTAGTTTTTTTTGCTTACTTTTTTAAGTTAAGGTTTTAAACTTAAAATTAGGGGAACTTTCAAAATCCAATTTTCCGCAATACTTCAATTAAATTTGAACAATTAAATGAATTTAATCCATTTTGAAATCCAAATGTGTAGTTTTATTTCAATTATAAAAGGTTTTCAATTTAGCAGTAGGGGGAAGCTTCGCACCCTAATACTAAATACCCCCTAAAAAAAATCTAATAGTTATTGAAAACTCCCCCATCTGTTCATTATTGGGGGGGTTTTAATTAGGGAGAAGAGATTACTCATCAACCGCTGCACATGTTTGCAATTCCTGTCATGAATTCCGCCAAACAAAACCATCAAGAATACCATCAAAAACCATCAAAAAGCCAGTGTAAGACTATCACAAGACCTCCACAAGACCCTCAATAATCCAATCATAAAGCACATCGTTAAAAAAAAAACAACATCAAACAATCATAGATCCATCATTTAAAAAACAAATGTCTGAAACTATCATACAACCACACAAAGTCATGTATTTGAGGGGCGCACGAGTGCGGACACAGCCCCTGCAGCGAAGAGGATCAGCTTCTCCTGTCGAGTGAAGCCCAAGTAGCCCATCATGAACCTCGGAAAACCCCAAGGAATTCCCTGGAGGTGACACGGATGAAAGATGCGGAAATTGTGATGGACATTTTAAAGGAATTCATTGGAAATTAACGGGAGTTAAATGCAAATTATGACAGCATCCTGGCAAATTATATGGAAATCCGTGAAAATAAATGGAAACTATCATGGGAATTGTATGGGGTTCAATGGAAATATACAGAAATCAACGGAAGTTTACCGTGGAATCTAGTGGTTCGTAAGCCATAAGCCACACTTACTAAGTGGGATGAATCTAAGATGCGGAAACATCCTGGCAATGTTATATGATTATTGGGTCATTTGGTCAATCTCAGATAATGTGGTAAACTCAGTGGCATGGGGCAATTCTGGGACAACCATTGGACAATTTGGAAACAACTTAGGGTTTAGGGCTTAGGGTTAAGAATGGTCTTGACTTCTGGCAGTCAGCCAGTCATTGAGTAAGTATATCAACCCTGGATGCATGTTAAGCCAGGTTGATTCATTCACGGGGTTACACCGAAAAAAGTAATCTATTTTTCTGTTTACAGGGTACTCCCGCAATCAAACAGCCCAGGGAGATTGTGAAACCGGGGTCGACATTACTACGCCACTACGCATCAACCAAGCATACATATGTATATATATATATTATATTATATGTAACAAACGTTCGGAATATGAACTTCGCTACCCTGCACAAATTGACCTTCGGCTGGATAGTTTATATGCAACGTGTAGCTGCGCCTCATGATATTTTTATTGGACGCACTTGGACGTACATGCCATTTAGTAGTCAATAATGGCCCATACCACCGGAGCCGGAGTTAATCCCATTTATGATTAGCGTTTCTTGGAAACCGAGCAAAAATGCATTTTGTAGATACATCAAGCTTGTGTATAACTTGATATCGTGTGAGTGCGCCACTGTGCGCCTGTATGTGAGTAGCAGTCCGCTGAAATTTCTGAAAACCATTTGTATCATACGGTGTAGAGCAAAAGTTGAGGGGATGGGTGCTCTTTTTTTGAGGTTCAATCATTCTATATATCCGCCTCCCATCCTTTCTTCCTTCTCCTAGTAGCAGCCTAAAAGCAAAACCATCCCACATCCATCTGCTTTGACTTCAGAGGCTTCCCATGGGTTCCCCAAAGAAAACATCTTAAGATGTCTTAGTTCCTCATTCTTTGATCCATTTGATCCTAAATTGACTTTAGACCCATGTTCCCATGTCCATATTCCATGGAGCCCAGCGGCGGAGGAAAAACGATGGCATAGCCACTGGCCCCCAGACCAGCCACCATCAAGACCACCGCCAAGCGCAACATGAAGGTCTCGGCAGCGGCGACGGCGGCGACGTCGTACCGTACCGTACCCAAATTTGATGCGACGTTCGGAGAACAGACACATTTAATTGTTATGATTCAGTCATCATATATTCTGTTCACCTCAAGAATGAAGCAAACAGTATGTGAAACTCATCGTAGATAAATCATGATAATTCTATGATCTAAAAAAAATGTTGTTTTGGGGGAATCACCCCTTACTAACCATCATGCCAGCGAGGTCGCGGTGAGGTCGTCATAAATTACCGAAGGATGATGGTTTGCATATTGATTGGCGTTTGATCAATGGGTTGACCATGACCGGCGATCTGAATGCCATGGTCTTAGCTATGGCAGCTATGGAGTTGGAGAATGGGATGGGCCATATATGGCCATATGTTGGGGGGTTGCCAGCCTCAACGCCCCGTGATTCATAAGTTTTTGTGTCGCAACAGAATTCCCTCTAAAAACAGAACCGCCAGAAAAGACTTTGGATCATCTTAGTCAAACGCTCATTGGGTTGGTTTAATTGAACATCGTGTTTTTCAAACAACAACAGAACATCACAGCTTGATGATTTGCCTGGCGGAATGGCTGGAGTTGTCCCAGTCATCTGAGTGTCAAGTCCCAAAAGTTTAAACACATTCCTTCGGGGAAGCATGGGGAAGCCATTGTTGTTCCAAATATGTCCAATATTAATTCCCAAGAAATCAGACAAGATTGCTTTTTTCATTACATCACATAGGATTGCCACATCCAAAATAAGAGATTTGGAGTTATCACAATCCATCATAATCCCCAAACTTCAAACCCAGCGGAAACATCACATTGTCAAACCCCTCGCAGACCCCGAGAACGGAAAACCCCTCAAAAACGGACACCTCAAAAGCAGCCTAAGCTTGGTTGTCTCGCTTACCGAAGTGGAGAATCGGATACCCTCTGGTAATTTAACGTAACTATGGAAAATCACAATTTTTGATGGGAAAACTCACTATTTTCAATAGCTATGTTAGTTTACCAAGAGGGCAATCCCGTTTTAATGCGGAATTCATGCGGATAATCCCATTGATATCTCCGATTCTCACTGGATTTCCGATATATGTTTACCATCACTTCACCGCTCCAAACCCCCAATTCTCGACTGGATAATACTGGAGATCATATTCTTACTTCAGCTTACTTCCATCTCAGAACATCCCCAAAATGGATCAAAATGGTTGGTTATAAATCCACATATATATATAATATGTATATAAATCATTATAAATCCACATCTTCCTTGGTACATCATCACTTTTCATCACTTTTCCCCACTTTCGAAGCCTTCGTGGTGCCCTTTTTTCATCTTCGCAGCGAGACACATTGCGTGAGATGACCCGGAACGCATCCTTCATGGATCGAAGCCTCGGTTGGGAGACAGCCATGGGTGCCATGGCTGCCATGGCTGCCTGGTACAGATTCTTATACTACCATCTGGTTATTTAACACAGCCATGGTATAGATGGCCCATAGAAACAGATGGTTTACCGAACTTAGAAATGGGTGGATCTTTCCATGGCGAACTGGCAATGTCATAACCAGAGGGTAAGCTATTCCCTACTAAGCATAGTAACTGGTGATTAGTGGATCGTAAGCACCAGTGGCACCAGTAAGCTATTCCTTAGTATGGATCGTAACCATGGCTTCCTCATATGGATCAAGCAAACTTACTGGTGCTTAGTAGGGAATGAGGGAATGATCCATAATCACTAGATATTGATGGCTGGTTGGTGGTGCAATAACCATCTTGAAAAATGATGGAGTTCGTCAATGGGAAGGATGACATCCCATATATGAAATGGAAAATAAAAAAGTCATGTTCCAAACCACCAACCAGATATCAATTATTGATGTTAAAAGTCATGATGATGGTATACTCGGTAACGGTAAGATGGCACACGACTTCTGGAAACTAAGATGGCACAAACGCCAAAAAGAATTAAGATGGCAACCGAATACCATGGCAGAACCAGGTGTGCCATCTATCTGTTCCATAAATGGGGGGTGAAATGGCCTAAAACCAAACGTCAGGACCCAGTCGATATACTTCTCCAGGAATGTGCCATCTTAGGGGTGTCAAATCCACGCGCAGCAAACTCTTCCTTTTTTGTTCCCCTGCTTCTGAAAATTCAGAAAATTTCGGAAAATTTAAAATTACATATTATATATATATATATTTAAATATAAAGAATTCAGAAAATTCAGAATCATAAATATATATATATATGTGTTTAAATATAAAGAATTCAGAAACTTCAGAAAATTCCGAAAATTCAGAATTATATAAATATAACAATCAAGTTCTTGCAAAACGCATGTGATCACATGCTCACCCCCCAGTGCAGCGGACCTCTGTTTTTGACCCCGAGAGACGTGGGTAGATTTGGGGTACAGAATCCAGAATCTGACAACTGGCTGATCAGCCAGGATAATGTCAAATCACAAAATGAAAATCCAACGAGCAATGCATCAGCTCGAAATGAAATTCTGCAGATCTGGCAAATCGGCCAGACAAAAACGAAATCACAAATCGAAAATAAATCAGCAATGCATCAGCTCGATCAAAACGTTTCCCCAAGAGCAAACCCAACGGGATCTGCTGATAATGACCCTCTCGCCACGTACATGCGTCCGGAGAGACAGCTTGGGATCAAAGCAACGAAATCTCAACCATCACGCCAGAAAAGCCACTCGCATGATCAGACGATGTGCGCTCGCTCTGGCTAAATGTGGGGATCCCCCCACCCCGGAAAAAAACCAGGCTGGGAGTGGTGGGAGCTGAAATAAACGATATGGATTGATCAATCTTGAGCCAAAATGGCATCAGGATTGATCAATCCTGACAACCATGTGGCACAGGGGGGAACACCCCAAATGAAATAATTCACAATGTCTGCAAGGTGATCACCTTTCAAATAAGATCAATTGAGGTTGAACAACCTCCAATGAAAATCGAATGAAATCACAGCATGAACATGCATCAAATCAAACAAAAACAGAGCAGCACTGGTGTGTGGAAGAACTAACGATTGACCCACTTATCCCAACCAAACCAGACCGAAGATAAGTGAACCAATCAAGTTCTTGCAAAACGCATGTGATCACATGCCCACCCCCCAGTGCAGCGGACCTCTGTTTTTGACCCCGAGAGACGTGGGTAGATTTGGGGTACAGAATCTGACAACTGGCTGATCAGCCAGGATAATGTCAAATCACAAGATGAAAATCCAACGAGCAATGCATCAGCTCGAAATGAAATTCTGCAGATCTGGCAAATCGGCCAGACAAAAACGAAATCACAAATCGAAAATAAATCAGCAATGCATCAGCTCGATCAAAACGTTTCCCCAAGAGCAAACCCAACGGGATCTGCTGATAATGACCCACGCCGTTCAGAGAGAAGGGAAGACTGGATCGATCGTCTTCCATCCAAGAGATTCGCCTATACACATTTGATCTCGTGACGGAGGATCGGCCGGATTGGCGTCCGTCGGAACTCTATCTACATAAAGGTTCACTCTAAGATCTAGAGCCAATTTCCAAAAGACACCTACGAGCTCGCATACATCCTCACGAGCTGAATATCCTTTCACCAATGCGCCTTGAACAGGTTCAGAATCTACGAGCAGCAAAGACCAAGAGCCCTCCAGTTGCGCCTCGAACGTCTTCAGCGCCACGACAGTAGCAAATAGCTCCACCATTGCAATTTGCGACTTCCTGGGGATCCACTTCTTGATCAAAGACTGCTTCACCTCACAACCGAACTGCAAAGGCATCTCGCCCTTCTTGAACAAGACGCCGCCGATCCAAGGCTTCAAAGGAGAGCCCGGTTTCCCGCCTGGGAAGCTACCATCAGTGAAAAGGACATAATCCGCCGACCTGGGGTTCGTCTCCAGGATAGGACGGGGTGGACCTTCCACAATGAGCCACCTCCAATGTTCAAGCGACAACACGATCGCCTTGTTCAAGGTGGTCTGGTTGGACCTTGTGTACTGCCGTTCTGACAGAGAGCGCAAGAAAGCCCTGCCGATCTTCCCCCAGAGCTGCGACGCCCCGAACATCAATTTTCCTCGGAGCTTGCCTGCTTGACCAGGTGGAAAAACTTGAGAGTTGAGGATCGCGTCGATCTCGTCCAAGAGCTCTTCCTTTCTGGACGGTTTGATCTTAAGGTGCATCGCCTTGAGATCGTATGTGACCCCCAAGATCGTAGGGTCAAAACATAGCTGCAGCTTTTTGGGATCGAACTGGGCGCCCAGCCACCAATGAACCTTCTGTGATACTTCGAACGCAGAAGAGCAAGTGGCTTCGGGCTCAAAACCGTACTTGTCATCGTAGAAATTGAACGCGGCGACAAAGAACAAGCGCCTGAGAATGTCCGTGATGGCAGCAGATCTTCGATTGTAATTGTAAACAGCCGCAACTAGACCAAAGGAGTGCCCGATCGTCATCACGAAGAAAGCAACCTTGCCCGACGAGGGTTGTCTCATAGCAATCACGCTCCACTTCCTCTGATCAGGCCTCACGGCGATCTGCCGGTAAGCTTTCCGTTCGTCCAACACCCAACCTTGGATGTTGGAGCCCTCCACTGTATGCGATCTGAGCCATCGAAGAGCAGCTACATTCACGTCGGTCGATGGCAGCTCGATCTTCTCAGTGACGACCGTAGCCATATTGACTCCATTCACAGTGGCGCTGTCTACGCCTCTGACCTTGTTCTTTTGGACGACTTCGAATCTTAGTGTCGGGATCCAACACTTCGTCCCAACAAACTAATCTACTTCCTCGACCGAGAACATAGGCCCGACACATGAGCCTTCTTGCACGTCCTCGAGCGTGGCCTCCCAGATCTTCTCGGTGTTCTCGGTGACCTCGCATCTGTTGACATTCTTGCATGATGACCAAATCGGAGAACTCCCAGGCCCTAGAAGAAAGAGCATCAACCGGAAGAAATTCCTCCACGGCCTTGAGCGAGGACCACCTCCGAGATTGTTGAACTGGCCCAACAATGGGAAAACCTTGCAGGAGATCAAGCAGCAGTGCCTGATCAATGCATTTTGCCGCCTGCAACATTTCGCGCCACAGAGCAATGTGTGTGACTTTGCCCAGCTGCGGTGCATGATGATCAGGGGCTCCGCGAAGAAGGCAACGCAAGTGTTGATCTGGCGCCGCGTTGATGAGAGCCTCAGTCGCGGGCAGAAGAGCCTGAGCCCGAGCTGACCAATAACGTAGAGCGCCAGCGCGATGACCAAGAACGCGATCAGGATGGTGCGTGACCAGAGCTAGAGCTTCTTGAAGATCTGGCTCAAGCGCGGGCTCGATGGTGAAAGGGTGGCGGACTTCGAGAGCCGCTTTCACTGCCTGACCAGGCTCCATCTCGACTGGAAGCAGCGGAGGCAATGCCGCGCGCTTGAGCTGATACTCTGCGGCGGAAGCTTTCTCCGCAGTGATCTGCTGCTTGTGTGGCTTCCAAGGCAGGGCCTGGCCGATCGGCCGCTTGCGGTCTTCTGGCCGCGTGACCATTGAAAAAGTAGGAGCCAGCGGGTCGGTAATAGTATCGCCAGGGGCGATCAGCCCTGCCCAGGCGCGACACAGCGCGGGCGGATAGACCTGCGCCAGCTTTGTCTTGAAGACCTGCTCATTGGCGATCAGCACAGTGCCCACCAGGGGCTCATGCACATGGGGCCGCACGGCCATGTCGCACTCCAGAGCCAACGGTGAAAGATCCGCCGATGACAAAAGAGCAGTGGGCTTCTTGTGCGGAGCACCAAAACGGCACATGTCAAGCAGGAACTGCTTGACTCTTGGCAGAGCGGCCAGGGCTTGCACTGGGGGCATGCGCCATAAAAACGACGATGCCGGGTTTTCGATCGACCACAAAATGCCTCGATCGTAGCACAGGGTTGCCAGAGCCGCAGTGAGTGCCATGAACTTGTTGCCCAACAAGCAGCCAACAAGAGCTTTTCTCGATCGCATCGAGAGAGATCGTGCCGTCCCCACAAATGTTGCCGATCTCGCAACGGTGGTGGCCCGCCATCATGTTTGCGAGCGATGCTGAAGGAGGAGCATGGAGTCGCAAAATGGATGAAAATCACTATGCCTATGCCCTCCTGGATCAAAAATTGCAAATGCTGAAAAACTGCAGGATCTAAAATATCCACTTTCTCCTTGACAAAATTGTTGATCACTATCTCAATGGGAGGCAGGATCTGCATGCCGCGAGCACTGACAGCTTGCGAGAGACCTGCTTCGCCAGCGAAAACTTCCACAAAAACTGGCCCTGATGGCCTCTGCATTGAGCCCCAAAAATGTTGTGATGGAACAATCAGAGCAGATAGCTCTTCATCCGTTCCGACCTTCTTGGGCTCGGGAGCGAACTGCTCTTCTTCTCAGTGATTGCCCACCATAGGGTGAGCAGAGCCGCAGACCATGCACAAATGCTTGAACCGGCATTTGTCTCCCAATGCGCAGCCCATATAGAAGAGTTGAAGTTAGTGGCAGCGCTTTGGGCCCGCGACCGCGGAGGCCGCTTGTGAGATCGACTTCCATTCGGTCTCAGGGATCCTTTTGTCCTTGTCGACCTTAGTGTCTTTCTTCTTGTCAGCTTGCTCTCTACGAGCCTGCTTGATCTCAGGGCCATCGATCTTGTTGGCCTTATTCTTGTTGCGCGGCTTGCGTTTGCGCTTGGAGGGTGACTGACCCTCCTGCACATTCTCGACCACTTGATCTTGAGGGTCGGTTCGCTCAGGCTTGGTGCGATCGACCTTGGCCAAGACTGCCTTGGTGCGAGCATCGTTCCAGAGGTACTTGTGGTTGTCAAGGACCTCCAACAGAGCCTGCTCATATGTGCCATAGAGCTCGCGCTGCTCAGCCTGAAGGCGGTTGACCTTCTTCCTGATCAAGGAATCGGCCATGAGCAAATAGGGCGGGCCGGGGCATTCGGTGCGGAACTGCTCGAGCTCTTGCAAGTAGCGGAGTGGCCCCGCCTTCCTCGAATATGTGCAAATGTTGAGATACTCGAGAGCCATGAAATAGGCGTGAACACGGTGCAAGAGCGTCTGAACATCCGTGACCTGCTCTGGCTCCTCCGCTTTCGAGATGGTGAGCAAGTCCTCCGCATTCTTTGTGAGCCCTGACTTCTGAACGATGCTATCAGCACGAGTGCGGATCTCTGCCACGGTGTAGAACGGCACCATGCCATGGACTAGAAAATCTCTGCTGAGCTTCTCTACGAACTTCTTGTGAGGTTCTTTGGCATCTAAGAGGATCACATCCGGGTGCGCAGTGACAAAGCGCGATCGGAACTCTGCGTGATCCTCCTGTGCCATTTCTGGGATCTTGTTCGGGTCTTCTTCCATGCGAGCCCTGCGCGAGGCGAACTGCCCCTGTAGAGCAAAACATGAATGCCAGACCGCAGCGAGCTGCATCAGCGACAACTCTTGCGCAGCAGCGTCCACCCCCAGTGTGGCAGTTGGGAGCAGCGTCTGTAGTGAAGTTTTGACCGCTGTCGCTGTATCGCCGAGCATGGCGAAGACCTCGACACTGAGAAGACCACCATCAGCGGCCGCACGGCACAGCTCGGATCTGAGCCCCAAGCGCCCGAAGATCTGACGAAGCGCGATCTTTGGGGTATGAGCTTCATCAGCATAGGCTGTGCTTATTTGTGCGATCCACCATGGCCCCTGTCAAATGAGAGGGAACAAACGAATAAACAAAAAGGGGGGGAGATAGGACCGAGAGCTGCAGCGCATGTGATCAATGCGGCTCAACTCACAAACAGCCTTACAGCGTGCCCAACAGATCAGCGACAGGACGGCGGATCAACCTTCACATGTCGCGGTGAGCAGCCGCCCCCCTTTTTGCCGTGCAAAAATATAGTAAAATAAAGTAAATAGTGCAATCAGATCTTGGCTTTATATTTACAAAACTGGCAGATCATGCCGGGAGCCTCGGTGCCTACCGAGACCGCTTCGGCCATTTTCAGCCTGCCACAGATCGCGGCTTCATCACTGACCCTGCGATCAAAAATGTGGCAACGAAAATCAGATGACTGAAGAGCCTTTTCCGGAAGGGTGGCTTTGACGATGAACTCGATGACCACCGGCTCGTTCACCTCGTCGTCTTCCTCTTCCACGACGAAATGGTCGGGGTCCGGAGTCCAGCCTTTGCGGAACTTGTCAGCCATCTCCTTGACCATGGCGACGGAGAGCTCTTTCCGTTGCCTGGCGTACTTGAGGACTAGCTGGCTGGGATCTTTCCAGTTAGCTTGGAGACCCACAATCTTGTCGTCCACACGAGCCTTCACGGCCTCTGACAGCATGGTGACCCTCATAGAGTGCCAGGTGACGTTTCTGATCGCCTCTTCTAAGCCGCTGAGCTCGTTGACCTCGACGAACTTGAGGGTGCGAGCTTCCATCAGGCCATGCAACATGAAGCACTTAAGCCAGGAGAGCCCTCTGGAGTATGTAATTGGTGAAGGGTTGAACTCCTTCTCGTTCTTGAGCTCACCGATGAAATAGTCACGATCCGTCACCATTGGCTGGAAGATCTCCCAGCCCATCTTCAGCCACTCCGTGCCTGAAATAGAACAAGCTGGCACTGCGAACCTGGTGCCTCTCCTCTTGCGATCAACTTTCGTCTGCCAGACGACGCCCAGCAAGACGTCGTCGGACATCTGCAAAGATGTTGGAGCCACGTGGATCCCGTCGTCAAAACGGAGCGAGGCGTAGATCAAAATGAGGACCCACCAGATCATCACCGCAGCAGCCTTCTTGTTCTCGAAGATCACGCGGGCCAAGAAGACCTCAAGCGCCACGATCAGCTTTGGCGGAAGTGGCACTGCCTCCTTGAGCTCTTTCCCTCGACCTGCATGGACTTTGTCGATGAGCGCCTTGAAACGAGCGTCTCCCATTTCAGGGCACGACATAGCCAGCCGCTTGCAGATCCAGCTTACGGCATATTTGAACGAGGGCAACACTGCCGGACCACACCCTTGATCTGAGAGGTGGACGGCGTATCTCATCACCGCCACTATAGTGGGCGGATACACCCTGAGGTTGTGAGCGACCGCCCACTCTTCAAACTTCTCCCAATTTCTGACATTCTGTCTGATAGTGCGGAACCCGCCGGCTTCAAAAGCCAATGCTTTCAGCCGAGCGGCTTCTGCAGGTTGCAGCCCGGCACACTTTGCCGGATCATTGATTGCCGCAGCTGTGCCAGCGCGCTGACAGATCTGCTGGAGCCTCATGCCCCATTTCTTCTTCTCACCACTCTCAGCTTCTTGGATCGAAGCCACTTCGACTTGGGATCCCCGGCCAACAGGCTTGGGGTCTACCACTGTCGAGAGCGGGACAGAGTGCTCCACCGAGCTGGCGGGTCTCTTGGATCCAAACCGCGGAGGCTCGGCGTAGCCATTAGCCAAGATCGGCAGCGATCTCCGCTTTGACCTTGGCGGCTGACCTGGCGACCATCGCGGCCAACAGGTTCACCATATCGAGCCTGACCAACATCTTGTCTAAGATGTCTTGATCCCCAGTCAGAGCCGGCAGCAGTGCCGAGATCTTTTCATCTGACATTGCGGACTCATCACCCGCGAGAGCCAGCCAGTACTCGACATGATCAAGGCCGAGCTGTCTCAAAACTGAACGAAAATCATCATCGAAAATCGGTAAACAAAGAAATCTATGAATAGAGCGATCCATCAGCCTACAACGAAATCCTAACTACCTACAACCGCAGAACACCCTCGATCTGAGATGGCTGAGCGCCCACAGCGATTGCAGTGCATGTTGATCAACATGCTGAGCATCGAACCTGCAGCGCGGCGATATGGGTCGGATCCACCCAATCAGCCGTGGCAGGGTCCCGGGATCTGGGACGGGATGATCTTCCCGAAAGTCGTGATCACCACGGTTCGAAAGACTGTTCAAATCAGGATTGGGGATCGTTCCCAACCCAAAATAAAATTGAAGTTTTTGAATGATCAGATTGAAAACTTAACAATTAGAAGGGTTAGACCCTTGGGAACAAAGGAAAACAGAGGGATAAGGTTATCCTAGCTCAACCAAGGGTCCTAACCTAGAGGAGGGATCTATATGAACAGAACCGAACTTAGGAGGGAATGGGGGGATCAACACCAACCGACCGGGTAGGGAAAGGATCCTAATGACCAGGCTGGGTGATCACCTAGCAAGTCATTAAACCTACCCGAACTGGTGTTAAGACCCAACGAACCCCACTGCCTTCCCCCTGCTGCTGCGATCTGCAGACATCACTAGGGTGAGGGACGGCTGAGCAGCAGGACGTGAAATCATGTGCTGATCAGCACTTATCTCTTTTGTCCTCTCTCGGACTGCTCCACAAAATGTAAATTGAAAAACCGCCCCGCCGATCGGCAGATCATTGCCTAGCAAGCGTTGAAAAACGGTGATCGATCCGTCCATTCGTTCTGATGCCAAAGAGCTCCTCAAGGACGTCGATCTCGGACACCGTGATCGCTGCTCACTCCACCATTGGCGGCCCGTAGCTCGTCGGGCCCTGTGCAGCGGCAGAGCTCTGGGTGCTTTCCTTCTGAGCTGCAGTTGAGTGAGCCGTGCCTATCTCCTCGACCACCTCGACCTCTTCGATCACGGCAGTGGTG
Source organism: Cladocopium goreaui (assembly GCA_947184155.2). Taxonomy (NCBI): domain Eukaryota; class Dinophyceae; order Suessiales; family Symbiodiniaceae; genus Cladocopium; species Cladocopium goreaui. Next base: position 953,038 of record CAMXCT020005668.1, on the reverse strand, counting down.
ATGTTGCAATACCTGCGAGACATCTCCTCAGCAAAAATGCCAGGAGTCAGACCCGCAGTGGAACGAGCAAAACTTCGATCTCCACGAGCCCGATCGCGATCAGCATCTTCGACATGACCAGCAACCCCCGCACTTGACAGACTGATCTGTCGTGTGCTGAACGAGCGCTGGTTGAGCTCGACCCCTGTCTGGCGTCGAACCGCCACCACTGTGGCATCTGCTTCTTCAGGATCTTGTGGTGCATCCTGAACTGCATCGCGACTGGTGAGCCAAGCCTCGGCAGTCAAAGAAGGTGGGCCGATCGGCGCAGGCTTGGTCTCAATGTGACTCATCTCGGCGAGCGCCTTGGGGTTGACCACTTCCGGCGCCCTGACCAACAGCTTTGAACGAGCCTGCACGTGGAAGTTCCCTTCCTCAAGCCCTTCCACAAAGACCACCAAGCAACCCACCGCGTCTTCCGTCTGAGCCACTGAAGATCTCCACCAACCTTCGTGAACAGCTGCAAGTTGGGCGAACTGTTCTGTTTGTTCTGGCCCCTCCACTCGAGCCTTGTTCTCACGAACGGAGGTGATGGTGCGGATCAACGTAGGCCCAGAAATGTGAGAGACTGTGAGCCATGTCCCTGGCACTGAAGTGCGAGAGCACTTCAGATCCATCCGGTTTTGGCATCACGGTATCGGAACTCCAGGCGATCTGCATCGTTCCCAACCGCGTCATTTGAAGACCTTGAGCACACTCGGAGTTCAAACCTCGATCGAGCTGAATCACCAGCAACGACCGCTCCCCTAGGTGCGATACCCTCCATCCCATGAAGACCGCTACTGTGATCGACAGCCGCGGCTTGCCTCTGTTCACCTCCCTGACGAAGAACTCGTCCACAAACTGGGTCTGCACAGTCAGATCCGTGTCAGACCTGTAGCCTCTCAAGACCCAATGGAACAAAATTTCGTTTCCATTGACCTTGATGTCAACATATGAGGCTGATGTGTCCCGCAGCATCGGCCACGAGAAGGGCTGAAAAGCCGGATGAGCCAAGGCGCGAGCTGCGTCCTCATCCCAATTGGCACAACTGTTTCCAGTGTCTGACTCGATGGAGACCGCTAGGACTGCCTTGATCCCGTCCAGCGTGTAGTTGGCGAAGAGCGCGAGATGGAATCCCGAGCTGGGCGGCATCACTTGATCACGTTCAGTAAGAACATTGATCGACGAAGCCGCATTCGACATGATCTCTCCGACCAACCATGTCTGGAACGGTGACACCATTCGATCGTCACGGGTGTCCACCACCAGGATCGACTGATCCTCCACATCGTCAGTTTCTTGCAAGGGCTCCAAGAACTTGGGCATCTGAACCACGTAGGGATTGTGAGCCGCATTCTGCCCACCCTGACCTCCGTAGTTCCAAGCCCTCTGTGATCCGTAGCCTCCTCCTCCTCGCTGTCCAGATCCAGAACCACGATGCATGGCGAGGGGCAGAGAGTACCCAGGCCCGAGCTGAAATAAACGATATGGATTGATCAATCTTGAGCCAAAATGGCATCAGGATTGATCAATCCTGACAACCATGTGGCACAGGGGTGAACACCCCAAATGAAATAATTCACAATGTCTGCAAGGTGATCACCTTTCAAATAAGATCAATTGAGGTTGAACAACCTCCAATGAACATCGAGTGAAATCACAGCATGAACATGCATCAAATCAAACAAAAACAGAGCAGCACTGGTGTGTGGAAGAACTAACGATTGACCCACTTATCCCAACCAAACCAGACCGAAGATAAGTGAACATATTTAAATATAAAGAATTCAGAAAATTCATAAAATTCAGAAAATTCAGAATTATATATATATATATATATTTATTTATTTAAATATAAAGAATTCAGAAAATTCAGTTCCACACTAAGATGGCACATGCCCACCCAAACCGTTTTCTCTGCCTCGTGGGGTTCTTGGTATTCTATTTTTATCCAAATTTATATATATATATATCTGTTCCACACTAAGATGGCACATGCCCACCCAAACCGTTTTCTCTGCCTCGTGGGGCTCTTGGTATTCTATTTTTATCCATACATATATATATATATGTATCTGTTCCACAGTAAGATGGCACATGCCCACCCAAACCGTTTTCTCTGCCTCGTGGGGTTCTCGGTATTCTATTTTTATCCATATATATATATATATATGTATCTGTTCCACACTAAGATGGCACATGCCCACCCAAACCGTTTTCTGTGACAATTTTACCTTTTAGACCTGTCTGCAAGAGGTTTCATTCCCTGCAGATTCGGACACAATCTTGTAACAAATAGAAGATCATGAGAGTCAAAAAAAAAGGAATGCTTGTAGCATAGGTGATCCGGATATCATCTCAGCTCCTTTTACATTTCTTCTTCAAACCTACGAATCCCCAAAGCTTGGATCTTTAGCTCGGTTTGAACCCTGATCCGGGCGAACGGCCGGCGAAAGTCCATGTGCCATCTATATGTTCCAAACGTGGAGGTATCCCATCAGAGCATTTTTTATGATTTAAAATCCATGTGCCATCTATAGTTTGCAGGATTTTTGTGTACATTCGGGCAGGTTTTTTTTGTGATAGATGGTGTTTTTTCAGCTTTTTCTATGTGCCATCTTACCGTTACCGAGTATAATAGTAAACTCCCTTAAACAGTTGAATTACAGATGCTTGGTTCGTTACTATTTGATATATAGTAATATAATGCTAGCAACACCGAGGCGCGGATTGGCCGTTTCTTGCGCCGCTGCGGAGGTTGCTTTCCTCGGTCCAGGAGTCCACCCTCTGCCGCTTGGGACGAGATGGGCATGAGATGGAAAGCCAGTGGACCTTTGAAATGTAAACCAATCACCAGATATATGAAGATTGGTGATTCACTAAATATAAACCAATCACCATTCAGCATCCTATTCTCTTTTTTTATTTAAGATACAATGCACAAAAAAACAAGGCATCACAACAACCACATAAATCCAATACCAAACCAGGTTTTCCGGGTATTCAATTCACATTGATTCACCAGATTGTACCGAAGCCTATGGCGACTCGCCATCCTTTGGTGAACCACGTTCGGAACGTGGTTAGACGCCCCGGTAAGAAGAGCCAAACATTCTGGTTACTTCACAGCTTTATGCCTAACCTCAAATACCCCATTCGATAATATTAGATACCCAATATGGGCGTTTCAAAAATATTGGGGCACCCTGGGCCGCCATGGTAGGAAGCCCATCAAATATAGCAAATATGCATCATTCCTCCATCATTGGGTCAAAATCACTGACAAATCACAGCAGCTCGAATTGATCGAGTTTCGCATGTTGGGAGGTCTCTGGGAAGAAGAGGAAGAGATAAATCAGATTCAACTCGGCCGGGGATGTTAAAAACGGCACGGGCACCACGTTTTTTTTGAATGAAATGTAGAGGGTTAGGGTCACAGTTTTTCTTCAAACTTGATGAAGTCTTCCTCATAAAAGATCATGATGCCTAGATTTCGAATGATTTCGATCTGTGCAGGGCTCCCAGTTGCCTTGATCGTTGGGCTCATGGATCGCCAGCTTAGATCATCTATGGCGCCAGGCCTTACCAGGCAATGCCTGGAATTTTGATGAAGCCCCTATTACATTATGAATTACCCTCTGGTAAACTAACATAACTATTGAAAATCACCATGCTATTAATGGGAAAACTCGCTATAAATTGCCATTTTCAATAGCTATGTTAAATTACCAGAGGGTATATTATATATATAGCTGCCTTTATGGATGAATTTTGCTCACAAGAAAACAGTTTCCATATACTTTCTTTGTTTGCATACCAGCGAAGGATCCATATACTGTGGAGGTTTTTGTTGGACCGGTTGTGGGGCATGGCTCAGCTTGGATGTGATGCGTCAAGATATGTCAAGCATATGTTATAAAGGACGCATGTTTGTTGAGCATATATTTTTCATGTTTTTCAAAAGAGTAGCCAAAAATAGCCATAAGATGATCATACAAACACAAAAACAAAATCCCAATATCCTACAATATCCTGAAAAATCTTCTAACATCTCATCAAAATATGTTCTGCTTACATTCTTTTTATTTTCGGTGCTTTATCTTGTCCTATCCACGTCACCACGGTTTGTTTCACGCCGAGTGACCACGGCACAGACCACGGACACGACCAGGGCCACTGATCGGGGCAGCAGAAATCCAAAGGGCATCACCTCACCCCGATGTTGCCATGTGAAGTCACTGGTTTTCTTAACAAAAATACCCCATGACTGGGAATGGAAACTATATACCACCTATAAAAATGGTGATTTTCCTGGGGGATGGTTTATTGTATGTTATGGCATTGTTTTACCCACCTTACCCCATTTATCCCATGTATAGATTCTATTTATAGACGAATTTCCGAAGCGGTTCAAACCTCCATCTACAAGGATGATCCCAGATTTGTTGAGTTTCCCAGCTATCAACCTCCATAGGTGATGCAGCAGCTGCAAAAAATATGTTCGTCGACAAAAAACAAAAAAAAACGGCGAGGTATGGGGTGAACATCTATACCATCATTACAAGTTATAGTTATAATCAAGTGTTTTTTCACAATACTATACTGGTTGGTGGTTGACCTACCCCTCCGAAAAATATGAAAGTCAGCTGGGATGATTATTCCCAATATATAGAAAAATAAAAAATGTTCCAAACCACCAACCAGTATATAAGTATAACTTAAAATTTGACCACAATAAACTTGTTTCAAGTTATAAGATATCATAAGTTATCTTTGTCGTAATCATAAGTTATATTTTGCCTAGATGTGTGACCAAATATTTCTCTCAGCATTGGGATGCTCACCGGGATGCTTATTGGGATGCTCATTGGAATTAAGGCCCCCAAAAAAAGGCCAGGTTTTTTACAGCAAAACAAGTAGGCTATGATAATATTTGGCTGAATTCAGCACTGCTTAGTGATTTAGGGGAGGTCCCTACTCACATCTAATGCATGGTGATGTGTTGCGGTCGTTTGTTTGTTCGCCCAAAATTCATGGGGATAACACGCCGCAGTGGGTAGAAACAAGGATACACCTCCTTGTAAAATCACTCCGTTGGGATCCGTTGGGTTCATCATCCCTTGAACATGTTGCGAAATGATTGACCAACTCGAAAAAAAAGTCGGGAAAGTTTGGTAAATTGTTGCATGAAGCACCTGGAGATGCCTAGAATCTGGAGGTTTTGGAACATCTGCAACATGGTTTGTGCGACAAAAATCTCCCGCAACACGGAGACAGGTTTAACCTCTTTGTAATTTCTGAAGCTCCTATTTTTGCGGTCAAGAATGCGTGGCCCATTTGAGTCATAAATTACGCTGGGTAAAACATCAGAATGGCCCCGGTTTCATCAGAGCTTCCACTCCAATCATCAGCATTGAACAAGCCATGAAGGTTCCAAAGGCTGCTGCTCTCTCCTGCGATCATCCCCAGACTCCCAGACTTGATCTTCCCCGTTGATTTTTCTCCATGGCATCCAGGAAGCTAACACATAAAATTGCGCGACAGAAAATCAATTTCTATGGGTTTAATCATGGTCAATCCCCATGTTCTGTGGAATATGTCAAATCCTGCAGACTCAAATCATGCGAAGTCATGTGAAATCACCATTTTGCTGGTGTTCTCCTTGACAAAATCAGCAGGAACACCGCATCTCTGGCGATTTTTTCTCCCACGTTTCCCAAACTTTCTGGTCCCGCCTCAGGGTCTTCGATGCTATCGCTCATGATTGCCAAATAAACCTGAGAGGGGTGGTTTGACTCCAACCGTAATTGGTCTGATGTTCACAACTTGAACTGGGAAGATGAGTTATGGATACTTATGGTTCATGATGGGTGGAAAGTATGTGCTTAAAAGTGCAATCTGTTCATATATGGATTTTTTATTTAGGATTTGGGAAAAAAAAACTCAATTTTCTGCCGCTCACAACAGGCCCCTCCCTAAATATTATACGTATATACATTGTATTAAATATAATATATTATGCATGATATATGTATATTATTTTCAAATATGTGTACTGATGTATATTGCATCTCTTATATATGTAATATCATAAGTGTATTATATATGTATGTGTATTAAACATCGATATAATAGTTTATATTTATATATTGTATATTTATTATGTACATTATAAATATTATATATGCATATTATGTTTATCACAAATTATATATGTATATCATGTTTATTATACATATATTTTATGTGTATACCGTATGTATATTATGTATTATATATTATGAATATATATATATATGCGTATGTTACATGCATGTATATATATAATATACCAAATGTATTATATATATACGTATGGTTCTTACCTCGAAGTTCCCCAAGGAGATCATCAAACCCTTGATGCCAAATCCCTCACGCATGACATGGGAAAATACGATGGCCAAGCATGTCCGGCCATCGTATTTTCCCACATTGTTTTCTAGCACCTGTTACATACTACGGTGGAAACACACAAATCATCCATCCTTTTAAGTACTTTGATAGGATTGGAGCTTCACCCCCTTGCACTGAATATAGCATTGGGATGCAAGCCGGTGTCAGGAAGATTGAACAAGCTGAAATAGTTATGAGAACTCTTGAGGCAATCAGATATATACTTCAAACCGGCTTGGTTCATAGAGACCGACCAAACAGGGCTTTTGCCGCTTCACCATACTTTGTGGATCATTGCAAGCATGGATTTCCTTACAGGAGAAGGACAAGACTTTGGGCAAACTTGGACACTTCGACACTTGGACCACTGTGTAAAAAGCACTTATAGAATGATGGATGATAATAGGTATAAAGAAATAGGTATTTAAAAAAAATGCACAAAGAGCACCTAGTAATAGCAAATACACTTGGCTTGAAAACGACACCTTGTTCAAACAAAAGGATTTTTATAGAATTCCTCAACCATCAGTGCAAGAATTTATGAATCCTATGCATGCTGTGAGCTTTAGCTAGTTACTGCGCCTTGCCACTAACAATACGGTGCCTTGCCACAAAAGGTGGGTAAATGGGAGGGTTATATTACAGTACCTGATTAATTCTGAAGAGCGCCAGACCCAAACTCTGGTTGAACTCGCCGAGGTTCTGCTGACAGGGGGTAAAGAGGTTTGGCAGGAGGGGTGTGCATATGTGTGCATATGTCGGGCTCTTCCTATTTCTTAAGTCATATCAAATATATCTGTCAAATATATTTCATAAAAATATCTATCGAATAAATTTCATCAAAATCTATATATCAAAAAAGGAGGGGAAGGCCTGAAAGTGCGAAGCACTGAAAAATAGTTATGCCAATTTTGTTTTATTAATTGTAACCTTGGTAATCCATCGACCCCCATTGGGGGTGTGCGTCAGCGCCTTTTGTCACCTGACATCCTGACAACAGGGGGGTGCATAAAGAAAAATGGCATTAACATTCCCATGAAAATTGGTTGGGTCAGCAGATACGATACATCAATGATCCAATGTGAATTATTTTCCTGGGTCAGCGGCAGGGGCGGCAGCCCTTAAGGACATGAGGTGCAAATTTGATGCAGGTGTGCATCAAACTTACACTTTTGAGGTGTAAGTTTACATCAAACTTACACGCAAAATGCGATTTTACACTTGTAAATGTAAGTTTGATGTAAATTTTTATCAGACTTACAGTGCATGTAAGGTTACATCAAGCTTACACTCTTGATGTGTAAATTTAGTGTAAGTTTGATGTAAACTCAAGTGTAAGTTTGATGCAAACTTACATCAAACTTACACCTCATGTAATTTAAAAATCACTGAAAAATCAGTGTGTGTTCACAAAAATTTATTGTTCACAGAAAATACTGTTTTTTATTCAAAAATATTGTTTTTTTTTCAACTGCCCTCGACAGCTGTTGCGAGATAGGATCCCCTTCTCCGATCCCGATCACTGTAACTAAACCAGGAGTTTCTTCGGCATTTCGTATCGGAAAATGGGGTCAAAATGGGAATCAGCTGAAAACCCAGCACGAATCAAAACCTGCCATTGGCGGGTTCCCTTCTTGAATCCAAGTTGCGCCATTGATGTTGAAAGATTCTACCTGGTGGCAGTTTTTTTTTGGCTACCAAATACCTCGAAAACATACATGGAAGACCATGGAAGACCATGGAAGTCAGAGAAAATGATCGTGGTTGAGATGCAAATGTATCCATCACCATGGCACCATGGTTTGGAGTCCTGAATCCTGGCTACCTCTCGAGATGTCCGTGGCTTCAGGTGCAAACCATGATGTTCAATGCCGTCTCAGAAACACCGAAGCACCCGCTGTTGGTGTTCAAAATCATATGATTCATATGCAAATTCACTAAATTCACTTTGTTTTTGACATGTTTGACATTTTTTGAGTGAAAATTGCTGGGTCTTGTTAGAGATCTCATAGCGGCTATGGTTTCCACCGCCAAGCTGAGCGCGACACCAAAGGGGTGATCACCACATAGACCCAAAGGGAGAATCCTGGTGAGATCTGGTGAGCTCCCATTGGAGCCATGTCGTGAATATCTTGAATAGGGCCAGCTATATTATTCGATATTATTTAAGAAATTGACGTTTAAGAGTGTTTAACTATATTAATTATGTTATATATAAATTACGAGTTATTTAGATATTAATGTAAAAAGATGTAAAAAGTAGACTTGGAACTTCGGGCCTCCAAACATGGGTGATCCAAGGTATCTAAAGCATTCTAAAGCTAGACCCGGAGCAGAGATGGGATCCCAGCTGGTCTTGTCATGGCATTTCATGGTTCATCGCATTTCATCGCTAGGAAAATTACCAGGACTAACATCTAAAAAACTCTGGGCCGAACAGAGTCTAACAGAACATTTCGTCCATTTTTCCGACCGGGGAAGCCCTAGGGACCACCAGCTCCTGTGGTGAGATGCAACAGCACTGCCAGCAGCGGCATCGTGTTGGCCACCCCAACGGCACGCACCAGGGGTCGGCGTCCCATCACATCGCTGACCGAGCCTAGGAAGACCTCAGGAAAATCCAGGTGTTTCATGGTGTTTCAACATGTTGAAGCCACATTTTCGCTCCAAAAACTGCATGGTTGGAAATCAAACCAGACTCTCAGACACGGATGTGCAGAAAATTCATGAAAATTCGCCTGTTTTTGGACAAAACTACCCTTTAAAGGGCAGCAATCAATGTCCCCAGGACTCTCCACATACAGATTTCACCCAAAGTCGCGGTTGGAAGCAGGCTGATCCCAAGGTCCAAAAAGAACCCCCAAAAATAGCGCTGTCCGTATCGCACCAAACACTGGTTGCATGGTTACTTGGTAGGTTGTACTTGTTTGAATCGATGTTTTCATCCAGAGTCCATGTCGTACAACCCACGACCTGTTTGATAAGCAACCATCATTTCTGGGATAAAATCCCACCTGCGAGAATCTCAGTGCCGTTCATCCCTTTCCGGCCGCCCTTATTACTGGACGCATCCCGATGAGTAGGTGCTTACTAAGCCACATATGATCATATACTACAAGGGTACATCGGTATATCCCATCTCTAACTGGGCTATATGAGTCACAGCTACTGGGATGTGTTTCCAGACCTGAAAAACCGGCGATCTCAGATGGAAAATCCGCATGGATCGGTCTAAGGCAAATCGAAAATCGTCCCCTCCAAACCTTTCCGAGGGAATGCATTTCCCTGAAGTCCACTCCATACTCTCCGGTAATTTGATTTTTTGCTATCCCAAAAATCACCAGATTAAATCATTATAATGCATAAATCATCTATAACTATAACCATATGGGCAATTTTTCGTGGTAAGATTGCCTTAAAAGATCAACATCGCCATTTTATCCAGTGGCGGCCATCACCATCGCGAGGAGATTTGCCTTGGCAGATCACAGGATTGACCTGATTTTTTTGAGCCGACTTTCAGGGAGAAAACCAGGGTTCAATCCCAGAAAGCTTGATGCCATAGTGAAAACATGTGAAAACACCCACATTCAAAGGTGAAATCCGAGATATTTTGCTGTTCAAATCCGCGGCTGGTGCTTGGAACCCCCGTTTTTTTTTGGGTCAAATCCCAACCATTTTCCGAGTTTTACGAGTTGATCTCCCATCAGTTTTTATGGCTAGGGGAAGCAGCCTACTGGCACCAATCACTGATCTTTGCAAGACATGAGCACCCCAGATTTTGCTGGAAAAGTATGGAAAAGTATCGATTCCATTCGATTCCTCGAAAAATTTTTCCTCAACTTCCCTCATGCGACACATTTTGCCAAGACTTTGCTGGTTCAACATGATGAAATCATGACGAAAATCTCAGTTTTCCAGCAGAAAATCCCAGTTTGTTCCCCCCAGGTTTTCCCAGTAAATCCTTGGTTTTTGCTGCTAAATCTCCAACGTTTTCCCAGAAAAATCCGTCGTTTTTTGCGGAGGCACTGCAGCATGCGTCCAGCCGAAGATCTCGGCGCTCAGTGCCGCCCCTCGACGACACGGCTCGCTCTTGGGATCCACCTAGCGATGGTCAGTTCGGTACACCTGGGAGGATCATATATGGTTAATGATGGTTAATATACTGTTAATACATGGTTAATATTATATAATGGTTATTATATGGTAAATGAAGGTTAATAATAATCTCATACTGGGAATGTGATTTACTGGAATTTAATGTGTCACAAAAACCAGTAATTTCTACTAACCAATGGGAATAATCATCCCAACTATATCTGGTTGGTGGTTGACCTACCCCTCTGAAAAATATGACGAATTGTCAGTTGGGATTATGACATTCCCAATATGATGGGAAAAATAAAAATCATGTTCCAAACCACCAACCAGTGATTTACTGGAATTTAAGATGAACATGTTTGATCTCTTTATGATGGTTACTTGGAGGATCATCCCACTTAGGATTCCTGGACATCCCTGGTATGATCAATCCATAACCCACTTAGGTGATTCCATAATATTCCATATATCATAAGGATTCATAAATATTCATAAGGGATATTCCAGATATAACTGCGGTTTTTTTCAGCTGTTTCTGAAGGATCCTTAGCAGCTAGTGTCAGTGGTTACCAGAGTTTTTCAGTAACCCATTTCTTGATAAGTTAACCCACTGACCGGGACCTCACCAGATGGTACGAGTACTTTAAAATCAAGGGACTGAACCATGGCCACATTTATACCTGAACCATGGTTAGGTACGATAGATACCAAACATATCTAGGTAAGGTATATCTCCCACATTTTACCATACTATATCATATATATATATATATCCCCTTATACCATACATAGATCTCAGATATCATATGGTAGGTACCTCTAATAGCTATCTGAAATGGCCAGTGATTCTAGAACCCTTGGAAATTGGTAAAGAGTAACAAAATCATGGGGTAAACTAGTCATGTTTATACCTGGAGGGTCTTATTTAGTTAAAATTATTAGTATAACGTTTTATCACTGCACAACATTGCACAACTATCTACAGTAATATATTGAAATATGTACGATATAGTTGCTTAGGGGTTCCTTAGTTCCAAACAAGCTGTTTTTTCCCTCTCTCTCTCTGTCTGTCTCTCTACCCCCCTAATGCATACATCACATAACATTACATCACATTTAGTGCCTTGCATTACATTGCATTGCAGTACATTACACTACATACATGCATTACATCACATACATACATACATATAAAGACAAACAAATAAATACGTATATACGTAACTTGGACCAAATAAGTGTAATATTTTAGTTTAAGTAGTATACCTAATTATAGGATGAATTAGGTTTATAGATGCATAGATCAGTATCAATAAATATCTAGCATATTGTTTAAGAAATTGTGGAACATGTCTGGTAACAGGTATCTAATTCATTCGGATGAGGGGGTGCAGTAGCGGGTTTTGGCTTTCGGGAACCATCAAAACATTTCTGGACATACGAAGCATCCCCAAACTTGGAGATAAACATGGAAGAATACGGTCAGACTGCAACAGACTGCAACCAAAAGAAACACCTGGTCAAATTTCTACAAAACGAATGAACATCAAACATCTTGAATCTTCATGGATCAACCTTTCAAGTGAAACCCAAAGCCTTAAAGCATCATAAATCAGCATATATAAACCTGCCGTAAATCATCATAGGCCTGTGATAAACCATCATAAATCATCACGAACCTGCCATAAACCATCATAAATCATCACAAACCTGCCATAAACCATCAAAAAAAATCACAAACCTGCCATAAACCTGCCATAAACCATCATAAACCATCATAAGTCATCACAGACCTGCCATAAACCATCATAAAAAATCACAAACCTGCCATAAACCATCATAAGTCATCACAGACCTGCCATAAACCATCATAAATCATCACAAACCTGCCATAAACCATCATAAATCATCACAAACCTGCCATAAACCATGCCATAAACCATCATAAATCATCACAACCTGCCATAAACCATCATAAATCATCACAACCGCCATAAACCATCATAAATCATCATAAACCATCATAAACCATCATAAATCATCACAAACCTGCCATAAACCATCATAAATCATCACAAACCTAAACCTGCCATAAACCATCATAAATCATCACAGACCTGCCATAAACCTGCCATAAACCATCATAAATCATCACAGACCTGCCATAAACCATCATAAATCATCACAAACCTGCCATAAACCATCATAAATCATCACAAACCTGCCATAAACCTGCCATAAACCATCATAAGTCATCACAAACCTGCCATAAACCATCATAAATAATCACACACCTGCCATAAACCTGCCATAAACCATCATAAGTCATCACAGACCTGCCATAAACCATCATAAATCATCACAAACCTGCCATAAACCATCATAAGTCATCACAGACCTGCCATAAACCATCATAAATCATCACAAACCTGCCATAAACCATCATAAATCACTGTTTCACAAAACCTGCCATGGAAAATAAACAATCATAAGTCATTCACAGGACCTGCCATATAAACATCACATAAATCAGTCACCACAAAACCTGCCATATAACTATCATAAATCATTCACAAACTGCATAAACCATCAATGTAAATCATCACAAAACCTGCCCTAAACAATCATAAATCAATGATATATAGACCTGCATAAAAGACATCATTTAACACTCATCACAAACAGTGCCATAAAACATCCAGAAACATCATAAATCTCACCCACACCTGCCATGAAAAACCGCCATCTAAAACCATCATAAATCATCACAGACCTGCCATAAACCATCATAAATCATCACAAACCTGCCATAAACCATCATAAATCATCACAAACCGCCCATAAACCATCATAAATCATCACAGACCTGCCATAAACCATCATAAATCATCACAAACCTGCCATAAACCATCATAAATCATCACAAACCTGCCATAAACCATCATAAATCATCATAAACCTGTTATGCCATAAACCATCATAAATCATCACAGACCTGCCATAAACCATCATAAATCATCACAAACCTGCCATAAACCATCATAAATCATCACAAACCTGCCATAAACCTGCCATAAACCATCAATAAATCATCACAAACCTGCCATAAACCATCAATAAACCTGCCAATTTGGGGATGGTAACCACTGTCCAGTGTACCCATCAGCCTCGCAGTCGCCGCCCCCATAGCCTTGAGCGAAAAACCTCGGATTTTGTGGATGGATATGGCTGTGACATCGTTATGATATAGTTAGAATATGGTTTTATGATACGGTTATAATATGAAATGATAATATATAGTTATCATATATATATATATAATCATATATTGAATGATAAAGAAGAGTCTTACTCTACGACGAAATGGGGCAGCCCAGTTGGCAATATCCATACTCTCCGGTGTCCTCAAACATGGCAATTGGAAATCCCCGAACTAAATAAATGGAGCTTTATAGCTGGGAAAATGATTGAACCAAATGGAGGATTTTCCAGCAAGCCATGTTTGATTACCAGAGGGTATAAGATGTCATTATAAATGACTATGAAGATCATACTGAATGTTTATGACGAACTTATTTTTCTTAGCTCATTCGATTTGTCAATTCCTCTGTGATATCATGGAATTTCATTGTCGTAATATGCTATAATCAATGAACAAGAGGAATGTAACAATGTACATGTTGCAGATAGCCTCCACCCACGGACCAGTGATCGCCAGATCGCCAGAGCAATCACCTCTAATTACCCACTGATAGTGGGCCTAGAGCTCCAAGATAAACCATATTGCAAACGGTAGTACGGATGGCTATCATGATTCATACATTCTTTGTCTAATAATGGACGATGTAAAGTAACAATAACATCCAGATTATTCTGGATGTTGCATTGAAAGAATGATGGCAGAATGGCCTTTGGACAATATCTCCAATTACCGATCACAGTATAGGTATATATTTGTATATGAATGAAATGCTTACATCATTTTGAAGGTGGCAGCCACAATACGATCGGATACGATCGGAATGCATAATTATATGGCCACACGCAGTCTTACCAATTGAAACCTACGGTGCTTGAATGACCAAACGCACCAAACACATCAATAGTATGATTTAATTACTGTAGAAAACAAGCCCGATTTATGCTTTACTAGCTTGGTCCTCAGGCCGCACAAAATAATGTGGTTTCTTTCGCTAACTCGGAAGCCACGCTGAGAAATGCCATTCGTTCAATGTTGGGACTTGACTTTCAAGCAGCTATAAGCAGCTCTACGGCCACACGGGCAACGTGGCAACGTCAATGCTGACCAGCCACGTATTCTCAATGTAGGGAACATCGGCTCCGATCCTCGGTGAAGATCGACGGCGGAGGCAGCTTACCTCCAAATGCCAAGCGATTTTTAGCTGGGGTAAAATTAAAAGTATATACATATAATACATATAATACATAAACTATAAACATTCCCCAATTGGGATTTATGAAACTGAGTGAAAAAAACATGGGTAATGGGATGATTCGAAATCCACCCCCTACAGCTCCCCATCATCCGCCGCTCCCGGGAACCGCGGTGCCGAGATGTACCGAGGGGCAGATGGGAGCACAAGGATAGGCCAATCAACAGCAACAAGTGACGCATGCGGCACCTGAACATCACAATTCAGCGATCTGGAAGCAAAAATTGGGCAAAACCAACTCCAAAGTTGGAAACTTATGTATAGTACATATACATATCCATATTAAGATACATACATACATACATACATGTATGTGTATATATATATATATATATGCACATCTTGAATTTTCAAATCTGATGCAGTAGGTAATTCTGATAGAGGTTCGACACCTGGAAATTTGGAAACTGATGAACATCTGAAGCTTCCCAGGCGGGAAGCACTCTCCCACTCATTTGGAGAGCCCTACGCTACACTGGAATCACTGGAATCCAGAATTGTCATGTTCGATCGCCTCCGGAAAACATCCGGCTCTTGGTGTACCCAAATGAGGGGAAAATATGCATCCGGCTCTTGAACTTGGATTTTCTTGGCATCGGAATCGCCTCTGGTGAAAAATGGATTTACCATGGATTTACCATCAGCTTTCTCCAAAATGATGTTCAACAAGGGGAAGATCTGTCCATCTTATTCTGCCTATGGCCTCACATATCTTCACCCCATTTCTGGGGAAAAAATATGAAAACCCATTGTTGACCGTCAGACCCATTGTTGTCAAAAACATTCAAAAACTCATATTGCAATCCATACTGCTTTAAGCATACCCAAAGAAGGACTTTGGGGGTTTATCCCATTCATCCCATGATTCCATATGATTCCGGGCTGCCGGACACATGAGAACTCAGGGCCTGAATCTTCCCCACATCTTTGCTGCTGGCCCGAGAATCGGTCACCTGAGCCATGTTCCAAATGTCTTACATCCTGGCAGCAAATAAGGAAATGCTTGCGCCATCGCTTACGTTTTGCTATGTTTTGCTTATGCGCATATCTTGTCTTATGCGGAGCTTACGTTGGCTTTCGCTCACCAGAGTTTTGCTTATTGCCACAGCCTTCCAAGGGTCCCCTTCCTAAACATGAACACAAGGGTTTAGAACGTGGCTCCCCTGTAATCACAAGTGCCCGAAGACATCCAGAAGTTTGGGATGCTTACTGGGATGCGTATGTTCATCTATGGGGCCATCTGCAGGAAACCGGCATGATCGTGAGAAAGGACTGCGGTACTCATTTCCCAGTAGCTACACAGTCTTTCATACACAATGAATCCCAGTATATCATTTATATGTATATATATATATATGTGTGTGTGTGCGTGTGTGTGTTACATTTATTTTTGATTAATTTTTGTTGGTGCATGTGTTTTTGATGATCAAAGCCGTACCAGCACTACGCTTTACTACATGAAGTCAGACTCAGCCGCGGCCACGATGCAAGGCAAATGGCCATCGGCCATCGCCATCATGGCCATAATTATAATGTACTGGTTGCTGGTTGACCTACCCCTCTGAAACAATATGACGAATCGTCAGTTGGGATGATGAAATTCCCAACTGAATGGAAGAATAAATAAAATATTCCAAACCACCAACCAGTGTATAAATATATATATATATGTAAAAATGTAAAACGTAAATACATGTAAAATGCATATGATTCATCATAATTATATATAATTATAATGTATAAATCAATATTTATGTAAAATGTAAATACCATAGTCTCCTGGAAATCAGAAATCGCCATAGATGCCTCGTGGCCATTGTGCAACAAACTTGTCATAGCGCCGGGCGGCTGAGGTCATGTTGCTGATGTCCGTCTCCTCATCCGAAATCATCCCAGCCGCGACGGCTAAGGCGACGGGTGGGGCTGCCCGGATCGGCGTCAAGGAAGACGGATCGGTGTCTCGCCTGAAAAAAAGGTGAGGATCCGTGTTTTTTTTCATGGTAAATACTTCGCCAAAACCTACATATGCATAATATAATATATATATATGTGTGTGTATACATACATATAATAAATATAATATATATATATATCATATATGTAAACATATACATGAATTAACATATTGACTAGACCTCGAAACGAAAGTGTCAACATCAACTCGTCGCCCTACTTCGCTGTTCTTGTCGCTTTCCATGTCGTTACGCCAAAGAGTTCCATCGTCTTTGAGCCAGCCAGGTGGAACACCCAGTCGTCATCCCAAATTTAATGTTAGTAAAGCACAATAAAGCAATGGGTAATATATGGTTATTATATGGTTAATGATGGTTAATATACAGTTAATAATGGTTAATATATCTGGTTGGTGGTATACCTGGCCTCTGAAAAAGCACAGTAATTTAACATAGCTATTGACAATGACCATAGAAATAGTTGATTTATCCACTCAAAATGCTGACTTTCCCATAGTTATGTTGGTTTACCAGAGGGTATACCAAAACATATGACTGGTTGGTGGTATACCTACCCCTCTGAAAAATATCCTGGTTACTTGGGATTATGACATTCCCAATAGATGGAATAAAACATGTTCTCAACCACCAACCAGAATAGGATCCACCATCCCCAATTTTACCATAAATATCCATAAATGGGTGGCAATCCAAGGATCAAAATAAGGCTGGTTGTTTATGGCTTTACCAGTAGGGAAAATGATGGGACATGACTTTCCGGGAAGCAACCAGGGATGGAGAATGACATGATTACCCTCTGGTTATTTAACATAGCTATGGAAAATGGCCCACTTATATCCACTTATAGATCATTTATGATGCTTATTGATGATAAAATGGTAATTTTCCATAGCGACGCTAAACAACTAAAGGGTATCAGCTATCGACTTGATTCTCACCAAGTTCAAGATGTCTGAATCCTGTCCCTGGCTAGAAACAACAACAAAACGGTTATAGATTCAATCCATCCCTTATGCTCCATGTATGGTATATTTACCTACATTTGGGTGATTTTTGGGGCAAATGCTGGTAAATATTCCATACATGGAGCATCTGGGCATTTAGCTTGTTTTCTGACAATACATCACTGGCAAATTCTCAGCCTTCCCCTCCCAGTCTCCCGCTGCTGTCTTTTCCTCGTTGCGCAGCAGCACAGCTTTGCCTTTGGATTTCCGTGCTGCGTTTGGCAGCCCGTGCACTTGAACTCCAGCTACAAAGCAAATCCATGCCACTGGGGCATGGCATCCTACCAAACACTGTGGGAAAGCTGACTCATAAATTCACATTTCTAATTTACTGTTGGTAAATCCCATTAGATTACTGTGGGAAATGTGTGAATTTATCATAATGTATCTATCTCATCAGTCATCTAATGGGATTTACCTGTCCAGTCAATGCCGGGGAGACCGGTTTCGACAATGACCTGACAACCGCCATCGTCCTGGCTAGTATAACCTCTCCATTTTGAATATAAGGCTTGTATAGGCTTGTGGCCTTGTGCCATCTTCAATCATAAGGTATCGAAAGTAGAGGAAAATAGCCAGCAACATGTACTCTCTGGGAATCGTGGCAATGGAAACTCAAACATCGATGATTCTCCCAGCCTCAGATCGACTCTGTTCTGCTGGAATGCGATCTATCGGTCAGGGAGCCACGCGGCCGCGGCCATGGCTTAAAGAAAAAGGCTGATCGAGCACAACTTCCATCAAGTTGATGGGTTTGGGATGATTAGAATCTTACAGAATCTGATTATATGCCCTTACCCCAACAATAATATTAACATCCCCCAAGAAACCATGGTTTAGTAGGGGATTTACACATTTGAGCCATTTAGGGGTGTTTAATATTAGGGGTGTGGGATTGAGAAGTAAAGGTCCAAAGACTGCTGAAATCCCATATCATTGTGATCCTCCTCAAAAGCAAAGTGGGGATTGATGGCTATCCAATCATGAAAATCGCCAGAACAACCAGATCTTGGTACTCCCCAGCTGTAGATATATAGATAGATAGATAGATAGATAGACCAAGCATTGCAGTATTGGTATTAGTTGCATTATATCAATTCCTTTGATTTGTGACACCCCCATGACAAATCTCCAAAAAAGCCTCCAAAAGCGGGGCCTGCTACTGGCCAACTTAGCTCACGTGACTCCCTTGCTCGGGTTGTCAGCAAATCCAACCCCTTCGTGGCAAGTGCCCCCAAGAAACTGTTTCAATGGATTGGCTCAAGGAAAACCCATTCTGACAAACAAATCTTTGACCTGGATTTCTGTACGTTTGCTATCCGCTCTTTTTGGTGCACCAGAGTAGAAATAAAGAGACAAAAAACTTGGGGCTTATCTTAATGGTGAAACACCTTATTCCCCGCCCACAACGGGACTTGGGGGCCATCCTTCCCACGGATCTTAAAGGCGAATTGTGTGAAACGATGGCGTCGCCGAGCACCCAAAGCCAAGCCGCACAGTTTGGTTGAGCCAATCCCCCCGAAGACTATGCTCGCGGCTGGGAGAAAAACCATCCCAAATCACGTGGAAAATAAATGAAAATAGATGAACATAGATGAACATAGAGCGTATTGTATCATAGAGAAAGTCTAATGCAAACCCTGGCAAAAGCCGAAAGCTGCCACCCCCTATGAGCACCAAGGTCTTGTAATTACATGTTTCATCAATTTTCTGGAGAAAAAAGTCACCATTGGCCCCTCAGTTGCTTCTTCATTGGGCCCTGGAAGGTGGGGGTCTAGGTATAAGCTGGTCGTATGGATCAAATGCGTCGCCCTCTGTTTATGCTGGAATGTTCCTCCACCAAAAAAACGACTTAATTACATGCAGGTGTATATATATATTATAATGCATATGTATATATATATATATATACGTTATACAGTATATATTAATATCCCTTAGTCTATCGTTATTACGGAAACATTTGGTTCCTCAGCAGTTTGGCTTACAGCCGAGTAGCTACATATTAATCTAGTTTGCATTCAATCAGCAACTCACGGCCGATAAAACACATATAAACACTAGATGTAAATAAAATCAAATAACGCCCAAGATCGCAAAAGGTCATACAAGTTCCATAACCATCACAACCAAGACATAACCAGGCTGCAGTTCGCAATCATTTCTCTTCCTTTGTATTTCTTTAAGGTCCTTAAGCCCCACATTTGAACCACCCCCATGTCCCCAATTGAAACTCGGGGCTGCGGCGATCGCAAAAAACCAACAAGGTCACAGACTTTGCCGATGCCCAGTTGGCAGCACAAATCTTTCCAGCTTACTTGCGTTCCTGCGGGCTAGAACCCCTCATCCGGTCACGCTTTAGAAACTTTTTTTAATGCATTTAATTAAAATACATCCCACATTGGTTGCCACATTTCATGTCAGTCAGGTACCTTTTTTTCCATGGCAACCATCCATCCAACCTGCAAACCAACCAACCCTCCGAGGACTCCGATCTTCAGACCTGACGTGTTCCTTGTGGGTCTGCCGATGTGGGCAAAAAACATAAAGGATGTACGAACACAACCCCCATTTTGCAATTGGTAATTCAACCACCCATCCGCAAAAAAAGATCAAAATAGATCAAACACGTCTGTCAACTTGTGACTCCCAAACAGGCATGGAAAAGGCAAAGTACCCTCTGGTAAACTATATAACCTAGCTGTTGAAAATGACCATTTATAGTGAGTTTTCCCATTAAAAGGGGGGGATTTTCCATGGCTATATTGAATAACCAGATGGTATATCTATAAGATTTTTAAAGCACCAATCAACTTTCCATCGCTCCCACCGTTTTCATCCCACGCCGGGCGCCACCGCGGAGGAGACTGGCTGGTATTCGCGGCTGTTCCGCCGTTGCGCAACCCACCGCTGCAGCTTGGGGGTATGGTTTGCTTTGAATATACCAACAATAATCAATCAATGGCCATGCAACAGGAACCGATTTATTGGAGGTACCTTCACTAGACAAAAAAGGCCTTTTTTTCAGGCCTATTTTTCAGGGAATATCCCGGCAAAATCGATTGAAATAGTGATAGATAATAATCATGGTCGCGATGATTGCTATAGCTACAGCATAAGTATGATTTCAACAAAAAAATACATATGTATATATATATGTATATGTATATATATATATATATATGTATATATATATACATATACGTATACAGTATATCAGTAACAATGATAATAATTTAGATATAATAGTAACAGTAACAAACCTAATAATAGTCGTAGCAGAATCAATACCAACAATGATAAACACAATAATAATAGTATTGATATATAATTTATTCAAATTGTATATATATATATATATGTGTGTGCGCCTGTGTGTGCGCATGCGGAAAAAAAAACGGGTGAAAAAACACCACAGCTTCGGCTTTTACATCGATGTGTCGCCGCAGCCAGGGGGCTTCTTCTTCTGTTGGTTGAAGTGTCGCTTTTGCTTCTTCAACTCCTCATAGGCCATGACTTTTGTAAGGATATGCCTGGCGGAGGTCACAGTTCCCTCAGCACCAGGGGTTCGGCCTTGTTTTCATTTATCTTTCTAGAAGATGGAAAAGGACAATGCTATCGAATAGTGGATTTTGTTCTATATCTTTGGGGGAACCAAAAACAGGCAAGAGTAGCCACTTCAAAAATGTGTTCAACAGGTTGCTTCTAAGGCCCTTTAGGGTCTTTTGGATGACCCCACATAGAATCCTTCCATCTTGATGCGAGCCGATTTTTTTCTCTGAGCAATCCTGCTCACAGATGAGATTGGCTATGACTCGGTACAACCATAGTAGAACCATAGTATAACCACTATTTCATTGCCAAAAGTCTCCCGAAAAAACCACAACGGCTCCATCGGGAATTGCCCCACCTTCGCCAGGCTGGGACCAAAAAGACACACACGAAGCAGCCCAGGAGGAACTTGGACAACCTCCCAGGTCCACCAGGTCGTCAGTGATTTGGATGTCAAACTGCCCCAAAAAATACCACAAAAAAATCACGACCAGCACATACCACATAGCTCAGGATCGCTCATCACTCAACTCTATTGGGAGATGTTATCCCAACAAAAACTTCAAGTGATCTGAAAATTCAATATACAATGAATTACAATGTTTGATGCCTTCAGACTATTGAAAAATCGGACTGTCCCCAGAACATTTGGGGGTCTGGCTGCCATTTGTGGCCTTCACTGGATTGGTTGGATTGACAATTCGAACAGAACTCCCCCAAATTTTTTCATCAATGGTGAGGCATCATTCATTTCATTCGACAAAACCCCATGGGTTTAAAACCCCATCCGAAGATCCGGATCGGCGTAAGATCGACCCATGGGAAAAACCCCCGCGCCTCTTGTGTGGTGTGATGAAGGCCACGTCCGCCACCGCGGCGTCGAAGCAGTGCTCCCAAGAAAAACCCACCAAGATGGCAATGGCCTGGCAGTGTTGAATCGTAAGTTTTGAGACCCAGATTACTGCCAAAAAAATTAAGGAAGAACCATGAGATGATGTAGATCTTAGTTACTAGCAGATAACATAGACCCGGGCAAGCCGGCGGCGGAAGTTTCCCAAACATAAATGACCTATAGTTCAAAGACAACCTGTCCCGACCGTGTCCTTCCCTCGACACTCCACACCTCACACTGCACAGTGCACTCTTCGCACTCCAAACTTCAAACTTCACACTCCACACTTCACACTCCACACTTCTCACTTCTCACTGCTTCCTTCACACTCCAAACCTCACACTTCACACTTCACACTTCACACTGCGCTCTTCGCACTCCAAACTTGAACGTCACACTCCACACTTCACACTTCACAGTCCACACTTCACACTCCTCACTGCTTCCTTCACACTCCAAACCTCACACTTCACACTTCACACTGCGCTCTTCGCACTCCAAACTGAAACTTCGCACTCCACACTTCACACTTCACACTCCACACTTCTCACTTCTCACTTCCCACTGCTTCTTTCACACTTCACACTTCACACTGCACTCTTTACGCCCCACACTTCACACTGCTCTAAAGCTACGTGCAACAAAAAAACACTAGTGCCAAAATGGAGAAAATTTGCTAACAAATTTATTTCGCAGCCTTCATGCAGCCACTCCAAGACAATTTACCAGATCCAGCTGCAAAAGACAATAGTCAAAGGAAGTTTAGGGGGAGAAACTTCCGTGTTACGGACTTTTAGAAAGTCAGGGAAAGAGTTAGTCAAAGAAAGAGTTAGCAAAGAAAGAGTTCGTCAGGGAAAGAGTTAGTCAAAGAAAGAGTTAGTGAGGGAAAGAGTTAGTCAAAGAAAGAGTTAGTGAGGGAAAGAGTTAGTCAAAGAAAGAGTTTGCAAAGAAACAGTTAGTCAGGGAAAGAGTTCGTCAAAGAAAGAGTTAGTGAGGGAAAGAGTTAGTCACAGAAAGAGTTAGCAAAGAAAGAGTTCGTCAGGGAAAGAGTTAGTCAAAGAAAAAGTTAGTCAAAGAAAAAGTTAGTCAAAGAAACAGTTAGTCAGGGAAAGAGTTAGTCAAAGAAAGAGTTAGTGAGGGAAAGAGTTATTCAAAGAAAGAGTTAGCAAAGAAACAGTTAGTCACAGAAAGAGTTAGCAAAGAAAGAGTTCGTCAGGGAAAGAGTTAGTCAAAGAAAGAGTTAGTCAAAGAAACAGTTAGTCAGGGAAAGAGTTAGTCAAAGAAAGAGTTAGTGAGGGAAAGAGTTAGTCAAAGAAAGATTTAGCAAAGAAACAGTTAGTCAGGGAAAGAGTTAGTCAAAGAAAGAGTTAGTGAGGGAAAGAGTTAGTCACAGAAAGAGTTAGCAAAGAAAGAGTTCGTCAGGGAAAGAGTTAGTCAAAGAAAGAGTTAGTCAAAGAAAGAGTTCGTCAGGGAAAGAGTTAGTCAAAGAAAGAGTTAGTGAGGGAAAGAGTTAGTCAAAGAAAGAGTTAGTGAGGGAAAGAGTCAGTCAAAGAAAGAGTTAGTGAGGGAAAGAGTTAGTCAAAGAAAGAGGTAGTCAGGATATATGAGGTAGTCAAAGAAAGAGTTAGCAAAGAAACAGTTAGTCAGGGAAAGAGTTAGTCAAAGAAAGAGTTAGTGAGGGAAAGAGTTAGTCACAGAAAGAGTTAGCAAAGAAATTGTTCCCTCACTGTAAATGGGATTGCAAGTGGTGCTGGTGGAGGAGTTGCCGATGGAGTTTTGGAGGAAGTCTCGCACGAAATGCGTTTTTGAGAGATAGCAGATGCACGAAACCCTATGTTTTTCCAGACAAAGTCCGTCCCCGAACGTCGATGATCTACCTCTGCGGTGCGACGGGTGCGAGACGGTCTCGTGTGTGGTCGGATCATTCTCGGATCATGGTCGGATCATGTTCGGATCATGCTCGGATCGGTTCCGTATTGTAAATGGGGTGTCACCTGTGTTTCGTGCATTTGCGGCCGACAGAATTCCATTGTGATTTGCAACTGTAGGATCGTTCCCGCAATGTAAATGGGATTGCAAGTGGTGCTGGTGGATGAGTTGCCGATGGAATTCCATTGTGATTTGCAATTGTAGGATCGTTCCCTCACTGTAAATGGGATTGCAAGTGGTGCTGGTGGAGGAGTTGCCGATGGAGTTTTGAAGGAAGTCTGGCACGAAATGCGTTTTTGAGAGATAGCAGATGCACGAAACCCTATGTTTTTTCCATACAAAGTCCGTCCCCGAACCTCGATGATCTACCTCTGCGGTGCGACGGTTGCGAGACGGTCTCGTGTGTGGTCGGATCATGGGCGGATCATGGTCGGATCATTCTCGGACCATGGTCGGATCGGTTCCGCATTGTAAATGGGGTTTCAAGTGTTTTTCGTGCATGCGCGGTCGACAGAATTCCATTGTGATTTGCAACTGTAGGATCGTTCCCGCAATGTAAATGGGATTGCAAGTTGTGCTGGTGGATGAGTTGCCGATGGAGTTTTGAAGGAAGTCTCGCACGAAATGCGTTTTTTTCTCCATTTTGGCGCTAACGATTTTCCTTCTAAAAATCATTTTAAAAAGTGCTTCAAAATCGCCTTTTTTTCCCTCTGGCGTCGAGATCCGGTTTTGGAGCTACAATTTCCGACGCCGTTGCGCGTAGTTCTAGTGTGTTTTGCAACTCAGTCTCTGCAGATCGCATTGTAATGGCTGCGTCAAGGTTGCTTCGTGCTGTGGCTGCATTCGTAATACTATTGTCTTTTGCAGCTGGACTTCGTAAATCGTATTGGAGTGGCTGCATGAAGGCTGCGACAGTGATTTGTCAGCAGATTTTCTTCATTTTGGCGCTAGTGATTTTCCTTCTAAAAATCTTTTTAAAAAGTGCTTCAAAATCGTTTTTTTTTCGCTCTGGCGTCGAGATCCATCCGGTTTTGGAGCTACAATTTCCGACGCCGTTGCGCGTAGTTCTATTGTGTTTTGCAATTCAGTCTCTGCAGATCGCATTGTAATGGCTGCGTCAAGGTTGCTTCGTGCTGTGGCTGCATTCGTAATACTATTGTCTTTTGCAGCTGGATCTCGGAAATCGTCTTGGAGTGGCTGCATGAAGGCTGCGAAATGGATTTGTTAGCAGATTTTCTCCATTTTGGCACTAGTGTTTTTTTTGTTGGACGTACGTTTAGAGCAGTGTGAAGTGTGGGGCGTGAAGAGTGCAGTGTGAAGTGTGAAGGAAGCAGTGGGAAGTGAGAAGTGTGAAGTGTGGAGTGTGAAGTTTCAGTTTGGAGTGCGAAGAGCGCAGTGTGAAGTGTGAAGTGTGAGGTTTGGAGTGTGAAGGAAGCAGTGAGAAGTGAGAAGTGTGAAGTGTGGACTGTGAAGTGTGAAGTGTGAAGTGTGGAGTGTGAAGTTTGAAGTTTGGAGTGCAAAGAGTGCAGTGTGAAGTGTGGAGTGTGGAGTGTGAAGATTTTGCTTCGTCTCTCGCTGAAAAAAAAACCGCTTGTCGAGGGAAGGACACGGTCGGGACAGGTTTTTCTTCGAACTATAGGTCATTTATTTTTGGGAAACTTCCGCCGCCGGCTTGCCCGGGTCTATGTTATTACGAATGCAGCCACAGCACGAAGCAACCTTGACACAGCCATTACAATGCGATCTGCAGAGACTGAGTTGCAAAACACAATAGAACTACGCGCAACGGCGTCGGAAATTGTAGCTCCAAAACCGGATCTCGACGCCAGAGGGAAAAAAATACGATTTTGAAGCACTTTTTAAAAGGATTTTTTAAAGGAAAATCACTAGCGCCATCTAGCGCCAAAATGGAGAAAATCTGCTGACAAATCACTGTGGCAGCCTTCATGCAGCCCCTCCAATACGATTTACGAAGTCCAGCTGCAAAAGACAATAGTATTACGAATGCAGCCACAGCACGAAGCAACCTTGACACAGCCATTACAATGCGATCTGCAGAGACTGAGTTGCAAAACACAATAGAACTACGCGCAACGGCGTCGGAAATTGTAGCTCCAAAACCGGATCTCGACGCCAGAGGCAAAAAAAAGACGATTTTGAAGCACTTTTAAAAGGATTTTTAGAAGGAAAATCATTGGCGCCAAAATGGAGAAAATCTGTTGACAAATCACTGTGGCAGCCTTCATGCAGCCACTCCAATACGATTTACGAAGTCCAGCTGCAAAGACAATAGTATTACAAATGCAGCCACAGCACGAAGCAACCTTGACGCAGCCATTACAATGCGATCTGCAGAGACTGAGTTGCAAAACACACTAGAACTACGCGCAACGGCGTCGGAAATTGTAGCTCCAAAACCGGATCTCGACGCCAGAGGGGAAAAAAGACGATTTTGAAGCACTTTTTAAAAGGATTTTTTAAAGGAAAATCACTAGCGCCATCTAGCGCCAAAATGGAGAAAATCTGCTGACAAATCACTGTGGCAGCCTTCATGCAGCCACTCCAATACGATTTACGAAGTCCAGCTGCAAAAGACAATAGTTACGAATTACAGCCATTATGCAGCCACAGCATGAAGCAACCTTGACACAGCCATTACAATGCGATCTGCAGAGACTGAGTTGCAAAACACAATAGAACTACGCGCAACGGCGTCGGAAATTGTAGCTCCAAAACCGGATCTCGACGCCAGAGGCAAAAAAAAGACGATTTTGAAGCACTTTTAAAAGGATTTTTAGAAGGAAAATCATTGGCGCCAAAATGGAGAAAATCTGTTGACAAATCACTGTGGCAGCCTTCATGCAGCCACTCCAATACGATTTACGAAGTCCAGCTGCAAAGACAATAGTATTACAAATGCAGCCACAGCACGAAGCAACCTTGACGCAGCCATTACAATGCGATCTGCAGAGACTGAGTTGCAAAACACACTAGAACTACGCGCAACGGCGTCGGAAATTGTAGCTCCAAAACCGGATCTCGACGCCAGAGGGGAAAAAAGACGATTTTGAAGCACTTTTTAAAAGGATTTTTTAGAAGGAAAATCACTAGCGCCAAAATGGAGAAAATCTGCTGACAAATCACTGTGGCAGCCTTCATGCAGCCACTCCAATACGATTTACGAAGTCCAGCTGCAAAAGACAATAGTATTACGAATGCAGCCACAGCACGAAGCAACCTTGACGCAGCCATTACAATGCGATCTGCAGAGACTGAGTTGCAAAACACAATAGAACTACGCGCAACGGCGTCGGAAATTGTAGCTCCAAAACCGGATCTCGACGCCAGAGCGAAAAAAAGACGATTTTGAAGCACTTTTTAAAAGGATTTTTAGAAGGAAAATCACTGGCGCCAAAATGGAGAAAATCTGCTAACAAATCATGTGGCAGCCTTCATGCAGCCACTCCAATACGATTTACGAGATCCAGCTGCAAAAGTCAATAGTATTACCAATGCAGCCACAGCACGAAGCAACCTTGACGCAGCCATTACAATGCGATCTGCAGAGACTGAGTTGCAAAACACAATAGAACTACGCGCAACGGCGTCGGAAATTGTAGCTCCAAAACCGGATCTCGACGCCAGAGGGAAAAAAAGACGATTTTGAAGCACTTTTTAAAAGGATTTTTAGAAGGAAATTCACTAGCGCCAAAATGAAGAAAATCTGCTGACAAATAACTGTGGCAGCCTTCATGCAGCCACTCCAATACGATTTACGAAGTCCAGCTGCAAAAGACAATAGTATTACCAATGCAGCCACAGCAAAAAGCAACCTTGACGCAACCATTTACACTGCGGGAACGATCCTACAGTTGCAAAGCACAATGGAATTCCATCGGCAACTCATCCACCAGCACCACTTGCAATCCCATTTACATTGCGGGAACGATCCTACAGTTGCAAATCACAATGGAATTCTGTCGACCGCACATGCACGAAAAACAGTTGAAACCCCATTTACAATGCGGAACCGATCCGACCGATGATCCGCCCATGATCCGAACATGATCCGACCACACACGAGACCGTCTCGCAACCGTCGCACCGCAGAGGTAGATCATCGAGGTTCGGGGACGGACTTTGTATGGAAAAACATAGGGTTTCGTGCATCTGCTATCTCTCAAAAACGCATTTCGTGCGAGACTTCCTTCAAAACTCCATCGGCAACTCCTCCACCAGCACCACTTGCAAGCCCATTTGCAGTGAGGGAACGATCCTAGAGTTGCAAATCACAATGGAATTCCATCGGCAACTCATCCACCAGCACCACTTGCAATCCCATTTAAAATGCGGAACCGATCCGCCCATGATCCGACCACACACGAGACCGTCTCGCAACCGTCGCACCGCAGAGGTAGATCATCGAGGTTCGGGGACCCACTTTGTATGGAAAAACATAGGGTTTCGTGCATCTGCTATCTCTCAAAAACGCATTTCGTGCGAGACTTCCTTCAAAACTCCATCGGCGACTCCTCCACCAGCACCACTTGCAATCCCATTTACAATGCGGAACCGATCCGCCCATGATCCGAACATGATCCGACCACACACGAGACCGTCTCGCAACCGTCGCACCGCAGAGGTAGATCATCGAGGTTCGGGGACGGACTTTGTATGGAAAAACATAGGGTTTCGTACATCTGCTATCTCTCAAGAACGCATTTCGTGCGAGACTTCCTTCAAAACTCCATCGGCAACTCCTCCACCAGCACCACTTGCAATGCCATTCTAACTCTTTCTTTGACTAATTCTTTCTGACATTCTAAAAGTTACAATTAACTCTGTCCCTAACTAACTCTTTCCCTCACTAGCTCTTCCTTTGACTAACTCTTTCCTGACAGTCTAACTCTTTCTGTGACTAAATCTTTCCCTGATGAACTCTTTCCCTAACTAACTCTTTCCCTCACTAACTCTTTCTTTGACTAACTCTTTCCCTGATGAACTCTTTCCCTAACTAACTCTTTCCCTCACTAACTCTTTCTTTGACTAACTCTTTCCCTGATGAACTCTTTCCCTAACTAACCTTTCCCTGACTAACTCTTTCTTTGACTAACTCTTTCCCTGACATTCTAAAAGTCCGTAACACGGAAGTTTCTCCCCCTAAACTTCCTTTGATTAGTAGATATTAGTAGTAGATATTATATTATTATTACTATTATAGTAGATCATTCTGAGATTTCATTGAATTTTTCCGGAACCGGCAACCATTCAGTGTCGACAACTGAGGATAAAACCATTGGATTTGGAAAACGGCTGGTTCTCCTCCAAGAACCTTTTTTTTCTGGTGATTTGATACCACTGCGTTTTTGTGCGGATTATCACTAATATTCTAATTACATAGGTCATATCATATATATCATATATATATATCATATATATCATATATATCATATATATCATATATATCATACATATATATGATATTATATATCATATATATCATATATATCATATATATCATTATATATATATATCATATATATGTATCATATATATATATATCATATATATATATCATATATATCATATATATATATATAAATCATATATATATATATATATCATATATATATATATATCATATATATATATATCATATATATATATATATATCATATATATATATCATATATATATATCATATATATATATATATCATATATATATGATATATCATATATATATATCATATATAATATATATATATATATCATATATATCATATATATCATATATATATATATCATATATAACATATATATCATATATATACAGTATCATATAGATCATATAGATCATATAGATCATATAGATCATATAGATCATATATATCATATATATCATATATATCATATATATCATATATATATACATACATGTGTGATCATGTGTGTGTGTGTGTCAAAAAATCGTGGGTCAAATGAGTTACAAAAAAAGACTTTCAGGGACGTCAATCTCGGATTCCAAGATCCACCAAGTCACCAGTTTGTCACCAGGTTTGGGGAGTGAAAAATCGTGCTGGTCAGCACCTTTGTCCTTCCAGCAACTCGTCGTTTTTCGTGGTTTCACCGTTCTTGGTGCTCTCCACGGCTTTGTTGGCAGTTCCCCTTCATGTCGCTACCTTTCCTATTTTGTTCCGTAACATTGTAACATATTGTAACTGTATCTCTCGTTCTCGTGTGAATGTCGCTGGTCGGAAACTTCAATAGTATGTTTCCCCTCCTTCCCCCCCAACAAAAAAGAAAATCAGACCATTGCTCTTTGGGACCCTTCCCACCATTATGGCAATGGAAAATCATGGGATCTTTCCCCCGCTCACCTGAATGATGACACGAATCGCCTTGCTCGCCGCCTCGCTGTGACCAGTGGGATCCCCCGGATTGACTTCGACAATGTTCGACATGAATAGATCAGTAGATCTACATAAGCAACACCCAAGTTGAGATAGACAAGTAAAATCCCTACCAAAATACAGTGATAGCTCTTTTTGTTCGATCTTTTTGGCTACTCTATGACTATATGCTACTATAATTCTAAGCATTACTCAACCCATAGTTTTGTATGTTTTGTGGTGCTTTAGAAGGCCTTGATTTTGCAGGGCGCTGCAACTCGTTGGCACGGCAGACAATGGATTCAGATATAGTGAAAGGATCTGAACGGCACAACCAACACACAGGCGTTGTCCGTACAAATGGCTACAACCATTTAATTCTGTCATGTTCTAATTGCACAATTAATCGTGAACTTGTGTTTGAAATCGGCAAGCTTTCCTCAAACTGTTCATAAAATCAAGGTCCAAATCAAAGCTTTGGGCCTCGGCTCCTCCTTTGGTTTCACGGACGGTGTCATCCACAGAATCCAACCTGTAGCGGTATCCAAGATGCAAATGGAGAGTTACCCGGCCTGGTAAACGTTAACAAAAAACCTATAGAAAAAATCACAAAATGCTATTCAGAAGGGTAAATCAACTATTTCGACATATTTCGACTGGGCCATGTTCAAGTTCGCAAACTGTTAGTTTACCAGAGGGTAAGCATAGAAATACCTGGAAGCTGGATGAAAATGGGATTCGACGTCCGCAAAGTTTCGGGAAAGCACCGAAGCTCGCGGATTGAAGCAACAACAAATGGCTTCAAAAACGGCCGCTTTTGACGAACGAAACCTGACCTGTCACTACTTCAAGCAAAAATGGGGACGTCTCATGATTTCAGTAAGAAGTTGGGACTTGGGATTCAACTGATGTGATTCCAGCATATTTCAAGGAACAACAATATGATACAATATGACTTTACCAATGGAAAATGTTCAGGGATCTCAGGTTCCACCCCATTCCAAACATTTCCAAACATCAAATTTCTCCGATCTGGGAAGCAGAATACACACAGATGATTCGCTGACGCTGTCTTGTCGTTGCTGGTGATCCCCCTAAGCACCACAGGAAGATGGCAAGGTTCTGAAAGAGAGTCACCATCTGATCTAGTTCAGCCATGCGAAATAACGACTTTCGATACCTAATCGAAACGGCTCCGTGTTCACGGACAGATTTTGAAAAACCGGTGAACATTAATGTGAAAATCAATCCCCGGAAATCTAAGATATCTATAGATATCTAACATGGACCCCCAAAAAATAACTGGCCCGATTGAAAGATCATCTAAACTACGGCAGCTGATGGAGGTTTTCACATCGACCCATCAGCATAGTTGAACGATTGGAAGACATGTTCAAACCACATATCTTCCCATAGAAACTGAGGTCCCCAGTCTTGCAAGTTCACTTGTAAACCCCATGAATACATTGAGTTATATCATCTTATTATCAGTTGTATATACCTCTAATATATATTATATGAATACTTAATACTATAGCACCAGTTATAATCACTTATATTCTATATCCTATATATATATATTCTCTCTCTCTACCCTCTGGTTATTTAACAGTTCGCCATGGAAGCCATGGCCCATTTATAGATGATTTTCCCAGCTAGAAAGCTCCATTTATGGTTGGGATTTTCCATATATATATATATAGATATTCCTTAATCAACCCCAAACGTTGACCTTATAACTTCCCCGGCTCGGCTTCCGCACAGGAACACCGCCAGGCCGCAAAAGATGGACAAACCCAAGGCCTCTTCAGGTCGCAAGAAACCCCGGATTGGGGTGGTTTTTTCCGGGAACCCTCTGGTAAACTAACAGTTTGCTATGAGATTTTATGGGTTTTTATGGTGATTTTATTTGATTTTATGATGATGTAATGGGTTTTTATTGTGATTTAATGGGATTTACCCTCAGGTAAACATGCAAGAAACGATGGAAAACCACCATTTGTAATAGGTAAATCAACTATTTCTATGGCCATTTTCGATAGGCACACTGTTAATTCACCAAAGGGTATGGTGGCTGGCCATGCGGGTGTTCTTTTAAGATTGCCAAATAATCCCACGAAGTTGAATGATGTTAAATGTCAATGGATGTTAAGTTATATCTTATTGAGACACGAATATCTTGAAATGGATGGATGGTTAACTTATGGAGAAAGGCGTCTTGAAATGGTGGATTTCATGCATGAATTTGGAACATGAGAGACGAATCTTGAAATGCTGATGATGTATGGATGTTCTGGCCATGGTTGATTGTTTTGGAATGAGCAAAGAATTTCGACATATCTAGAAATGAAGGATGCTGGATTTCCCAGCACCATCCAGATGTTTGATTGCGAGGTCGGCTTTGGTTTAATTCAGGATGGGGGTTTTCCAAGGCTCCCAAGGCTCCCAGGCATGGACGATCTGACCCATCATGGACTCGATGTTCAGAAACTCCTGGGCGAAACCATGGCGAAACGTTCTGCGACGTCTGTTCCGTTCAGAGATTCGCAGACGTCATCCAGACCAAGGCTGTGGCCACTTTGATGAGCGTCCACCTGTGCCCAGGATTGCAGAACTGCTATGTCTTTCTGGGAAAGGATGGGAAAAGATGGGGAAAATGTTCGGTATCTTGGGCGTTTTTGTCCGTGTTTATGACTCTATGGAGTTTTTGGGCTCCCTTTCTGACAAACAAACTTCCAGGCAGGGCGTTTTTGCCTCAGTAGATTCGGTTAGATTCGGTCAAGGAAACCATATGAAACCATGGAGATCATCAAATAGAAGGCTTTCATAGGTTTTAACCCTATAAATGGTGTTTCCTCTTATATAGCTGTTTTAATCCTATTAAGGCCACCATTATAGGTCTTTCCTTCCAATGTGACCTTAGGCCATCTTTCCTTCTTTTATGCTGGCCCAAAATCCAATCAAATCAGCTCCATGGCGTGCTGGAAAATCCACCATTTTCGTGCCCATGGCGTGGGAGTTCGGGGATTTCCCAGCCATGTTTGAGGACACCATTGCCAGACGGGTATCCAAGGGCTAGATAGGGTTACCTCATGGGGTTTCCCGCAAACCTTCGCCCAATTTTTCAATGATGCCCTGGGAATGTAATTTGCCATCACTCATCCAGATTGGTAGTATAAATGAAGGGATGCCGCTTGTTTTTCATCAACCAAACAGCTTAATCAGTGAGAGAAAGGACACCTGCAAATTTTTGCCTGAAAACATCTGAAAACTCCCCGAATGAACTGCTGATGAGCTGCTAACATTTTTTGAAGTACAAAGGCCTCCAAACAACATCATTATCATCATCATCATGTTATACCAGAAAATCCTCATGACTCCTTATTTTACCACACAT
>CAMXCT020005668.1:846392-916392 GCA_947184155.2 Cladocopium goreaui | reverse complement strand
TTTTCTGAAACAGCCCGTAGACGCGATTTGGTATTGGCTGGTACACATGGGCATACCAACCACGAGTCTTCCAACAAAAATCATCAATTCTTCAAATCAAAGCACCAATATGCACCAATAATCAGAATGCCAAGGCTGAATTTCTCCAGATGTTGCTTGGTAAGCTGTGTTTTTTCATGTTTTCTCTCATCTGAAATGCACAACTTGCACCTTTTTTTCCCAAAGAAGCCACCTAAAGAAATCCTGAAATCTTGGGAAACCCAGCATTTTCCCAGTAGATGGATGATGTTGGATGAAAGGGGGAGGAGCAAAAATACTCTGGAGGGTGAGCAAAAGTTGGTGTTTTATTGTGTAAATGGTGTTTTATAACCAAAAAATATCAGGATTTGTGTGTGTGTGCTTTGTTTGTTTGATATCTTAATTTGAAACGTTTCTGAGACCCGAGTTTCTCCCAAACTTCTATGATCCCCTCACTATCCTCACTGGGTCTTATATAATACCATCTGGTTCTGACTAACATAGCTGGCTGGAAAATCCTATAAATTGAGGTTTCTAGCTGGGAACATCATCTATTTCTATGGGCCATGGCTTCCATGGCTATGCCATGGCTTAGTTTACCATCTCTACAGATCGGCTAGCCATCATTCTAAAAGTCCTCCAAAAGCGTGAGGGGTCCAAAGTTCCCCATTTTTTGCCATGAAATATCCCATGAAATATTATACCATGAAATATCCCATAATACCTTATACCTGGTATTAATCCCATCCCCCCAATTTTTTCAACACCCCCTAGTTCTGAACCCAATGAAATGTAGAAATCCCCTACTAAACCATGGTTTCTGGAGCGGTGTTTTAATATGTTTTAATATAGGGCGAAAGGATCATTCTGATTGCCTCTGGTTATTTGACATAGCTATGGAAAATCACCACTTTCAATAGATAAATCAGCATGTTTATCATCTGTATACGGGCCGTGGATTCCATAGCTATTGTTAAATAACCAAATGGTACATCCTAGGGTAAACTAAAGGATAGATGTGGAACCCCACCATTTGATACCATTTGCAGATCATGTTCCAAGTGGAAACCATGAGTTTTCCACATCTATGTTAGTTCACCCTAGGGCAAATCAGTCTTTTTCCCCCTTTTTTTGCGCCGTTGTTTTTATCCGGTGCAAAAAAAAAGCCCCGGTTCCTCTTCGTCTTCTCCTTCTTCCTCTGAGGTGCACTTCATTGCCATGACCTGGCTGCCACCGACTGGACGACTGGTGGATGGTTTGGTGATGGCACCCATCTGTGTAATGACTTGGGGATGGTTTATGTGACATTATGGCATTGACATGCATAAAAAACCTCATTACCCATGGGATCCATGGTGCTGGTATATATTATGCTAACATGACTGGGGTATGTTGATGGTAAATGTTACCATATATAGCATACATGGATCCTATGGGTTAGAGAATATGATGGAAATCTGATAAGCCTCCAATAATTGGATAAATGAGAAAATCCAGCAATAACAGCACATTTCACTAGCTTCTTGGGGCGTGTTTCTGATTCTGAGGAGCAGAATTGGATCAATGGCCAACCAGTTTATCTGCTGTATATCGGCTATATCATGCTATATATGCTATATCCAATAATATCCAATATCTATCTATCAATATCTTATATAATATCTTGTGAAAATGCACCATATAACCATCCACCAACCTACAAAAGAAATCAAAAGAACAGATTCTATACAGTACAACTCCATCCCCCCGGAAAAACGCAAAAAAAAAAAAAACAACCCCTGGGCCCCGCTGCGATTGCCAAGATCATAGCCATCAAACCAATGCCCTCAGTCACTGCCGCAGACTTTGGGGATGGAAGTCGGGCTAAGTCGAGCTCAACATCATCTGGTTGGTGGTGCAATAACCATCTTGAAAAATATGAGTTCGTCAATGGGAAGGATGACATCCCATATATTAATTATTATGGAAAAATGAAAAAAATGTTTGAAACCACCAACCAGTCATCAACATCAACAACATCAAAGGAAGCATCCCCCCGGGCTTCCAAGCAAAGAAGGTCGCGATGTGGATCCAAGAATGGGCCACCAAGGGTTCCTCCTCTCCCTCCTCATTTGGCATGATTCCGCTGATAATGAAGCGGATCACCTGGCTGAATGTCGTGGAATTCTGTGCGAAGGAACAGAAGGAAACCAATCTCTGGACAACCGAAGCATGAGATTTTTCGAAAAACGACAGTGACTACAGTAGCCCTCCAAAGTGTGAAAACATGTGAAAACCAATGGCGGGCTGCGCAAAGCCAAAGGATATCCAAGGTGATCCCAGGGGATCCTTTTGGGTGTTTCGTATTTGAACACCACCATTTTGGATGATTTTCAATCACTTCTGGTATGTTGCTCTTGTCCAGGATGTCTGTTGGTTCTATATCAATTTCTTCAAGGAACCCTTGGTTGACCCAAGTAATTTGAAAAATAAATAATATCCATCAGTTTCTCATCCAAAACCGTTGGAGACTCCGAGTTTTCAGTCCCACCGTCCCACCAAATTCGTGCCTGCACCGACAAGAAGGAAAGGGACAAGGACGACCTCGCAGAGTTGGGGTGAAGCCAGTTATTCACACAACTGACAGAGTTGCAATTTTTGGGTCTGAAAGTAGGATACCCCAACTTTTGAGGGTGAATCATCATTATCATTCATTTTCCCCTATGAAATAGCCATCATTGGTGGTATACCCCATTTCCAGTCTGTTTTTCCCACCAGGATTTTATGGTCGGGTCCCCTCATTGCGAATCTTGACAGCGAAAAATCTTAGGCACACCAAATCGGCATGTTGCTCCCCAAAAAAAAAATGATTCAAATAAATGGAGAAAATTCCACAGGAAAACATGTTTTTACCCAATCTCGAGCATATTTTGTCTCAACCAATGCCGAAGAAAATCCTCGTTCTGAGCTCTCCCAACACATCGTTCTCCGCTTCCACCACCTCCGGAAAAGGGTGCGGAGGGGTTGATCGGTGATCCCGGTGGTCCCTGCACCCATGATTTTTAGAGGTTTTGATTGGGGAATTACCCTCTGGTAAACTAACATAGCTATGGAAAATCACTATGTTTAATGGGAAAATCCACTATAAATGGCCATTTTCAATAGCTATGTTAGTTTACCAGAGGGTATGTGGAAATTCCCTCAAAAAACATCGTTTTTAGATTTGGGGCTGTGTTCTGTTCGGAAGGGATTCCCAAGTGGCTGGACTTCGTTTGGGGGATGTCATTTTTTGCGTTCAATTACTACCTCTAAACTATCGAGATCTCGTAGGATTTACTGGGGCTTTACTGGGGCTTACGGAAGGATCATCACTTGGTAGTGGGCAACTTCATTCATTCATCCCCTTCCCTTTTTTGGGGGCTTGACAAGCCACGCTTCAATGGGAGTTGAGCCAACAAATGAATGGGTACACAAATCGATATACAATAGTGGTTGCTTGGGTATCTATGTTTTAGGGCACCTGCTGGATTTACGCGGAAAATCCAGCCAGTCTTGTTTGGCTTATCCACCTCCGAGACTCATTTGCAACACCAAAAGGTACCAAAAAATACTAGAGCCTTAGATATTCTTATAGCCCCACCCCAAGAATTTAAAAAGTGCTTGTAAGATTTTGATATGATTAGTTTAGACAATCCTAGTAGGATGTTCGGATTATTTTTTGGGTGCTATAAGTGACTTTCCTTTTTGAAAGGAACCCTGGAATAGATGAGCCCTGGCCAGCTGTGTTCCGTGCGAGTTGTACCAAGGTACAGCTTCATGACACAACTTCACCTTGAAGTGGCCTCGGTAACGGACATTGTAGCAGCAATGAATCGGTTGTTTCTTCATGTTTCTTCAAATCGGTTCAACGCAATAATGGGGCAGTACAATTAATTCTTTATTCCACCTTAAAACAGGATGCAAAGTTCGAATAAAAACCGGCGCGCTGTCTCACCTGTCTTTCACCGTGCTTATCGTTGTGCAGTGTGAAGTTGCTAGGAACCAAATCCAAGATGCCTCATGGGGCTCAGGCCCAAAGCTTAACCTGACCCTGAGGCATAGGCCACTGCTCTCTTGGTTCTTGATGCAGTCTTCCATGCTTTTGCTCCGTGCCATTGACGACAACTTGAAGAAAATCTGGCCGGGGAAGTCTGGCGGAAATTAAGCCGAACTCACCCATGGAGCCGCCTGGTGCTACGTCCTATGCAGGTTGGTCACTTGATTTTGCCCGGCTGAAGATGCCAAGCTTGGAAACAAATAGCTGCTCCCCGAAGAAAGAAACGCCGTTTATTTTTTACGCCAGACCCAAGCTAGACATCAGGGTAAGTGGGGCGCCTGGGCCCCCTGTATACGGATATGATCAACATCCCTCACTTTACAGCTCCAGTATCTCTCTGCTCACCAAAACACACTGGAGAATGTCATCATGTTCCCCAAATGGTTTTCATTGGAGGGCGAGGCACCCAATGGCAAACACATCTTGTTGGCTATATTATATAAAATGCCCTGCAGTCAATTAACATAGACCCTGCCAGATAGGGGTTGGAAGATTAGTTTCCGCTATAAATTGGTGATTTTCAGGGTCTATGTTTACTGAAGGGTATGGTAACGGAGAATCCCCCATTGATACAGTAGCTGATTTTCCCAGCCATTAACCTCCATTTATTTCAGGGATTTCCCAGCCTGCAGCACCACCTGGTTGATGATGGCCTCATGGAGGAGTTGGGATCTCAAGCCCGTCATGTTTCATCCTTAAAATAGAATATGTGATGTATATAGATATTCAATGATATTCATGTTATATAGTTGTATAATACGGTTTAATTGTTGTAGATATTTAATGATATATTATATATTTAAACGTTAGACTTTATAGGTAGTTGACCCACCGCCCAGAACAACCCCTGGGTTCTACTGGACGTCTCGGTCAGGGGTGATGGGGGTGGGTGATGCTGGGGTCATTTCCGTCAAAGTGGACCGCCACAGTGGCTGACCCAGTGTTATCTGAACTGGTGTTCGTTCCAATTTGTTCTCTGACAGTCCGCGGCATGCCCGGCACCTGCAACTCCAAAGGAGTTCTAGTCAGCATCGAAGAGATTGCTGAAAGCAAACTGACTTTTGAACACGAAGAATGAAAACAAGCAGCTTTGGTCACACCGCAGATTAAAAATGAAGAAAACCGCAATTCCTTTGGTCAAAAAAAACGTTTCCCCCCCACAGAATTACGTGTTCAGAGAATTCATAAAGTTCAAGAAAAACTAACGGTTTGCGGCAATGTGAAATGCATTTGAAAGCAAATTAGACTGGGAACTACACATGACAATTGTCAATTCCTGCAATTACCCCATGTCATTTCAAGCTTTGCAAATGTTCTTGCCCCATGGAATTGTGAACATTCAGTACATTTGGAATGTGAGAAATGTATAGAAATGTCATGTCGTGTCACGGTCCCCTGTGAGCGGTGGACCTAATGAAATATGCTAAGTTATATGGTTCTATTTTGTAAATGTGTATTTAATATGAATGGACATGGCCAAAGTGGGTGGTCCCCTATCGGGTTGTGAAGGTTTTCACGCAAATTTGAACAGCCCAGGTCTACTCCCTACTACTTTTGTTTTTAGTTTATTTTGTCGGTTACTCATATGTATACACCCCATAGAAAAAGATAGGAAAAATTGAAAATCTGGTAGATGTGTTTTTGGAGAACGGCATCTCTGACCTTCTGGAAAATCGTGTCTCCCTGTTGACCCCCACACTTCATTATCATTCATCCATACCATACCTACAAACTGGGCCCCTTAGTTTCAAATTGGTTTATAAACCCCGTTAAGTATAGTTATGAACCCCATGAAGTTAATGATTGGAGTTATAGACCAACTTATATATCTAGGGGGGCCCGGCAATCAAACATTACACTTGAAAATCCACTATAAATGGAAGTTTTCATTGGAAATCCATAGGCTAATTGAGGGGACATGAGCCAGCAAGCCGTGTTTGATCACTGAAGGAAAACACCATTAAATCCATTCAAATCCCAAGACAATCACTATATTTTTGCTGGTTGAGAATCAGCTTTTTCCAACTTGAGCTAGCAGTGGGATTCACCACATGCCATAGTCACCATCCCACAGTTTTCATAAT
The DNA here is from genome assembly GCA_947184155.2 of Cladocopium goreaui. Classification (NCBI taxonomy): domain Eukaryota; class Dinophyceae; order Suessiales; family Symbiodiniaceae; genus Cladocopium; species Cladocopium goreaui. Next base: position 910,215 of record CAMXCT020005668.1, on the reverse strand, counting down.
TTCGATGTATAGTGTGTAAACCATCCCCAGTCATGGTACGCTTTTTATCCTTGGTTTTCCCACAGTTTTCCAATAATGTGTATATATATATATATATGTATCCATTCTTCATCTATTCCTGTTGGCCATACACATGTATATATATATATATATATATATACACCCTATTAATCATCATCAACCATCATCATTCGGTATTCATAGCAAATTCTGAATCATCATTAACAACCATGCTTGATTATTCATTAATCATCATTACAGTAACCATTGTTTAACTATTCTGAAATATTAACCATTGCTGATTATTCACCATTATTAATCATTGTTGATTATTAATCATTATAGCAAATGTTTAATCATCATTAATCATTCATTCACCATTGTTGAGGGTTCACCATCATTACCCTCTGGTAATTTAACCTAGCTATTGAAAATCACCATATTTGCTGGTTATATCATCTATAAATGACCATTTTCCATAGCTATGTTAGTTTACCAGAGGGTATCCTTGGGTGTTCTCACTTTCCAACCCCCGGGTCGGCTCTGCGGTCTGCGGTCTCCGCACCGGCAAAAGCGCCATGCCAGGAGAAGAGGCAAAGACCTGGCGCGGTTTGTCGAGCTCACCTGGTGTGAACTGGGGAAATCCTAGGTTTTCGGGTGGAAAATCCATAAAAAATTGTTTATCCCTAGTTTTTTTTGGTGAAAATCATGGAAAATCCATATCTAAAAATAGGTTGGTCGGAAAAATCGGGCAGCCTCATCATTTCAACGGCACGCCCGCCTCCACGGCTTGAAGCCTTGCGCCGGCGTTGATGGCTGCGAAGCCAGACATGTGGGCTAACAGCATGGCCCAACACCTGGCCCGGTGGAGGTGGATATCTTTAGGAAAAAAATGGATGGTCGTTGATGATGGATCAAAACCGCCAAAAAAATAGGGCTTGATGGAGTGCTGATGTATTGAAAAGGTGGATCTCCAGGAAACAACTATATAAGATTATATATGTTAATGGAATGCCTGACCCCCCGCATTCAATTTGAACGTCTAAATTGAGAATGGATTTTTGCATGTGAATACCCTCTGGTAAACTAACATAACTATGGAAATTCACCAGATTTAATGAGTAAATTCACTTTAAAATGATCATTTTCCATGGCAAACTGTTAAATTACCAGAAAGTAGAACATGGATGGAAAGTTGATAAACATCTGATCGAAGTCTGCTGACGACTTCTTCGCTTCGACCAATCCACTACCGAGGCAAACCCACCATCACCATGTTTGGTCGGTGAAATCTCCCATCTGGCCGCAACGTTCCCACGTGAAGCCTACTATTTCATCACCTTTTCATCACCATTTTGCCTGGTTCAGTCCAAATTACCCTCTGGTAAACTAACATAACTATGGAAAATCACCATTTTTTATGGGCAAATCAACTATAAATTGCCATTTTCAATAGCTATGTTTGTTTACCAGAGGGTGAAGTTGCTACAAATCCTCATTGTGATTTTCAGGATCCTTAAATGGAGCTACTGTAACATATTTTGGCCATATTTTCTGGGGATATTCCCTTACATAGCCCCATTCGACTTGCCATTGGACACAAAACATCTCCACCCCTGAGCCGCGTAAATGGCCTCATCCACCTTTGGGCCCTGCGCAGGTTGTGCCGCTCTTTGCGCACCTGGAACGCGGTTTGGAAGCTGTTGGGTAAAATTAATGAGATTTAACAATGCAAAAATGAAAAATTGTGGTTTTTGCTGGGATCTGACCAACACACATGATGATTTTAATTGGATTTGTATATATAATGTGGGTGAAATCAATGTCATAAACCAGCCACGACTGGGAATGGTAAGTTTATGCCACCTATAAAAATTGTGATGACTGGGGGATGGTTCATTATTGTTTTGCCGATATTCATTTAAAAAAACAATAAAGATATATCTCAGGTGATTTGAAAATATCTTTGGAGCATACCCCAAATCTCTCCAGGTATGCTCCGAGGGTCTGTTGGATTTTTTTTCGTAGGGCTGTGGAGATTTCGCACGTGCTTATTGGATGTCTGCATAAGCTGCATAATATTAATATATATATATATATACGTATATGTCGTGGGCGTGTCTGAAAATGGGAACATTATTTCAAACCAGTGGATTTAGGGGTACCTAAAGGCAGATGGGACGGGGTCGAAAAAATTTAGCCTTACATCATATCATTTGATATATATATATAAATACATGTATATTATAGCATCCCCAACAGGGATGAAAATTGAAAAATAAAACCGATTCAAGAATGTGGTAGTAAATTCAATTTTTCTGAATCTTTTCAATGGTTGCTATAATGCTGGGGATCCAATTAGTGAGGTGGCACTAAATATTGGAAAATGTTGTCAAAATTATTCAGTCTCCTGGGTTTGTTTGGGGTGGTAGAGATTTTTCAAGAAGGCAAAAAGTAGCTGACAAGGTGAAAACCTACAATCTTTAGTGTTACTGCTTTACAGTACCACTAGTTTTTGCATCTTACCTAGCACCACTTCCAAAGAACGCCAGGGTTTCCAAAAGGACTAATTCATCTAATTCCTTTACCAGCCACATCTAGCCACTACGCTTTGTTTCAAAACCACCCAAAGAATCTATGGGGTTAGCCCCCCCAAAAACCACCCAGTTGCATAGTGGCTTTGCAGTGCCAATGACCTCTATGATCCAAGGTATTCATGACTGGTTGGTGGTTGACCTACCCCTCTGAAAAATATGCGTTCGTCAATGGGAAGGATGACATCCCATACATTATGGAAAATAAAAAATGTTCCAAACCACCACTTTGCACCGCTTTGCGCACTGCACTGTCTTAGGTCTCGAAGGCAGCACATTATCTGTAGGCTACTCTACGCTGTTTGTGACAGGTTCGTCACAGGCACAACAAACCCCCAGGTCTGCCAACGAAAGGACACCCTGGCGAACTCCATCAGCCACCGATCCACATCCTCAAGACTGGGCACACCAGGGCAAAGCCAAACATCTGTCGAACTTGCAGGCCATGTGACTGGCCGGGCGACAGTACTGAGACGACTCCGAAATCCCTGCATGGCGGAGGGTCGCCCTCAAAACCTTTCCAAACCATCTGGCACGTTGCATAAAACCGATGTGCTGCAAGGCATGTAGTGGGTGCTCAGCACAGATGTGCCATCCCCTGGCATGAATCGGGCCAGCATCCCCAGTCTGAAGAGCATAATCAACAAACCATTGAGCATTAGAAATCCAGACCGTAGGACCTTGCCCAACCGCCACTGCAGTCCACAACCATAGCAGCAACGTGGAAACAACGAAGTCACCATACCAGTATGCATAAGGATCCTGCAGCTACCCGGACGAAGGACGCGCTGGATCATGGCATTCCACTCATCAGCGATTCGACAAGCGCCAGTATACCTGGCAAGCAGCGACCAAAAGTCAGGGCCTCGACGTTCATTTGCACGGGCATCAACCCTAACAGCAAGCTGGGTATGCAAAAAAACCAACTCTTCGATAGGTGTTGTGGCAACGCACCCCTCTTGATGAGCCGCGACTTTCGTAGTTTGGACATTGCACACTCCATGAACATCATCAGCCATCAGGGTCCAAAGGTCGGCGTTCGGAGAGTTCAGTTGACCCGAGTCTCCAAGCAACATACGGTGTAAGCGCCTGACAACTGCCTGACAACTGCCTGACAATCTGACCAGATCACTAACTGCACTCCCCTACAGCTGGCAAATTCGATCGCTCTCTGAATCGCATAAAGCTCCGCCCAGACAGAGGTCAGTCTACCTCTCTGCAGGGGACCACTGTCCAGAATAACAGCAGGACGACACATAGATAGGTCTGCAACCACAACAGAGTAGGCATCATATTGTAAATCATAGTAACCAAAATGAGTCTCACCAAGGGCCCAAACGTCCTCATACCCAACACAAAACTGAAAAACTCGGCATCAGGAGCAGGGTGTGACGCTTCCCCTATCTGGAGGACACTGAACCATAGCAAGAGCACCACCCGAACCTGCCTCAGTGCCGATGCAAACCCCACGACACAAAACATCATGATGGGCATCAGAGCCCTCCACCCCAAACCGGCAAAGCCTGGCACAGCACACGCAACACCATTGGGACCAGAGGGCTCCTGCCCACCCCCTCATTCGCCGTCATCTCGAGATCTTTTGGCCAATAGGCACCATACGTGGGAGAGCTGAGTCTCAAACATCACCAGGATGCCATCATTCTGCGTCACAATCCGGCTGTGCAACAGCAGAGACATCACCAGCAACCGGGCCACACCCTTCACGACCACCGAGATGCTTCCTCCAGAGTCAACCTTGCTGATGTCCATGGTGAGATCCATGGCTGACACCGGGGAACAGATGCTCAACGCTCAGCAGGGAACGGCCGCACCTGCTGGTAGGAGTTGAGCCCACGGCTGTTCCAAACCACCAACCAGTAGATTCATGACTAGTTTGTCCTGTTTTTTTCTGAATCCCTCATTTTTTACTGCCCATCTGCTTGAGGGGGTATCCATTAACATTATTGGCAAAGTCAAATAATCAAATAAGCAAAGAAGCGTTGGGTCCCAAAAATCAAAAAAAAAAAAGGTGCCCGTCGCCACTATTTTCGGGGCAGGTCCTTGAAAAGGAGAACCCAGCACCCTGAAAATCTAGATTCTAGATACCCTCTGGTAATTTAACCGTTTGCTATTGAACAATGGCCATAGAAATAGTTGATTTACCCATTAAAAATGGTGATTGCCCATAGTATCATAGTTATGTGAACGTTTACCAGAGGGTATCGCTTATGAGACATGACACCCCTTGGACTGGTGAAGTTGAGTCACTGCCTTGGAAAAAGGATGGGTTCTGCCATCAACTTGAGGGCTTTCCAGCCATTTGTCCTGCTTAAGAATTCTGCGAAGATTCGGAAAACCTGGAAACTTCCTCCCTTATGAACAAAAAATCCATATACAACTGGCATCTTTAAGGCCCCCATGTTCAGTTGGTGAAACGTCGGGCAAAAAACAACGTGAACTCAAAGGACTCCAAATAACTTTCTGGCTCAACAGTTGGGCTGGAAGAAAAGGAGGTTTCGCACCCCAGAAATTTGATGATCATCATTTTGTTGATTTAGTATCCTATTATATCCTTATAGTTAATGAACAACCCTGGGGCAAATCCCCATCACCCAAGGAAAAAACTTCAGGTTGCCATAAATCACCATTTTCATGTTTTACCTATATTTACCTCTTCAAAAATGCTATGAGTCATCATGATCGCCATCACTTTCGGGTCACTCCCCAGTTTTCTCCCTCGTCCCTCACTTCGCGTGAGCCGAGCCAAGCCACTGGCACTTCTATGTTGTGCTGGTCCAGCCAGACCTTCGCATCTGAATACCCTACTGTAAATCAACATAGATGTGGAAAAACCTGGGGAAATCATTGGTTTTCCGCATCTATGTAAAGTTTACTGTAAGTTTACCCTAGGGTGCTTTATCTGGCTGGATTTTAAAAATTCCACTGATCTGAAACCATGTGGGAAGATGATTCACGGATCATCATCCCAACTCGGTGGGATTTTCTGAAAACTGTCGGCTACGTCCCCAAAAAATAGTCATTGATGGGGGAATGATGATAAACTAGTAACTAGTGGATGATAAAGTGATGGAATGAGGGACCCTATTTTCAGACAAACCCATCTGTGGATATGATTGAATCATATTTAATCAAACAATGGGGAGATATATCATCAAGACTTGGAGAAGACACCTCCATCTGACATTCAAGTTTTTAGTTCACCCAAATCATACCCTCCCCCAGTAAAACAACCCAGGGGTGAAATTGACCCGCAGTTCTCTAGGATTCAACATTATCTCAGTTGACATGCTTTTTGCATGATGGCACCAAGAGATATGGAAATATTCAACCCGAAGCTACGCCCCTTATATCCTTTACAAGGGATCCAAATTTCAAGATCAATGCCTGCGTTTCTTGGAAAACAAATTTAATTTGGATGCATTTTTTCCTTGATTCAGATTGTTTCCGTTGAAAAGCTGTTGACATCAAAAAATCCAATGCAATTTCTGGAAACATCGCTAGTCAATGCGAACCACACAAACATACATTAACCAAACAAACGCCAAACAAAAACTAGCAGTTTGAAGGGCGTACATTCCCCAAACATCCCCAAACAATGGCCACACTGACGGGTTTTAACAGTAGGAGTATAAGGCCCGGGTTCCTTCAGGGTGCTCGTTCTGGCCGCCGGGTGTCGTCTGGCGCTCGCACAAAAATTCCCTTGTGAGATGTCCATGTGCATTTCTAGATCGCAGGCTCGCACAAAATGGATGTCGTGCTTGGCTCGCTTCCGAAGGTCTACTTTTACCCGCGCATGTGACCGGTGCAGGACATCGGACGTTTTTTCATCCGCTTGGCAGGCGTGGTACTTTTTGCACGTTGCTAAAACGTTGGCAGGCATGGGTCAAAATTACAAGCACTCTTGGAAGTCATGTTTCTTGCCCAGCGCAGAATTTGGTGAAATTTGATGATGTTTTGATAGGCTCCAAATTCTCGTTTTGTGAAACCGTCGTCATTTTTGATTTGGTGCATGATGATGATCTCGCAAAGCAGGCGCTCTTCGGTGCCTCGGGCATTCACATTTTCAATGTTGATTTTTCATGGTGCGCGCAATATTTGCTGACATTCCAGCACGTGCTCCCGCAACCCTCTTGTCACTTTGTCCGTGTCAGATCGCTCTTGTTGTCGCTCGGTGCTAATTTTGATATCGCCCGCGGCACTCGCGCAACCGCGTGGTGCTCATTTCAGCTGATTCTCAAAGATTCTGGCAAAGAGATCTTGTGGGTTCTGTGCGAGGTCCTTCTATGAAGATCTTGCGAGAATTTCATAGTGCGCTCTTAGTCCTCATATAAAGATCTTGACTAAGCTCTTGGAGAGGTCCTTGTGAAAAGATCTTGTGAAGATCCTGGTGGGATCCTCTAAGAGGTCCTTGAATGATATTGTACAGGAAGATCGTGCGGAGATCCTGGTGTAAATCCTCTCAGAGGTCCTTGCATGAAGGTCTTGAGGATAACTTGGATTTCTGGTGCTTGTATCAAAGCTCTTGTGGGATGCTCGTGTATAAAGGCTTTGCAAGATCATCTATAAGGTCCTTGTCTGACGATCCTGTGAAATTCTCTTGGGTGTCCTGGCGCTGCAGCTCGGACAATGTCTAACCTGACCTCTCTCTCTCTCTCTCTGTCGGGCGTGACTGTCCGCAGCCGTCCTATGAAGACGCCCCAAATAACACTGCAATGCAAGCCAATTGCTCGCACAGCTTAAAAGCGCTGGCAAACTACCGCTTTCCTACATTGGCTTCCTACCCCTCGCACTGTTTGTGGCTCTTGCCCACGCAATATGTTTTTCCAAAAAGGCCAACAATCAGGAAATGTTTCCTCCATATGTCTACACTTGCTTCCTCCCAAAAACAGCATGTAAAATCATGTAAAACAATAGTTTCCTCCATCTATTTCCCAATATCCTAGCATAGAAAATCCGAAATTCCAAAAAGTCTCCCATTTAGCTCGATGAATTTCGCATTGAAATATCCTAATTTGGCTCGGGTTTCAAGCCCATCCGCCCCGTGGCGGCTTACGCACCAAGAGACACTCCGTTTGGCGTCCGGCTCTCTGCCGACGGCCCGGACCTTTTGAACCTGCAGCTGAATCTAATATAGATATGGATTGTGAATATAGATGTGTATATTTATGGGTAGACGGATAGATGGATGGATAGATAAGATAGGAAATGTAGGATATTGGATAGGATATTGGATAGGAAAGGAGAGGATAGCATAGGACAGGGTCGATGGCAAAGGATAGCATAGGATAGCGTAAGATAGCAGGGGATAGCATGGCATGGCATCGCATCGCAACGATAGATAGATATAGATATGGATATAGATATAGATTTAGATGTAGATATGCATAGAGATGGAAAGGGATAAATAGAAATAGATCGATAGAAAGATTGATTTAGAGATAGACAGACACACAGACAGACACACAGACAGACACACAGACAGACAGACAGACAGACAGACAGACAGACAGATAGATAGATAGATATATAGATAGACACACAGACAGACAGACAGACAGACAGACAAACAGATAGATATACAAAGATTATCCGATATCTCTGATGTATCTCACATACATATATACATATATATATAATATATATATCATACACATGGTAACTACATTTAAACATACGGATTTTTAAATATACGAGCAGGTGTTTTAGACTACCTCCGGGAAGGTTTTCCTTGGCCTGCCTGGCCATTTAAACATACGGAATCCAATTCATTTAAACATATTGTAACTACATTAAATATACAAACTACTATCTTATACTAGTGAATCTTATGTATGCATGGGTGTGTGTGTGTGTTGAGGACCCTGACAGTCATCTGTGACTCAGCCTGCCCACCCTAGAATCATGAGAATCCACATTCAACCCAACGGAAAAATGAATCATTCGGATTTTCCGGGTGATATAGTTATGTATGTACATGTATGTATGCATGCATGTATGTATGTACGTACGTATACGTATGCATGCATGCATGTACGTACATACATCACATACACATATGTATATATTTGTGCGTGAATGTATCGCAAACATATTATATTTTTGTTTGTGTAGACAGATGATCAAAAGACGGCTCTCAGCTGGTTTTAAGCTTCAGATTCTGTTTGGTACAAGGGGAGCTCCGATCCTACCTGACGGCCCCCGCCCCCATCTAGTATGCAATAATCAATGTCTGGAATGGTTCCAAATTTAGGTGCAGAACTTGCAAGCATGTGGTCGTATCATGCAAGGAGCTATCGCTGACTTCCCGAAGTTGCGCGGATTAACAGCCATGCGCTAATCCAAGGGTACCTTCAGCGACCGGGCCTCTTCTGGAGTCAATTTCCTGCCGTAGTCACACCTGGCTCAGAAAGGACCTCCCCACAGCCTGACCCCCATTGGGACCCCAAAATAGATCCAATATGAAATCTATACATCGCTAGGGGAGCATTAATACAATTCGTAATACAAGAGGAAGAGGGAATGCTTCGATGTTCATTGCCATGATAGTCAGTTGTTCCCAGCTGTTGAACTTTCATGTTCCTCCTGCCACCCAGGCTAGTTCAACAGCAAGGTATGAAGGTGTAATCCAAGTACAGCCAACTTTTTCGAATGGAATCCCAGGCCCCAGATCATTCCCAGTTCCAGAAAATTCGATGGGTCGTCTTCACTTACACGGATCATTCGGTGTATCCCGCATGCTTGCCTGTTTCATCCTCATTTGTTGATCTATTGGTTCCAAAGCCCACGCGTTTACACATATATCTATACATGTATGTATATATATATATGTGTATGTATGTAATGTATGTATGTATGTATGTATGTATGTATGTATGTATGTATGTATGTATGTATGTATGTATGTATGTATGTATGTATGTATGTATGTATGTATGTATGTATGTATGTATGTATGTATGTATGTATGTATGTATGTATGTATGTATGTATGTATGTATGTATGTATGTATGTATGTATGTGTGTGTGTTCAATTTTTACATATATATATATATATACGTAAATCTTATATATGTGTGTGTATATACATAGCCAGCCCAATCCGAAATCCTCACGACGCCTGTTTTAACTGGTATTTGATGAGACTTCGTTTGAAGCATTGTTCCTCATGTTGTGTCTCCTTGGGGCCCAACTTGGTGTGAAGCTGTCGCCAAAGGGTCCCAAGTTGCACAATGTTGCACATGACCTGGACATCCATGTGCATCACATGGCTTCAATTTCGGGTCCATCGGATCGCAACTTCAGCCCAACATGACCAATTGCAACTTGGGCTCCAGTTCAGTCAGTCTAAGATAGCAGCCCCGGGCCAATTTTGCGGACTCAATGCGACACGCTGAAAACTTGCATTTTTACCGCTGTTCGTGCCAGGCCATGTTGCCCACATTGGGCCTGTCTTGGGCCCAACTTCGACGCCAGATGCCCCCACACAGGACCAGGTTGCGCAATGCTAAGCCCAACTCAGCAGAACTAAGTCGTGGGTCGACATGCAAGTGGTTTAGATTGGGAATGGTTTTTTCAAGGGAAAAAAATAAGAAAAAAAGAAAAACATGAAAACAAATAAAAGAAATGAGAAAAATGAAAAGAAATGACAAGAAATGAGAAAAAATGAAACGAAATGAAAATAAATGAAAAGAAATAACAGATTAAAAGGCACCAGGAAATGAAATAAACCATGAATGAAAACAATAAAACAATAAAACACACAATGAATGATAGAAATATGTGAACATTGGAAGCCACCATATTCCAAACATGAATTCGGTAGCGGTGATTGAGTAGAAACCTCTGAGAAAAATGGCAAAACCGCTCCAGACCGTTCAACATGAATAATAAACATGTGAAAGCAACATGAACCATAAACACGTGAAAAAAATGTCACTACAGACCACTACAGCATGATTTCTGGGATCATTGCATAGCGGTGGATTGAGTAGAAAGTGCATAACGGTGACATTGTTATTTTTTTCTTTTTTTCTCTTGGGTTTCGCGCCAGTGGGATAACCTGCATTTGGTTTTCAATTGGGAAAATGTTTCTTGAGGTCAAAAAATTGTTGTTGTCTTTTTCTTTTTCTTTTTCTTTTTTTTCTCTTGTTTTCTTTTTTCTCCTTTTTGTTTCTCTTTTCTTCTTTTTTTTGTGTTTTTTGACGAAAAAAATGTGAAAATATGAAGAATCATGAAGAAATGTGTTTTTAAAATGAAATCATATACGTGCTGCAAGGGTGTTCCTGGTGCGATGTGCTGTGGAAAAATCTACAATTGTTTGCGCTTTGGTGGCATTTTGGATCCCAGAGTCTTGTGTGGTCAGTTGTTGCGCGCCTTCATTTCAATTTCAGCGCTCACCCATGTCGTCTTCAGCGAATGGTCCTTTGGCCCGTACGGCCAAGCGTCATCGAGAGGTCAACCCAATGATGGCAGGAATGAATCCTTTCCATGCGTCCATGTTTGGTCCGGCCTTTGCATTGCTTGTCCCTACCCGTGCTGAATCATGCTGACTTTGTTTTGATGGATCGATGAGGTGCGTTGCTACACGTGACCAAAAACGACACTGGTTCCTGATGTGCCTTTTTTGTCAGTTGTTGGCAGACGTTTGGCACCGCGTGGCCAGCGTTGTCAAAAAAATCAGTCTTGATAGGCTTCAGCCTGAACAGATTAAACAGGATGAAGTAAAATCATGTGAATTCTATCTTTTTTTGTGTGTATATTATATTATTTCTTTTTATTTATGTTTATCTCTTTTTATTTCCTGTTTTTTCTTTTTATATCTTTTTTCTATCTTGCTATTTCTCTTTTCTGGCGAAAAAATGTTTTTACGATTTTAAATGTGTTTTTTTGATTTTCGGACAATCCAAACCATGTTGTAACTAACCTACTGCAACCTGCACCACCACTTAGTCTTGCTGACCAACTTGCATCCAAACGTGCCCAAGCTGCGCCATGCGTACGACCCCAGTTGGGCTCAAGTTGGGCCCAAGTTTCGGCCCAACTTAAGGCCAAGGACGGCCAAGTTTGACCCCAGTCGGCTTTTGGTTGCGCCAAGTAGGCCCGCTTCTTTCCTCTCTGTCCTATTTCCTGGGTGCGGGCGGTTCTCGTCGCGAAGCGACTCGAATATTACCTGTGGCATGTTAATATATAGAATAACCTATATGCTACGTATTTTAGCGTAGCTGTATAACACGTATGTTGTATATATATAGTATACGTACACATATATACACTATTATCTATACTCATATGCAGCATCAAAAACCACAACCAAACCTCCCACCATAGGGGCGAGGAGGCAACCACATACACTACCCAATCCGTAGTACTTATATTGCACTCTCTAAAAATTAAAGGACAAGGATAACCCCACAAGTCAACTTGTTCCAATAATGAGACACGAAAGCTGAAGCGGGACGGGGAAGGAAGGAAAGGCAAAGGAGGAGTGGAGGATCGATAATAGATAATCTAAAAAAAGTTGTACATGTGGCCGTGGAAGAGTTGTGTGTGTGTGTATGTGTTAGAAAGGTGTTATGTATGAGGGTGAAACAGTCGTGTGTGTGTGTGCAACAGTTGTGTGTGAGGAAGTTTTGAAATTTTTGCGCATGAGTGTGAGCAAGTTGTGTGTAAGAAAGTTGCGTGTAAAAGAGTTGTGTATGCAAGAGTTGCGTGTGCCACAGTTGTGTGTGAGAAAGCCGACCTCCCAAGCGACGCGGTGGAGAGCAGGGCGGGACGTTCAACAGTCGCATGGACCTGAACTGACCGGCCAGTGCTTCGGTGTGTGCCCAGCAAGCCCATAGCCCTTGCCGCATCTTGCCGCCATACTCGGTTGGAAACCGAGCGTTGGCCCCAAGCACAAACAACCGCGTCATACCGCACCCCCGGCCAACGAGGTGACAGACGACATCACGTCGGTCTGCTTGGTACAGGAGCACGCAGCAAAACATGAAACGAACCAGAATTGACACAACAGGATACAACAGGCATATGCGATTGCAGCAGATCGTGTGATTTGAGAGCCTCCTGCTGGACAATGCCCTGGCATGTTGCAGATTGCTTCATGCCTGCCAACCATCGGCATGTGCCCCGCAAAGCGCGTTAGCCCATGGCCCTTGCCGTCATACTCGGTTGGAAACCGAGCGTTGGCCCCAAGCACACACAACCGCGTCATCCCGCACCCCCGGCCAACAAGGTGACAGCCGACAATGCGTCGGTCTGCGCGACACATGCCCAGTGACGTCAAAACTAAACGATGCAAGGTCAAAGCTACCATTGCCGCAATCAAGATTGGAGAGGACCATGCTGCACTTTGGCTAACAACCAGCGCACATAACAGCTGTTTCAAAGCCGACGCACCCAAAGTGAAACCGAGCATGCAGTTTGGTGACAGCTGGCCCCCCACTTGACGAAGCCTGAGCACATTGCGCATTGCTTTGTGCTCACCGACGCGGCCTTCGCACAGATGCGTCAGAAGCGACCGCGTGTGCCCAGCAAGGCGCATTAAACCTTGCCGTCATACTCGGTTGGAAACCAAGCGGTTGGCCCCAAGCACACAAGACTGCGTCATCCCACACCCCCGGCCAACGAGGTGGCAGCCGACAATATGCATACAGGAACACATGCCCAGTGACGTCAAAACTAAACGATGCAAGGTCAAAGCTACCATTGCCGCAATCAAGATTGGAGAAGACCATGCTGCACTTTAGCTAACAACCAGCCGCACACAGCTGAGGAATAGACAAAGACAAAAGCGCACATAACCTCCCACTCGACGAAGCCTGAGCACATTGCACATTGCTTTGTGCTCACCGACACGGCCTTCGCACAGATGCGTCAGAAGCGACCGCGTGTGCCCAGCAAGGCATTAGCCCATAGCCCTTGCCGTCATACTCGGTTGGAAACCGACTGCTGGCCCAAGCACACAAGACCGCGTCATCCCGCACCCCCGGCCACCGAGGTGACAGGCGACCATAGGTCGCTCTGCTTGGTACAGGAACACATGTACAGTGACGCAAAACGAAGCGATCCAAGTGCTTCCACCGGCCAACTGGGTGATAGACAACCATAGGTCGCTTTGCTTGGCACAGGAGCTCGCGCATAGTCACGTAAAACTAGATGCAAGAGCGTTTTTTCCCACTTGGAATTCGGTTGGAAAAGACACGAGCATCGTGTCGAAGCTGGCACGGACAAACCGACGACACACGCATAGGCTCGATGAGATGCGCGGATAGGGACCTGGCCGCAAAGCCAGTGCGGATGCAATTGAATTGCGATTCACAGTGGTGAAAGGCGCCATGCAAGCACTTCTGCCCACGTTGGGTCGAAGCTGGCACAGAAAAATTGACGACACAGGCAAGCTTCGTCATGGGTGCCATGATCACAAAGAAGTTATAGGAAGACACCTGGCCGCAAAGCAAATGTGGACACAAGCAGAACAATGATAAAAAGCGATGCAAGATGAGTGCAACATAATTTGCCAAAGTTTGAAGCTAGTTGCAAGAAAATCGAAAACATGTCGATTCAATTGTTGGGATGAAGCGTGCCATCATCTTCAGTGGTGCATTGCTGGCCATCATCTCCGCATCGCTGTATGAGTTCCAAAGGAAGATTCATGTGCCGGAGTTCCACATGCAGATTCTTCAAGATACCAAGGCAAGCGTCTACGCGCTGCAGCGTCACTCGATAGTAGGTCTGGACAGCTAATGTAGTACGAGGAGAAATGGATCGTCGTTGGGCCCGGTCAATGTCCAGTGTGCGTCGGGCAGCTTCTAAGTTCTCAATCAGAGACTAGACCTCATGCTGCGCAGAGGTCTGCATCTGTTGCCATTCCATGGGCCCGCGACAAGGGCGCCAATGCGCAAATACAGATACCAGATTAGGGAATGAATATGATTGAGCCTGCGGAAAAACATGGTTCAATGAATCAATCATGAAGCAATCTGAAAGCTTGTTGGCACAGGGAAATTGGTCACAATCAATACCGTCCTGCTTGTCCTCTTTACAAGATGGGTTCAACACGATTTGCCATAGTTTCAATCCAGTTTTAAAAACATGGAAAGCAACAGCATTGGTACTCACATACGGCACGGCTATGCACCGATCTTTTTGGCAGCGCCAACATCATCTGCGGCGCATGCGGTTTCTTCCCACGTTGGGTCAAAATCAAAAATTGTCGATTCACGGTAAGTCTGGATGACCGATGCCTAGCTTTGCTGCAATGCCGGCAACGTCGATGAACGATTTTTCAGTTCCGCCCAAATAGAGAACCATTCTTGCCACTGGACAAAGACACCGTGCGCCTCCCGTATCCTTGCAAATCCTTAACGAGCAGACGCGCTGCTTTGTAGCAAGCTCTTGTGAAAGGGATCTGTTCTCTCTGCTCTTCCAAAATGTCAGCATCGGCCCAGAACCATCGTCTCCTGACAACGTCATAGCAAAGCCCCGGGAGAACAGTTCCTGATGCCAAGACAGCTTGCTCTGGTGTGAGGAGCGGTGGCACAAAACCATCAAAGATAGAAAAGATTCCCTTAACAGGTCTGGCGATGCAGCGGTCCACTGATGATTGACACTCATCAACCCGTGTTTCATGCTTGGCCCAACGAAATCGATCGAAATGTAGTCTACATCTAGACACTGACATTGGTTTCCTTGCACCTGTTGTCTTGCGAAACCATGCACCACGGGAACATGTGGTCCAACTGGAAGAGTCTCGTATGTGGCAGAAGCAAAAGCACGAGCGTGGAAATCCATGCAGTCCCGATTGTGCAGTGGGCCAAACCATTTGCAACACAGCCTGTATGTTTGCAGCACACAACTATCTCGCCTGCAACCCGCACCGAGCCAGGTCATTCTATCTTGCACTCGCCTGCGTCCTGCCAAATGTAAAATGATGTCATTTGTCTTGGCAAACTTTCTTCCACGGGTCGGGTTCGCAATCGCCCAACCTTCGCATGGAACTGGGACGATTTCACATGCTATCAACTCGCCCGGGTCCAACGTCACAAGGCTACGGGCAGCAGGCGCAAAAAAACATGGCACCATTCCAAGGTCACTCAGGCGCCATGGCATTGACTAGTGATGAAAGGAACACTGTCTGTCTTGACATTACTGTACAGATGTCGAGTTTCTGCTCTGGTGGCCTCTTACCACGTTGGTCCAAAGCGATCAGATCAGAAATAGGTGACCAAGTGGCGAAGCATCAGGCGTGGCACTTGGCAACATCCACCGTCACTTTGCGTGGCAGGCGTGACATCAACCTTCATTTTGCGTGGCAGGCGTGGCACTTTGGGCACTTGGCGGGCTCTGGTGGCGCACTGGCATGTCTCTCCATGTTTGATTGGAAGCGATGCTGGCATGTTTCGAATGTTTCGCTTTGGCCCACGTACGTGGGAAGCCCATTGGCACAAGTGCCACGCCCGCCACGCAAAACGAAGGTTGATGTCGCCAAGTGCCACGCCTGCCATGCAAAGTGCCGCGTCACTGGCGACCAACGGGCCCCAAGCGCGCCACCAGAGCCAGCCAAGTCGCACAAGTGCTATGCCTGCCATGCAAAAAGAAGGTTGATGTCGCCAAGTGCCACGCCTGCCATGCAAAGTGCCGCGTCACTGGCGACCAACGGGCCCCAAGCGCGCCACCAGAGCCAGCCAAGTCGCACAAGTGCTATGCCTGCCATGCAAAAAGAAGGTTGATGTCGCCAAGTGCCACGCCTGCCACGCAAAGTGCCGCGGCGTCACGGGCCACCAACGGGCCCCAAGTGCGCCACCAGAGCCAGCCCAGTCGCACAAGTGCTACGCCTGCCATGCAAAAAGAAGGTTGATGTCGCCAAGTGCCACGCCTGCCACGCAAAGTGCCGCGGCGTCACGGGCCACCAACGGGCCCCAAGCCACGCAAACTGCCGCGGCGTCACGGGCGACCAACGGGCCCCGCCTGCCACGCAAAGTGACGGTGGATGTCGCCAAGTCCCACGCCTGCCACGCAAAGATGTGTCGATGTCGCCAAGTGCCACGCCTGCCACGCAAAGTGATGGTGGATGTCGCCAAGTGGGAGCAAGTTGCGTGTGAGCAAGTTGTTTGTGACAAAGTTGGTGTGAGCAAGTTGTGCGTGAGCAAGTTGTGTGTGACAAAGTTGTGTGTGTGTGAGCAAGTTGTGTGTGACAATGTGGTGTGTGACAAAGTTGTGTGTGAGCAAGTTGTGTGAGTGGCAAAGTTGTGTGGTTGTGTGTGTGTGAGCAAGTTGTGTGTGACAAAGTTGTGTGTGTGACAATTGTATGTGACAAAGTTGTGTGTGAAAGATGGTGTGTGACAAAGTTGTGCATGTGTGCGTGTGTGTGAACAAGTTGTGTGTGTGTGAGAGGCAAAGTTGTGTGGTTGTGTGTGTGTGTGATCAAGTTGTGTGTGTGACAAAGTTGTATGTGACAAAGTTGTGTGTGACAAAGTTGTATGTGACAAGTTGTGTGTGAGCAAGTTGTGTGGGACAAAATTGTGTGTGGCAAAGTTGTCTGTGAGCAAGTTGTGTGTGTGACAAAGTTGTGTGCGTGAGCAAGTTGTGTGTGAAAGAGAGAGGAGGCAAAGTTGTGTGTGTGTGTGTGTGACAAAGTGGTGTGTGAGCAAGTGCTGTGTGAAAGAGAGTGTGTGACAAAGTTGTGTGTGTGTGTGAGCAAGTTGTGTGTGAAAGAGAGGAGGCGGCGGCGGAGGAGGAGGAGGTGGCGGAGGAACGGGATACAGAATCAAAAACAAGAACCCCACACAAAGATGTGGGGAATATATAAAAATATAGCAAGCAACAGCCCCAAGCTATAAATATATCCTTATATATGTGATATATATATATATATATTGTGTAGCACTACAACCGTGTGTATACATAATATATATATATATATATGTGTGTGTGTGTATGCTAAAGCCAGCAACACCGCCAAGCTACAAATATACCCTGTATGATATATGCATATATACATATATACATATATAAATATATATCCTGTATGTCTCTCATGGATAGCACTACAATCGTGTGTATATATAAATATATGTGTGTGTGAATTATTTAGTACTCTGTTTAAAAACATGTATATTCCATACTATATAATACATACATACTACCTAGTCTATCTAATTATCTGTATCTGTGAGTGTATGTATATGTCGATATATATATATATATATATGTATGTATGTATGTATGTATGTATGTATGTATGTATGTATGTATGTATGTATGTATGTATGTATGTATGTATGTATGTATGTATGTATGTATGTATGTATGTATGTATGTATACATATATAAGCCCTCTATTTACTATTCATCTGGCGCTAAGTTATCATACTTCTCATCCACCACTTATTGCTTCTTCCTTATACTTCATATTCAACCTCCACACCCCACCCCACCCGCCCACGCGAGGGATGGGGGGTGCCTGGGAAGATTACTGCAACTATTCCATCATTCCCAAAACATGAACATGTCAATCATCAGATAATCTTGGTACAATCCCCTCGCTCTCTCTCAAGCATTTTTGGTCAGCTCATGTCAGCTCAGCCACTGCGGTCGCTAGAATTCGCCCAGATACAGCAACACCCTCAGGTAATCAAACATAGCTACGCAAAAATCAAGCGTATGTATCTGATGTATCTGATGTTCCCATCTATAAACCTCCATAGTCACCCTCAGGCGCCCGCCCGCGCGGGTCCCGCATGGTCCCGCCTCAGTCCTTCGGCAATGAGCCAGACCTTCTCGTCAAAGTTCACCACAGTGGCCCCGGGGAACCTGCTTAAAACCCCCCTGTTGGGACTGTAGCCGGGACAATGGGGAGTTCACCATCAAAGAATGGATATATATATATATATATAGAGAGAGAGAGAATGGACCAGTATGTGGATGGTTGCGAAATCCATATAGAAATCCATATGGATTACCAACCGGATGGTTGAAACCCGAACTAAATAATGGGATAAACCATCTATCAACTGGTGCAGGATTTCGCAACCATCCACAGTATCACGTGAGATTAAGCGGATATAATATAATGGATTTATCCTCTGGAAAATCCCCTATGGAGATTTATTGCTGGGAAAATTAGCGAACTATATAAATGGGGGATTTTCCAGCAGGCCGCGTTTGATTACCATTACCGGGTAACCATCATTTACAGGGTGAAGTGTCGAACCGTCAAAATGATGGTTAGCTGTAAATGATGGTTACCCTCAATCTAAATAATGGGATATATAATTTCATCTGGTTACCTGTAAATATGGGATTTCCTAACCAATCAAAAAACTGGGGAAATAATGAATGATCACATATTATTAATATTATCATATAATATGATCAAATATGGCTCGGAAATGCCCGAACAACAGGTTTTGAAGGGAAATCATCGAAGTAAATGATGGGGAATTCTCCATTGACATACTTGATTGCCAGAGTGTAGTACCAGATGTACCAAATTTTGCTGCATATTCTTAGTTACTGTATATGAATCATGGAAATTCCAAAATATTGACAGTAAAGGAGTACCCTCCGCCAAATAAACATGGCAATGGAAACTCCTGATAATTTGAGCTTCCCATTAAAACATATGAAAAACCTCCATGTAGTTTGGGGGGGTTCCACTTCCAAGACTTTTGAGCCCTGGGTGATGAAGGGAATTCTCGCCGGCTGCTATTGAATAAGATGGGCGATTCCTGTAGCAAAGGAAGACATGGAAGTCCATGGCATCCAGTAGTGATGGAGCTCAAGTTGCCAATGATCATGCTAGGCTGTTGTGTCTCACGAGTGGTTGATGACATCCACGTGACCACCCCAGGTGGTCAGGTGGCAGCATCCATGGCAAGTAGATGGTTGACATATGTTGACATCATATGGTTTCTCTGAAACTAGGGCACCCCATTCCATCCCATGATTATCACAGTTTTTCTCATTGAAACTGCTCGAGACATCGAATACCCTCTGGTAAACTAACATAACTATGGAAAATCACCATTTTTAATTGGAAAATCAACTGTAAATGGCCATTTTCAATAGCTATGTTAAATCACCAGAGGTATTTCCCAATTTGCAGACAAACCCGTCTAGATCTGCGGGCGCTCACTGAGCCCCTCCAACGTTGACACCAAGCGGCACAACCACACCGGACAGCGCGCTGATCAAGACTTGCATGATCTCAGCAAGTCAATGGTCTTTTGTTGGGGGGTTTCAATGGGGGGTTCCTCATGTTTCCTCCAATGTAGCCCCAAAAAAATCATCCAAGTCAGACCACAAATTGTGGGGTTTCCGACACTAGGAGGTACCTCTGAATCATCCATTTTTTCGTAGGATGTTCCATTTCGTATTCTTCCGTACCCCCATGACTTAGGAAACCCCCAAATCATCCAAGTCATGGATCAGTTCAGTATCTGAAACCCGGTGACTTAACATGCCTTCACCCCCGCGCCGGCGAAGCAGGGCATAGCAGGGCACCCCGGCCACGATGTAACAGGCACAATGAGCAAATTGGATGACCACCCTGTCGATCCAGACAGCCCGAAAACCGTTGGTTGGGGGAAAATATGGTAAAATATGGTCGAAATAGCACTTTCACGTACTTCTTAGCCACTTTTATAGCATTTTTTTATATGTTTTTTCTTTGCTTCATCTTTCAGTTCAAAGCCCAAACCCAATTCTCCGGCGCGTTTTTGTGTGTTTCGTTTGTTGATGATCTGATGCAAATTGGCGTGTTGTCATTCTGTGGGATTGACTGGGAATAGGTATCAAATGGTATTTGATGGTAGAAGTGGTATCCATTGTTATCACACTTTTTCTGCCCTCTCGCTGGTTCTGTTGTGATTCTCGGCAGTTCTTCGTTGTCTGCCCTTCATGTTGTCGGGCAATGTGGATCTTGACTCATCCTCATGCCAAATTCCATGTGAATGGTGAATGCTGATGAAATAGCGACACGGCAAACGACCATGGTTTCTGATAGCTTCTCTGATTCTATATCTATATATCTCTATATCTATATATCTATATATCTATATATCTATATATCTATCCCCTTTTCCTCTGTTCAACTCCCATCTTTCTGGTTGAATAATAGACACGTATCAATTCAATATATATATATATATATTCGCTATTCCCCAACCTAAAACCAGCATAAACTCATAAATAAACTATGTTTGGGATGTTTCCCCTTAAGCATGATTCACGATGGCCTCGCGACGTGAAGTCCTAACAAAGGGAAAAAAACTCAACCAAATCTTTGCCGGCTTCCCTCCCCATCTTATTTTGATGGTTCCCTCCCTTTAGTCTTGGGAAAAATCGTCACTTTTTGGGGATCATTGGCGGGTCATCGATGGGGATGAAAAAAACCCAACCCCCAGGCCCCAAAACACACGCTCTGGAAACCATGGTAGAAACAGTACGTAGTAGAGAATGTCCACAGAATTGGGACCATCTAGGAGTTGTTTAATATCAGGGGAAAGGAATTAAGCACCAACCATTGATGTCTGTAAAAAGTAAACTCAGGTGCTATCCCCAACAACTTGAAAGCTTCTGCGTGTTTGCCATAAAAAAGGCTTATGACATCAAAATTAAGCGCTTATGCCATAAAAATGAAGTGCTTATGCCAAAAATAACATCAGAACCCTTTGGAATTTCACAAAGAATCTGCACCAGAACCCTCCGGAACCTCACAAGGTATCTGCACCGGAACCCTCCGGAACCTCACCCAGCATCTTCTCCGCCAAAACCCTCCGGAACCTCACAAGGTCTCTGCACCGGAACCTTCCGGAACCTCACCACGCATCTTCACCTAGACCCTCCGGAACCTCATCAGGTAGCGGCACCGGAAACTTCCGGAACCTCACCAGGTACCTGCACCAAAACCCTCTAAAACCTAACCAAGTATCTGCACCGTAACCCTGCGGAACCTCACCGAGTACCTGCACCGGAAACTTCCGGAACCTCACAAGGCATCTGCACCGGAACCCTCCAGAACCTCACAAAGTATCTTCACCAGAACCCTCCGGAACCCTCACGAGGTATCTGCACCGGAACCCTCCGGAACCTTGTCCAGAACCTGGTGTTGAAGCTGCACTGGATCGCACCGGAGCTAATCTGGGCTAAAGACCCCATAGCCATAGCAAAGTTTTGCCGTTGGGGAAAACCAAAACAACTCTCCACACCTTGCAAATTCGGGCAGGTCAGCTGAAAAGCGCTTGATCTGATCGTTGATGCCCTGGTACATCAGCACCTCGAACGCCAAAGCAGCAGAGTTTTTGGGATGATAGAAATAACCATGGTAGAGATTATCTGATTTTCTGTATTTACGAAAATATCCCTCAGTAATTGAACATAGCCATGGAAAATGGGTCATAGATATCCATGGATTATTTACATCTTTACCTATTCAACATGATGATTTTCTTTATGTTAAATAAGCCCCAGGGTATCACCGGACACCAGGGGCTCGAAGCACCCAAGCATTCCCAAGTGGCGGCCCTTGGCCCCGGACGGCGGAGAAAATGGACATGGTCATACCTTGAGATCCCAGCGATGGGAAATCTTGGGGGTCTTGCCGCAAGCCAAGTTGGACTTGCCGGTTACATGAGTTGACGATGGACATCATTCCTCCCATGGCCTGAAAAAAGACCCTCAGATTCAGTGGATTCCACCAGCGTGGTCGAGTCATCCAGTCAACATGCTTGACCGCTCCAAAGGATGTCAAGGACCATCCAGGGCCCCGTATCTTAGAACCGAGTGCATCTCATCAGGAACTTCAGGAATCACTGACCAAGCAGAACACGGATGGCTGCAATGATGCCATTTCCTAACAAGAACCATCCCTGCTATAGTATCCAACATGGCCAACCTCAGATTCCTTAGTATGCCTTGGTGCATGGAAAATCAATCATAATAAATCATCATAAATCTGGTTAGTTTAAACATCTATATCCCCCATATGTCCCCATTCTTCTGAACATTCAGAAGCCATTTTCGCTCACCCCTACTGATCCTACCCCTACCCCTGACTCGCTATCGCAAAAAATCGCGTAGCGCTTAACACTTCGGCCCAGGTGCTGATGATGTTCATTGAATAGTAACGGATGTCGTCATCATCCCAATTTACCTCGTGGAGCCGCTGGAGGCTTCGAGGTTCAGGAAACGCTGGGGAAAATCATCGGAAGATCCGGGCAAATCCGGGAAGAGCATGAGGCTTTCCATGGGAAAAGCCTCTAGAAATGGAGACGAACCTGGGAAATTCCTCTAGAAATTATTAGATCTAATTGCCATGACTACAGGAGGGGACCCAGGGATCCATCAATGAATCCAAGCTTCGCTACAGCAGTCTACCATGTTCCAAGGTTTACACACCGTGAAACCGGTCAACCTGAGATAAATTGAGCACGATTAACTGGGTAAACAATCAATAAAGATAGATTGATATAAACCAAACTGAACAACCATCAGTCTACATCACCAAAAAAAACATCAATCACTTTAATCACTTTATCCAAAATTTAAGTCAAATTAACCTATCCAAACTGAACATATGTTTCATCAACAGTATTTTACTTGCTTTCAGCTGCCTGCATCCCCATGGTAGAAAAAAACAAAAAGCATCCCATGACGATTCCAGCAATCCATATGGCTGATTTATGACATTGTTTTACCAGCATTGTGTATAACATATCATATATATATAATTGTATATATATATACTCCGTGTGTGTGTGCAGGTGCATGTATATGATTGTAATTATTTGTATGTTATTGGCCATTGGCAAATATTAATATAAGTTGGTTCATTCGCCTATCAATTTCCATGTCTGTTGGTCATGACACCATTTTCCCCTGTGTTTGATGTGTTCAGGCAGGTTCCCGCCACAACAACCTAGAGCTTGTTTGCTGTTTTCTTTTTCTGAGGGAGATCCGCATCCGCCAAACAAACCGCAGATTCAGCTGACAGTTCGGCAGTTCCGAAAAGTTCCTCAGTGCCCCAGCCAGATAGAAGAGAGAGACCACAAAGATCACAGCCCCCAAGAGCATATAGGCCACCTGGCGATGCCCAGATGCCAAACTTCCATGTTAACTCGGAGATGGAAAAGATGCCGCTTTTTTGGGTATGACCTGGTATGACCTACAAATATGGTGCCTTCTTGTGGGTTTCCCATCATATCCGCTTGGCTTTAGCTTTGCTGCAGCTTGTTGGGATAAGCTTCACGCAGTCATCACCCGGACATCACAACCACCCCACAGGAGGCCGCCTCGCTGTCAGCTTCTGAGGGAATCAGCTCCTCCTCTTCGCCCTCTTCTCCTCGGTGTGCAGGGGGCTTTGGGGGAGGCGCATCATACGAATCAAATACGAATCGTCCAGGTTATATATTAAGACCCCCAACTCGGGCTCTCCCCATTATTCAGTTTTTCGTAATAAATGTACATATTATATATATATGTATATACACTTGTATATATATATATACTTTTATTATCTTAAATATAAATTTATATATATAATATATAAAAACGGGAAAGTATAGTTGTGAAGCATACTTGTAAACCAAGTTGCTAAGTGGAATGCAGTACTCGTCCAAGGGGTTAGTAAGCCAGCTACAAATCCCTCCCTACGGGGCATGTCTGATTTGTCCATCCGGCTTTAATGGGATGGCTGCCATAAACCTACCATGACTGGGGATGGTTTCAATCCCACCCATTTATGGTGATACTAGAGATGGTTTATTGTTGGGTTGACCAGGTTGACCACACTAATATGCATCATTCATGATACTCCTCGGAAAACTCAGAAAATTTAACATAGAAGCCATCTCGGCATCAAAGTGAGCTATTCTGAAGCAGAAAATCTGCAGGCTGACTTGATCCCTTCACGGGGTGATCTTAGAGGCTTTCACTTCGGATTTTCAAGGGGCATGAAATGCGCTTGTCATGTCCGAAAATGTCCTAACTCCCCTTTGTGGCCGGGAAAATACATGAACATCCACGAAAATAGGGGAAGTCTCCTCGGAAATTCCGATGAAGCATTGTGAGACAAAGATTTTTTTCCATTTTCAGACAAAGATTTGACGAAATCAAAATATCCGCGAACAGCTGGTAGATTTTTGGGCTGGAAAATGTTCTCAGGAGCATCGGATCTCCCAAACATCGGTCTTCCATATACCCAGAGACCATCAAAGACCCATCTGCCAGGAACAAACTTGCACAACCACAGTTGAAGCCTTTTTCTTGTGCTCGCTGCAGTAAACTTTCGCAGTTAGATGTGAAAAGTGATGAAGTTGAATTCGAGGCAAGTATCCTTCTGCTCCTTCAGCCTCTGCTTCTTCGCTACCTTCCGCTTCTCCACTTGTGGCTTCCGCCTCGCCCTCAATTGCAGACTTTTCACCTGGGTCAGCCGCTAGATTCCTAGATGCTGACAGCTATGGGATGTTCACCCCCCATCCATAGGGTCCCATAATCCCCAAGAATCCGCAGGTCTTCCCTGTTTTTCAGCCTGGTGTTCAGCTGCTATTCTATCCCATGGGGGTGACTGGTGCCACGGTACCTGTGAACCTCTTTTTTGTTGGGTCGTGGGAATAGATTTTTTTGTGAAATCTTCAAGAGACTACCTTGAAAACCACCATGATTTTGCTGGGTACATTCCCTATTTTTCTTGTTTAAATCAACTTAAATCCCAGTTTTGAGGTGCATTTGACCATCCAATGGATGACAGGTTCCAATCTAATCCCATTCTTTTCTCCTGGCTCACACCCTTCTGAAACCACATAACTGGCAGAGTTACCAACCGTTTACTAATGCACTACTGAAATCACATCCATCCTGGTTTATTCTGAATTCCCATTTCTTCATGGTGGATATATAGATTATAGTTATAGTAAATGAGTAAATCCCATTGATTGTCATTTTTTCTACGCAGACTACATATCGCAATTCCAAAACTGAAGTCGTTTAAACCATGGCGAAGCTGGCGCCGAGTACATGGTGCTGCAGCTTTGGGGTTCACCACCTTGATGGTTGGACCAATCCGGGCTCGGTGGGTGATATTCTGTTGGGAAACATGGTGAAAGATGGTGAAAACATGTTAAACATCAAGGGTCCCATCAGTCCCTCTTATGGATTATGTGAAATGATTTTTGGACTTTATCATACGTTATCCATCTTGATCCAATGGTTGTTGGTTTCGATCCTGATGTTCGTCGCTAAACAATCCCCATGTTCGGCGTATGTTTGACTAGTCAAATCCTCATGTTTGATCGATTCAATTTGTTGGTGAAAACGATCGATCTTTGTGAGTTGAATCCAAATCTCTCTCTCTCTCTCTATGGTACCCCTTGTTTGGGGGCCTGAAATGATTGTTCCTTTTTCGAAAGGCCATAACTCGGAGGTGAATTGATGTTTTTCCCCCGTTTGAAAACACCCCAAAGATCTGGTTGATGATTCCCTTATATCATACCCATACGATAATCCCCACACTCTCCCATTATAGCACCATGTTTGCTCAAATCCGCATGACTTTGTAGCTATGTGTAATCTTCCCTCCATATCCTGACTTTTTCCAGTGACCTTCTGCGGCCACTTTGTCCTCGCTCGCTCCTTCACCCTCGGCAGGTTGCTTGTCCTCCGCCTCCTGTGTCAGGGGGATCCGATTTCTCGTAAACTTGGGTATAGCTGGATAACGCTAAGCGGATAATAGGAATATAATTAATAATCATGATAATGATAATGATAATCATCATCATCATCATCATCATCATCATCATCACCGCCAGCACCATCATCATCATCATCATCATCACCATCACCATCATCATCATCACCATCATCATCATCATTATCTATCATCATCTATCATCATCTATCATCATCTATCATGTATCATCTATCATCATCATCATCATCACCACCATCATCATCATCACCATCATCATCATCAACATCACCATCATCATCATCATCATCATCACCATCATTCATCATCATCTATCATCATCTATCATCTATCATCTATCATCTATCATCTATCATCATCAACATCATCATCATCATCACCATCATCATCATCTATCATCTATCATCATCTATCATCATCTATCATCATCACCATCATCATCATCACCATCATCATCACATCATCATCACCATCATCATCATCACCATCATCATCACTCATCATCATCATCTATCATCATCTATCACCATCATCTATCATCACCTATCATCATCTATCATCTACCATTTATCAT
This sequence comes from Cladocopium goreaui, assembly GCA_947184155.2. Classification (NCBI taxonomy): domain Eukaryota; class Dinophyceae; order Suessiales; family Symbiodiniaceae; genus Cladocopium; species Cladocopium goreaui. The sequence continues at coordinate 883,321 of CAMXCT020005668.1, read as the reverse complement.
CTATCATCTATCATCTATCATCTATCATCATCATCATCATCATCATCATCACCATCATCATCATCACCATCACCATCACCATCATCATCACCATCATCATCATCACCATCACCATCACCATCACCATCATCATCATCATCATCATCATCAGCATCTATCATCATCTATCATCATCAATCATCTATCATCTATCATCTATCATTATATAATGTACATAACTAAGGGAAAACCATGGAAAACCTATGCGGACACATGCTGCAAAAATTGGTCAACTGACTTTCAAAGTCGTCGACTCACCATGGATGAAGCCCAGCGGCTTGGTTGGCCGGTCCAGGGCAAACCTCCAATGGGGGGTACATTTCATAACACTAACAGTTTGCGAACTTGAACATGGCCCAGCTCGAAATAGTGGATTTACCATGATTTACCCATGAAAATAGCATTTTGTGATTTTCCAGTTCGCTATGTAAACGTTTACCAGAGGGTAAATTCAGGATGGTTTTCATGATGCGGCTTTAGCCCACAGTATTCCCATCTCTGTGGAAAAATCTCCATGATAGCCCCTTTTTGGTTTTTCTATATCTTTCTGGTGACAAATCCGTTTGGGCAAATATATTCAATGAATCCAAATTGTTTGTTCCCGAAGCCCCCATACCCTCCCTTAATTGAACATGACGATTCATGATGATTGAAAATCACCATTTGTGGATGATTTTCCCATTAAACCTCCATTTAGTTCGGGGTATGTTCGGGGATTTCCCATTGCCATGTTTGACTATCAGATATTACCAGAGGGATTGAAAAATGGATGTATCACTTAGCAATGGGCCATGATGGGCGCTTTGCTCCTCGTCTAGAGTGGATCGTAGTGGGACAAAGTCATCCTGCCGTTGTTAGCAGCCAGATGCAGTGAAGAAGTGTGTAATTAGATATAGTGACCCCCTGTGGAACATATAAAAATAGCGTTTTTTTGCACAGTACATGCTTGTCATCACCAACCAGATTGGTAAACAATGTCCTATAATGCCCGTGTTCCTAGCTTATGTGCAATATCTGCTCCAGTCCATTGGCAAATTCTCATGAGTTTACCAGTTTACCAAGCTACTAATTGATGCTTTCAACCCCTTACAGCAACATTAGGGACCATCATCCCAAATATGCATAGATATGCTAGAAACAAACTTGATACCCCCAGATTAATTGATGGACATGGTGATATTCCATGGGTTCCATGGGCATCTTCCAGAAGATAGCCACTCGGAGGGGAAAAAAACAACAACATGCGAAGCTGCGAAGCCCAGCCATGCCTCTGATCCTCAGTGCGGGACAATGGACTCATCCCTGTGGACTGGCCTTCCATGATAGAATCTGTTGTTGTGTCAATGGCCATTTCAGGAACCGATTTATTGGAGGTACCTACCATATATAAATATATATAAGGCCCTTTTTGAGGCCTTAATTTCAGGGAATATGCCAGCAAAATATGGCCAAAAATATGGTACTAACATAATTACCTCCATTTTAGGATCCTGAAATTTCGCATGGACCGTGTATGTAAAATACCGTTTTGGCATCCAGGTTCTGTCTGGCTTTGTCCAAAAACCTCGTGGTTTCTTTTTTTGGATTCCTGAGGTCCCACACGGCCAGCACGTAGCAAGCTGCCTGGCCCTGGGATCGCAACGCGAAGCTGGAGATGAAAATAACCATATACCCTCTGGTAATTTGTTACAGTTTGCGAACTTGAAAATGGCCGATTTATAGATATTTATAGTGAGTTTTTCCATTAATAGCATGGTGATTGTCCATAGTTTTTTGTATGTTTACTAGAGGGTATGATATATGAATGAGATATGAATGGAATCATGGAATATCGATTGGATATGAATTGAAGATGGATGGAACATAGGTTTATACTCTATGGATCTCTATGGTAATTTAATAGTTTGCTATGGAAGCCGTGGCCCATTTAGATCCATTTAGTACGTTTCCATGGTGCACTATTAAATGACGAGAGAGTAATTATATGTCACTATGTATTCATGGTAAGTGTTCATGTCATATCCATATGAATGTGAAGCTGAAAATAATCGGGCATTAGTCCAGTGACTGAGGCTGAAATTATGGTTACTATGGATGTTAGGACAACTGATACTGACAATCATGCTGCATGCTATTATCTAATCATGCATAATTACAGTAGAGTAATTGATATTGACGAATGATTGTCATGTTACGACAACTGATGATCATGATTCATATTAACATTGAGTAACGGGAGACTTTGACTGGACATTGCATCACAGTAAATCAATTTGCCAAAAGGATCCAAAAGGTAGGTCTGCAATATTTTCACCCATATACAACATAGATGTTCATATACACTGAGATCATCGATGATGTTTGAACACTATTGATGATAACAGTAACATGATCGTGACCAATGGATATTGTGATGTTATAATAACTAAGCTGGTTCATCATCCTTCTGATATCAACCACTCATCAATCGACCATAAGCCAATATTCAGCATCACCTTCGAGAGCTCTCGTTGGTTGAAAACGGTTTCCCTACTATGGGTCATCATAATCCCCAATAGATTAGCTAGTACAAGTCCCATGTCACAGCCAACCTAATCATTAATCAGCGAAGTGGGATTGAATCTACTAGTATATCTAGTATATCTAGTATATCTAGTATGTGGTTGGGATTGGTTGGGAAACTCTTGGTAGCTCCGAACCGCTCACCATTTAAAAAAAGGGAATATGAAGCTCCCCTCAAAACGCTCCGAACGCTCCCTCCGAACCGCTCCCTCCATTCACCACTGGATTGCCTATCTATTGGGGATAAACTATGATAAACCTATCCGCTCATTTCGTTTTAGGACCCCCAGATGTGTCGGGGTTGAAAAACGGTTGTCAGGTCGTCAGGTCGGAACTCACCAATATCAATTTTTTAAACGTACCATGTGGGGATGGGCTCAATCCTACCAAATGATCGTCATTCTGGGGATGATTTACTTTTGGGTGCACCACATCGATGAATAATAAGACTTCACTGATAAAAATTTTGATGAGTTTGGGATATTGTCTAAGCATTTCAGTTCATCCCCTTTGTGAATTCTCCAATTTGGATGTTTAACTACAAGAAATTCCACGTTTCGCCGGTCATCGGAAGCACGCCTGACACTTTGGCTTCCAAGAGGGAGACCTGGCAAGCACACGGTGGAGCAAAACCCGCGGGATCTTAACCCCCAACAGCTGGGATATAACCCCTATTAACTATGGCTGTACATCCACCTATAACTGGAACTGCACCTCCAAGTACCTAAGGTAATGATGGTTTAATCAAACTTAGTCAAACCTGTTCCATTTTTTTAGCTGCTGCATGGGGCTACATGGGTATAATATGTTTGTAACCATCAATAGCCATCATCTATCATCATCAATTACATTTTGAATGAACTGATGAACCCTGAGACAGGCATCAAAACAATAACCGTTGAAGTCCCAGTTAAGTCCGCTGTGAATGCTGCTAATGCTGCCAGCTCTGCCCAAGCTTCTTTGGAAGATCCAACTGTGTGCTGATTGCATCATAATCGTCAGAATAGAAGTATGCGGAACGACAGATCATCCTTACACCCAGAAAACCCATGAAAAATCGAAAAGCTGGTTTGAACCCTGAATTGTTGATTCTCACTACAAACTGGTGAGGAAAATGAGTCGCTAAGGACTTTTTCGGGACCACGACTCGGGAATTGGCTTGGCTGGGACAGTTTCCCAAGTGTGACGCGCTCGAAACCCTAAGCCCCAATGTTATTTTCTGACATGAACCCCCCAATATTTGCGCAGTTAAATCGACGTTTTTTCTGCCTAGATCTATCTAATTATATATTTAGTATATATATATGATATGTATGTGTTTATATATATATATATATGTTTAATTATATATGTTTGCATAATCTTGCCAGTAAATTCCACATGTTTGGTCAGCGAAGCTTAGACTTAATTTTTTTCTTCTTGGCATGGAATCATGCTAAAGCTGCTAAAGGCTTTGGATGGGGGAAAGATCAACTTTTCCCAATTCTTAAAGGTCCCAGGCGCCAATAGCAGCAGCAGGCCCAGACTCTTAGCCATCACCGTCGAACGTCCCCGGTTTGGCGGCGGGGTTTGGATGGGACGTGACGCAGAGCTAATGCTGGAGCCGTAACGGTGGAGTAGCTACAGATTGGCCACCAGCCTTTTTTGATTGGGTTTGTTGAACCAAGATCTAGAATTTTGATGGATTTTGTAGACACAATGAGACGAGATCAGTTTTCGATGATACTCATGACTTGACGCCATCGCCAGAGAAACAGTCGCGAACTCCAAGCTTGTCTATGTATCTTGACCATCCGAGAAGTTTCAACGGTTTCGCCCCCCCCTTTCCCACATTCTCCGTCCGGTCAGCCGATTTTTTCCCAGCCAAGCAGTCATCAAGGCAGTGCTGGGCTAGAGGCTCCCCTGGCAATCGCCCAATAAGCCAGGTTTCTGAGGGTATTTCATCGATTTCTGATGATAGGATGGGAGTACTCTAAACCTATTATACGGATGGACGGATGGTTCAGACCTCTGATTTCGAGTGAAACTGAGAATTCTTTACAATTGCCCACATTGCCAACGACTTCCTTTTGGATCCTTTTGGGACAAATGGAGATGGTTTTGTATGCCATTCCTCATCCCTTAAACCCCCTCTATGAATCAACCAACCACTTGAGACATATCTACAGGAAGATACCATGGATGCAAGAATATTTGATATTGGGATAGGACGTGTAGATACAGTATGTCGAACGCCAATGTCGCTTTAACAAAGTTTTTCTCACATGGCAATGGCATGTGAGACTCCTGGCACATGCCACTTGCAAAACAGTGGAGTAAGTCTGCAAGGTGAGGACCCCCCAGTTACAAGCTGGTTGACAAAAACCCATGATAGTCGACGATCGCATTCTATCCCTCATAAATTCTGTAGTTAATCAAGTTATATGTCAATTTAGCTATCTAGGATTCGAACAGGAGTCTCACCTTGTGTTTACATGAGCCCAGATTAAAATCCCCTTGAAACAATTTTCAAATCATCATTAACCATCATTAATCCACTATTAACCATGACATTAACCATCATTAACCATCATTAACCATCATTAACCATGGTTTTCAAATGGTCAAATTAGGAGCCATGATCTTCCCAGTGCCCTGGCCGCACCTAGGACTTCGACTGCGACTCCGGCCTAGGAGTCCCATAAGGTGAGGCCTGCTGGTTGGCCTTGGGGGGATAGAACTACCAACAGTTCGCGGAAAGATCCACCATGCTATTAAGAACGGTAAACCGAATCTATTTCGATTAGGCCATCTATATATACCATGGCGAACTGTGAATGTCATAACCAGGTTGGGTAGAGTTTTTCATGATTTTTTATGGCCTTCAACCAACAAAAATACCTGGTGGCCTCACCTTCCAGGCGCCATTTCCCCTTGTGGAACCCAGGTGCTGCGTCTTCCCTCAACGACTTGGATCTCCTGCACTGGGAATTGGAACGGAAAGATATGTGTCACGGCAAAAAACGGCAGTTTCATGAAGTTTCAAGATATGTGTCACGGCAAAAATGGGATGTTCATGGGATAGAGTGGATCTTCATGGAGCGTAAGGATCAACAATTTGATTGACCAACCACTTCCAGTGGGTATTGACAAACCAAATTGACCAAGATCAACGAGGATACATCAGTAATTCCCCAAAGATGACAATGCAAACGACATAGTTTGGTAAATGGGAACAGTTAGTAACCCCTGCGATTTTCACACATAGTCTATGTGACTTTGCAACAGGATCTTTGCTCCTTCTCAAGTTCAGGGTTGCGCCCAACACCCCAGATACAACTGGATGACAATTACTAACCAATCTAACTGCAAGTGATTTGGGAAAAAGAATGTCCAAAACTCATCCTCAGTGTCATCTAAGTGTCACTACAAATCACTACAGATCACTACAGATCACTATAGATCACTGATAAATAGAAAGACAAAAAGATATGTATTTCATGTCAACCCTGGATTAATAAACCCCAAACGGCTGCTTTTTTTGGGGGGGTACCATTGAAGTATTGGATGATGACTATTGGAGGAGTATCCCCCTAATCATCCAGCCGATTCGACCAGCTGGGCTCCCAAGCATCCACGAAACCCGTCATGAGCCGCCGGGAGGCCTCGGGAGAAGATCCATCCAGGCTTGCATATACATATTGATATATAGTGATGTAATGATATATATATATGTATATATTATTTATATTATATATATATATATATCATTACATCACTATATATCAATATGTATATATACATTGTATTGTGTATCAATATGTATTATATCACTATATATCAATATGTATATATCATTACATCACTATATATCACTATAGGTGTATATATATATACAATGTATTGTATTGTGGCATATCCATGCATATCCATGTGTGCCTTTGATACTTACCATGTGCACATCCGTAAAAACACTTGTCTGGAACGTCAGCGCAGCCTTTCTCCCACAGATTCGGACGGCTCTCGGCTCCATTTCAGCCGTGAGCCTTCTTCGCTGACGCCACGGTACTGTACAAAACCTTGATTTCTCCTGGAACGCAAAAAGAATGGGTCAGACATGTTTCATGTCCACAATCAGCACTTTCAGAAATCTCTAGAAAAGAAAGAACTTGTGACAAACGCACGACAACTACTACATGACTGTTCTGCTGATTCTGCTAGATTTCATCCTCCCTCTCTCTACATGTCTCTTACAGACAGATATAGTCACGCATATATATATAGTATACATATTTATATGTGCATATATGTACATAGCAAACAGCGGTGCTGTCCGTTGTACCCAGCGCTCCATGTGTTCTACCACTTAATGAAGTAACAGTGTCGGGGATGCCAAATAAATGAGGACATGGTTGAAGGCTTCAAGATTAAGCCGCCGTGTCAATACACTAAAAGTTGCTGCTGCGGCACTGGATCGTTTTCTTGTGTCCGCACATAATTACAGCCTGCGTGACACCACGGCTGTTGACATGTTCATCTTCCTTCATTGAAGTGTTTTGCGTGTTGAAACACACAAGTGCGGACTGCACAGGCGCATATGCATCATGGGCTGTTGTTAGTCTCCATTGCCTCCTTTTTTGGGGAAAGTATTGAACAACCCGCTAAAACCACGATGAAGAAACATGTATCAAAATTTCAAAAACCGGTGAACAAATAAGAGAACGTGTTCTTTTAAACCGGCCCCAAAAAAATGAGATCACTTTCAGGTTCCAGGCCTTAGTGGTTTATGGGAGGCGGCCCTGCGCCGGGTTTCAGGCCCCGCGGAACCGCGGATGAGTCACAGTTAGTTCGATGCCAAAAAAAAACCTCGGTGCATGGCGGGACCTTAAGGTGAAACCAACGGATGATGCATCGACAGTTTCAGGCCGCGGGAGTGTTCTGCAATTTCGCACCCAGTTGATGTATGTCCATGCCCAACGAGTTATGTAGTTACCCGGAAAAAATCAGAATCGCCCTTTTTGCGGGCTTCATCCCAATGCTTTGTGGTTACATCGGCTTTTGATACAGACTGGGCGAAATGGAAAAGTCCCAAATCTTAAATAAATCCATTTTCGGTGGTTTTCCTTTATTAACAAAGACCTATGACCTATGATGAGGTTGTATACATACATAGGTCGTTGATGATTCAGCCAACCTTTCGTCGTTCATGTGGCAGCCAGTGGGACCATGCGATGCTCATCCATCATTCCCTGGAAATGACACGTCACTCAGCTGCATAGACGTTGATTTCGCCTCGAGAATGGCACGGTTTTTGTCTCCACGGGAAGATGGTATGACATTTCGGGTTCCCAATGGTTCCAATGATGGGCAAATTTTGGCAACCGATCCGCACCTGGAGGTAACACGTCCGACCAGCTCACTTCCCGGGCCTTCGGCTTGCGGCAAGTGCCACTTATAATGGCCAGTGTGGTTGCTTTTCAGGTATGCAAAATAACACTACAAAGAATGATAATTACAATACTTATAACAACACTAATTAATCTAGTTCTCATCTACCTAGTCGGCTATGTAAATCTATCTAAATCTGTCCAAATCAATTCAATCTAAATCAATCTATCAATCAATCTATCTATCCATCTATCTATCTATCTATCTATCTGTCTGTCTGTCTGTCTGTCCGGCTGTCTGTCTGTCTGTCTGTCTGTCTGTCTATCTATCTATCTTTTGATCTATCTAGCTACCTGCTCACCTCCTAATTACTCTATGCGTATCAAACATGTCAAAACATCCATCTAAATGGTAATTCTATATCTATACAAGTCTATGTGTAAATATGAAGTCAGTACATATAATCTAGACATCGGTGGTGGTCAAAGACTGTCAGGTCCGGATTGCTGATTCAGTCCCATTTTTGAGACGAAACAATGTCTTCAATTTGCTGATTTGGCTGAAACATCCAATGCTTGTCAGCAAATCCCTGTTTCGGCTACATCAAAATGTTGCCGAAACAATCCCTATCAAAATGATGCTTAAATCCCCATGGCAACCTTGAATCCCTTTGAGGTAAGTACAATCAATCATAGTTCATCAAAGGTCAAAAAAATCGTCAGTCATCAGAAAAAAAAAACATAGTTCATCATACTATAATCATTAAATTGTATATATATATGTGCAAATATATGTATATATGTATATATAAAGGTTACCATCACTAAAGATATGTCTTGTTGCATCCCAACAGCTGCCCAGCCTGGACCTGTGCCATAACATCTCTCATGGATGGCCAGATCTGCCTTCCGCACAAAATTGGATGAAACCTTTGATGTTCATATCATGCGATATGACTTGTATCAATAATGTCCTAAAATGGTAAAAATAGAGGGGCCGGGAGCTGGTATACCATCTATCATCATAGAAACGTGTTGTTAAAGGGGTAAACCTTCAAACCATTTCAAACCCCTTTATTAATCGACCAATAGGAAAAGGACATCTACTCTCTGGTAACATAGACCCCGGCAGATAGGGTTTGGAAGACTAGTTTCCACTATAAATTGGTCATTTTCAGGGTCTATGTTAATTTACCAGAGGGTATGACTTGTATTATATGATTATTGCATATGATTGATGAATCATTGACATTGAATTGGGTCTCAACCAAAATTGGTATCCCAAGAAATGCATCACGATTGACAATGGGATTGATGATTGACTCGGCATCCATCTTTCACGAAGTTGTCTTTGTGGCAAAGGAATTTATATAAAAGGACGGAGCTGTTCGCACCTCCCTTAAATTTAATTTACCCAAAGAAACCGTGACTTACCTGGTAATGAAGCATGAGATTAGGTCTAACAGCAACATGCATGAGATTGGGTCTAACAGCAACATGCCAATGATGTTGCAATAGTAACATGGTGTATTACCTAGTATCTAATAGATATCATCCATAGTAACATGCCAATCATCTTGATAGGCCTTTACTATTACCATCTGGTTATTTAACAGTTCGCCATGGAACGATCCACCATTTTTAAGAACGGTAAACCATCTATTTCGATTAGGGCCATCATTTTCCATGGCTATGTAACAAATAACTAGAGGGTATATCCCATTAAATCCCATTAAACCACCATTTTCCTATGGTTTTCCTATGGTAAATCGCGGTGATTTGATAAACCACGACATCGATCGGATCGGATCCGCACCCTTGGCCATGGCAAATGCGACACACGCCGGTACCTGCCGCCAGCTCAACGGGACGAGGCTCGCATGGTTTCCAGTCCAGTTTGGTGCTGGTTGGTGGTTGGTATCGCCTACCATTGGTTGGGAATATACTGTTAATATTAATGGTTAACATTAAATATTAATGGTTATTATTAATGGGGTTAATATTAATGGTTAATATTAATGGTTAATATTGATGGTTATTATATGGTTAATGATGGTTAATAACCTGGTTGGTGGTAAAACAAACCCCTTTGAAAAATGATGGAGTGAACGTCAGTTGGGATGATGAAATTCCCAACTGAATGGACAGTCATAAAATTCCATGGTTCCAAACCACCAACCAGGCTGATGTGGTCACTATATGTCATCGAAAGGACATATTGAGATCATCACAAGTAGGGATTGAAACTTGCCGCAAGAACTGGAACAGTATTAGAACGTACTGCAAACCACAACATAGCATTAACAAGTGCAAAAAAATCAATGAACCAACGAGTAAACCAGCCAAAACAAGCATAAAACAGCTCCCAGTTACGTGACTGTTGGGTCCTTTTTTCCTGCTCGCAGTTACGGCGTTTCGACTCAACGGCGAGCAGCGAATCCGTATCTGGTGAAACTGTGGTGACCGGTGAAACAAGTCGCAACCCGCAGCCATGGAGCAGGGAAACTGGCATGAAACTGGCTAGTGACCATATATTATATTCATGTTTAGCTGCTACCTCTGCACATCCAGATGTGTATACAATTTACGCCATTGGTGAGCGGATTAATGTTGTATCCTGATTAGTAGCTAGGTTCGCTATTGTGCCAAAGATGTTCCAAATTATTCTGAACCCATGCATTGTTAGGAAGGCTCACTATTGTGGCAAGAAATCTTGGGAGACCATTTTTGTCCCAAAAAAAAATGTGTGAAAAAATATGAACATGTTTTTTTTTCAGAAAAAATATTGCTAGTCTCCCTGTCCCAAACGAATCAGACGGCTTATTAAACTCTTCTTAAAGAACAGTTTTTCCACACATTTCCAATGCACTGGGCCATGAGAGGGCCCAGTTCACTTTAGTAGGTTTGTTCTCAGGTTTCACAATTGCAGCAAACTTTTCCAGAGCTGATCCTGGAGCCAAGAGAAGAAAGAAAGGCCTTTTACAAAAGCAATTGAGAAGTTCAAAGCCCAAGCCTTTCCCAAAAGAATCAGACCGCTTATTAAAACATTATTTAAAAACAGTTTTTCCACAAATTTCCAAGGCGCTGGGCCATGAGAGGGTCCAGTTCACTTTAGTAGGTTTGTTCTCAAGGCTCACAATTACAGCAAACTTTTCCAGAGCTGATCCTGACTTTATCTTCCTCTGCCTCTTCCCCTTCCCCTTCCTCTTCCTCTCTCTCTCTCTCTGTGTTCCTCTTCCTCTTCCTGTTTCTCTTCCTCTTCCTCTTCATCTTCCTCTTCCTCTTCCTCTTCCTCTTCCTCTTCCTCTCTCTCTCTCTCTATCTCTCTCTCTATCTCTCTCTCTCTCTCTCTCTCTTTGAAGAAAAAAAATATTTCCCTTTCTCTGTTCCTTTCTCTTTCTCTTCTTACACTTTGAATTAAAAAAACTTAAGGTGGAAAAGGTAACGCAGTCAACATGCTGAATCCCACTCACTACAAGGTACTACAAGTGCTACAAGTACTACAGCTACTACAAGTTTACAAGTACTACAAATACCACAAGTTCATTGGCACAAAAAAAAAAAAAGATTTCAATTGTCGCCAATTGAAATCCTTATATACTTAGATGCGGGATCGTCTTAAATGCGGGATCGTATGTTTTCTGGGGAGGAGTTTTTTGGCACCCAACTTTACAAAGGGTATAGCTATTGTTGAGGGGGGGGCCTGACACTAATCAGGACGAAATATGACCACCATGCCAGCTAGCATCAACCCATCTATCTGCGCCGATCCTTTTTGTGGCTTTCCGGATGTTCTGTTGTTTGACCGAAGGGGACCATGCTGGATATGTTCTAAATCCATGAAACATACTCCGATTTTCTCGGCTTTTTTTTGGTTGTTTTTGGGGTGTAAAAACCCCACAAGAACAGACCCCATCTTGAGATCTCCCATTTTCCACAAGAACAGATCCGGGATATCTGGCGTCTCCATGGCGGCATGGATTTCAAGATTTTTCCATCGCATCCGGCGGCACCAACGTGATGGAAGTGAGCCTTTTTCCATCTTTTTCCGTCCCAACATTGGTTGAAGATGTAGTTGGTTGACAGGTTTCCCTGCTAGGGGTTACAATAGTCCCCATTTACATAACCAACTAGTATAATCCTTCATAATAACCAATCAATCCAATCAACCATGGCAATTTTCATGGCTCAAGTGAAACTTTCCAGAACGTGCAAAACCATTCGAAACCAATTGTTTTTTGGTGGAATCTTGGCTGCAAGTAATTCCATTCTAATATAAATTCCTGAAGAAAAACGAAAAACATGTGTCCTATCTCTCAACCACAAATGCTACAATCATGGGAGGTATGGACCCCTCAAGTATCAAGAACACAAGAATACGCAGCTTGGTGCCGAACACTCACCCAAAAAGAGAAACACAGGGCCAAAACATCAGGACAAAAGAATCGCCTCTCATATTCCATCACTTTCCCAAAAAAATCATCGCCGCTGGGCGTCGCTAAGGATCTAAGGGCTCTTGCGTTTGAAGGTGCGGCCCCAGGAGGTGTTTTGACCCTCCTGGCGGGGCAAACTGTCCGGGCACTTGACTTTGGGCAGCCGGGAAGTCATGGATAAACAATGAGAAGTACCCCCAAAAGTTGGGATAGCCAGCCAGCCAATCTTTAATGGAAAACTCCTGCATAAATGGGCCATGTTATGCCATTTTGAGATCTTCCAGCATGCCAGGTGTGATTTCCGGTTTCATCCCATCCCAAAAATGGATCCCCCAACTGCCGCCTCCAGGCCCGTGAGCTTAAAGATCAGAATCCCCTGGTCATCGATGCAACGCTCCTCTCTGAAGCGGCCCTGCGGACCGCAGCGCTCGATGACCAGCGTGTTCTTCTCCCAGAAAGCCATCTGGAGAGATCCGGAGATCTCCGGCGCGATCCAGGACAGGGACTTCGATGAAGTTTGGGGCAACACAATGCAAAACCAACCAGCTGGTTGCTCTAAATCTTGCTTCAGCATTTCTTTTTGGGGGCTGGACCAACACGAAGAATACAGCTCAAGCACTGTAAAAGAATTTGAGGGGCTCGGTTCCAATCCCAACTACATCTTGGGAATATGTCAAATCCCTATATATTGCTTTGAGAATTTCAAGGGCCCTCATTTAAAGCGACGACATTCGTAAATGATTAACAGCCGTGGGCTACAGTACTACGCTGCAGAATGGCGCCACTTGCCTGCTGAGGCCAAGCCCATCCAGCGGGTAAATCACAAGAATAGGCTAGCAAACCCAACAAGCACAAGAGCAACAAGCACCGCGAGGGGGAATCGACGAAAAAGAAACTAGACAGGAGTTGCTGACAGGAAATCCCTGCGCAGCCGCTATCCAGAAATGAACTGTGAGAAGCTCCTGTCTGGTTCCTTTTCCCTACGGAAAGCCAAAAACAGCCTGGATGGCTCATCTAGGCTGTCTTTTTGCGTTTGGTAGGGGAAGAAACCAAACAGGAGCTGCTGACAACTGTTCCCTGCGTAGCCGGGGCCGCTATCAGGGATCACCTGTCAGCAGCAAAACTAGTTTTGCTCAAATGCCGCGTAGTGTCATAAACCAAATCAGCAATCCCCAATATCACCAGCAAATGAACCATCCAAAAATAGAGGGTTATGATTGGGTCTCTCACCGTAAGCCCATGGCCATGGCACACATTCCAAGGTTTGTTTGTGGCCATCCACGGTGTTGTACGGGGCTCCATTGGCCACGAATTCCTCTTTGATGGGCCCCATGACGGTATGATTGCAGAAGTAGAACTTGTCCTGGCCAGGACAGCTGATATCAGGTCGAGGCTCCGTTGCAGAAGGGTGTTCTTACCGTGTCAGGTCATCCAATTCTCAGAGAAAAAGTGAAGTCATGACAGACAAGACAAATTCCCATATCCCAGTCTAGGTCTAAGAAAATGTGGCCGTGAAAGTCATGGGTTGCATGTGGCTTCCCATGCTTCGCAGGTGATTTGACCTCCCCCGAGGCATCGCAAGGCCCTGTTTTTTGGCCCGTCCTCGTCTTGCTGAAATTCCCAGCTGGGCCACGGCGCTTTGGACGCGGCCAGACGCTTCACATAGCTGATGCCCATCTCCTTTAAAAATTCCTCGCTGTAAGTGCACCTACCCTTCCGTCAAACATAGCTGGGAACTCCCCCGCTAAAAATGGCGGTCTTCATGGGAAAACCATTGAACTAAATGAGGAGCTTATGAGGACCTTTCCAGTGCCATATGGCTGGCATCTGGCTTTGTCCAAAAAATGCTGGGCGCTCCAAAAACTGACCACTTTTAGGGAAAATGATGAAAAGTGATGTGTTGATATCTTTTGAACCAACATATCTCAGGGGCCTATCCTAATGGCAAAGTGGTGATGTACCCTACTTTCAGGCAGATTCATATGCTCAGGCTCTCAGGAAATAATAGGGATCTTGACTAAGAATACCCAAGGACCATCAGGCAAGATCAACCAAGAATTCACGGAGAAGATTTTGAGCCCTTGAACAACGTTGTTTCTATAAGGGTGTCAAACAGTCCTTCCTGACATTTCCTGACGGCCCAAAAATCACCTATTCGACTCGACCTATTCATTTACCTACAATTTACCAAGGCAATTTCTAGTGATGATGGTGGATGGCTTTAAAATTGACCTGGGCAGGCACATTGGCATACCAAAAATCGACAGTCAGATGATCAGGTGATGCAACTGCAGCATCCAGTTGCGGTCCAAGCATATAAATCGGGTTTTTTTTTGTGGTTGCTTAAAACCCATAGAGCCATAGAGCTTGAAAATCGCTGGAATGGTTCCCGTGCTGTTCTTCCACAAAAACTGCATCACCCAATGCCATTCCATTCTGGGCACCCCAGGGATCCCCGGAAATTCCCCCCGCCACCGAGCCGCATCCAAGCCCCAGGTTGAAACGCAGATCCACTGCCCATTGAAGTCTGGGACCACAGGTTTTTGGCCTTTGTGGAAGAAGCCCGAGATCCGCGAAGCCTTGGGTTTTTTCGCTGTTTTTTTCCAGACATCTGGATGGTAACCCTCTGGCAATCTAAGTCATGGCCCGGTGCTTTCGATTTACCCATGGAAAAACGGAGGGGTTGAACACCAGTTCAGAACATCCCTCCATGTATCAATATGTCAACATACCATCAGTAGATCAATATCTATCAATAATGATCAGTGTCTTCAATATTTCAATTGACATCAAATAACAATGCACATTCTCAATCAACATCAAATAACAATGCACATTCATCATATATCATATACATTATCTGGTTGGTGGTGTACCTACCCCTCTGAAATTTATGAGTTCGTCAGTTGGGATCATTATTCCCAAGATATGGACAAAAATACAATTCATGTTCCAAACCACCAACCAGTTATACATCATATACATCATATACCCTCTGGTAAACTAACATAACTATGGAAAATCACCATTTGTAATAGGTAAACTCACTATAAATGGCCATTTTCTATAGTTATGTGGCTGTTTACCAGAGGGTACATCATCAAAAATCCTCCCTTAAGTTCCCCAGGCACCAACGCCGACGTCCAGGCACCAGGGATTTCTTGGATCGCTTGCTCGCCCTGCTGTTCAACGACGACGTGGTCCCCGCCTTCAACGAGAGACGCTGCCGGGTGTCTGGGGCTTCGTCCACGTCCATGCCCTGAAGACTCACCGAGGACACCACTTTGCTGCCAAACCTGCAACGCTCATCATGGGAGAAATCATCCAAGGGGCTTACACACACAGACAGACAGACAGACAGACAGACAGATAGATAGATACATACATATATATATATGTGATAAATATATACATATATATATATATTATGTGTGTGTGCATGGGTCTGTGTGATAGCGTATGAATGTATAATATAATTAATGATATATAATTATAATAAATTATAATAAATTATATATATATGTATATTGACAGTATATATACATATATTTAAGTCTCCTATGCAAATGTGGACCTATAATATATCATGTGGTTCTGGTTATATATATACATCTATATGCCAAATCATATCAATAGTGGCCATCAGTACTTGCGCAGAAGTGTCGATGATATTCAGTTGCTATCAGAAAGGAGAGCCTGCCGGAAGCATTGCAGATCAATATCACTGTTTGATTGGTTGAATGACTGAAGGAATGACTGAATGATGAAATTACAATATGAAATTATGAATTGGATTGAATTGGTTGCATTTGCAAGTTAACATTCCTTATTGAAGGAACTGATGAAATGGCACTAAAAGAATGACTCTTTTTTTTTCCCCTCGATTCCTGGATTGGTTTTCATCCCATTGGAGATCATCCTATCGGATACATTCGGATGTCACGACCCGACCGCGACGGACTACGCGTTGCTTATTATTCGGCCAACAGCTGTTGCTAAAGCAAGTTGTGGTCACCAAATTTACAGATTCAAAAAGTGGAAGCAAAATTTTTGGGGCTAAAACCCCCATACTTCAGGTTCTTCGTTAATTAAACCAGCAAAAAAGAAAAGCAACGACATAATGTTGCACTGCTTAAACCCCAAGTTCTCGTTGCTCAAACCCAATTTTCCTGGCTCAACCCCACCCCAAGCCACCAAATCCAATCTTTTTCTTGTTGAAACACATGGTGAAGCGGACTCTTTTTGAACCCAATTTTAGGCCCCCATCACCATCCCTTCAGAGCTTGTTGTTTCAAGGCCCAGCGGCTTCTCCCTCTGTTGGTTTCCAAAGGCCGTGGGCGACGGCGTGTCGTTGCTGCCCTCTGCGCGGTCAGCGCGGTCAGCGCGGTCATTTAAGGGGCCCAGTTGGAGGGGTTCGCGGACCACGCCCGTGCTGCTCAGCTGGATATTGTCCTGGAGTGGAACTGGGGAAACTGGGGAACATGACATGCTTACATGGTTTGAGGATCAAAAATTGGAAACAACTGGATTTAAGCACCTGAACATGCGGATCTAATCATCAACAATTTGGATGCCATCACCTGAAAAATGAGGATTTAAGCTAGACTAGAAAACTGGAGTTTAACAGGGAGAAACGGGGATTTAGTCAGCAAACATTGGGATTTAGGAAACACAATTGTGGAATTAGCCTGGCAATAATTCGGGATGTAACAAGCAGATGTGTTGATTATCAAAATACGAATTCACCAACACTAACGGGTAATTGAAGCGATTTAAACTACAAGAAATGGTCAACCAACAAAATGCGGCCCCCACAAAGTAAGGAATATGCTGTTTAATGATTTAGCTCAAAACTTGGCCTACAGAAACATACAGAAAGATAACAAGCTAAGAATGGGGCAATGATCACCAGCAAAATTGAGGGACATCTATTGCCCAAACGGGTTTAACCACTCAAAAGGGGAGGATGAGCAGCAAATAGTGTAAAGGCATGTCACCGACAGAAATCCAGATATGACCACTGAAATTGTGGGTAACAAAAATCTCAAGGGAACCATAAAAGATAGAACATATCCGCAGGAAATCCGGAAAAAAAAAAAAACTACTTCTGATCCAAACTCACAAACCGTCCCCAAAACCCCACCCACTGTAGTTTATGAAGCTGATCACTACTGTGCCCCGGCCCATCTGCCGAAAAGGGGGTTGCTGAATTTCATAGCCCATTGAGGCTGATCATTGAGGCCCCCATGGTCCCATAATCGGTCCTAGCACTACCGGTAATTTGTTACAGGTTGCTATTGAAAATGTCCATTTACAGGTGATTTACCCACTAAAAATGGTGATTTTCAACAGCTATGTTAGTTTACCAGAGGGCAAGTAATAAAATGATAATAGCAATGCCAATCACAGTCATCCCAAGTATCTCAATCATCCCAGTAATCATTGACATAATTACTTGCATCCGAGCAACAACAATAAGATATAACCATGCAATAACCATTATCGCCCTCTGGTAATTTAACATAGCCATGTCCAAATGCCCATTTGGTTCGGCAATTTACCCATAAAACATGGCCATTTTCCATGGCACACTGTTGATTAACCAGAGGGTAGTAATTAGTAGCTAATGGTGTAGTAATGTAGCAAACCCAACGCCATACTGCTATTTGGGGGTGTTGAAAACAAATCCCACCCATTTTTGGTCAGTCCGTGGGGGTAGTTTATAGATGTTTATAGTTGGGTTTGCCACATTGTGTTCCGCCCCATTTTTGTTTACCTTTACATAACATATACAAATGATGATACCTTAAAAAGGGCATGACATAATAACATAAACTGTCACATTACCGGGTTACCGTGACATTACCAACATGTGGGGATGGTTTTCCATATTGATATCTATCACTTCCTGTTCTGCCGTCGGTCCTCTTCATCAGCTTCTGTGGGTTTGGTGGGCGCTGGACCCACGGCCGTCAAATCATCCCCCGCATTGCAGCCACAGCAGGAGACGAGGTGATTCCCCATCTACGCCGCGTTAGGCAGCTGCGTTACCCGCACGTTTTTGGGCGGGTGCACGGCAAATGGCTGAGGCGTTTTCTCGGATGTTCACAACTGTTCCTAAACACATATATACATATATAACCTTTTTGAAGTTAAACATCAAAAACTGGGATTTAGATCACCAACTTTCATGATCAAGGGATTGGTTTCATCGAGGTATTTTTTTACGGATCCAACGTTTTAACTGTCAAATATAGGGGTGTCCTGTGAATTGTCCAAGCAAGTTGTAAGAGAAAAACTCGCCCAGTCCCGGCTTTACGGTGGCATAATTTTGTGGGCACACACATTTTAAAAAAAAAAACTACTCGATATATGTATGTATCAAAAAACTATATACTACGCACAGGTATGTTAACAAATGTAAATGTATAATAATGTATAGAACTGTATACATTGTGTGTGTATGTGTGTGTATGTGTGTGTATGTGTGTGTATGTGTGTGTATGTATGTATGTATGTATGTATGTATGTATGTATGTATGTATGTATGTATGTATGTATGTAGTATGTATGTATGTATGTATGTATGTATGTATGTATGTATGTATGTATGTATGTATGTATGTATGTATGTATGTATGTATGTATGTATGTATGTACAAGTATGTATGTATGTACAAGTATGTATGTATGTACAAGTATGTATGTATGTACAAGTATGTATGTATGTATGTATGTATGTATGTATGTATGTATGTATGTATGTATGTATGTATGTATGTATGTATGTATGTATGTATGTATGTATGTATGTATGTATGTATGTATGTATGTATGTATGTATGTATGTATGTATGTTGTATGTATGTATGTATGTATGTATGTATGTATGTATGTATGTATGTATGTATGTATGTATGTATGTATGTATGTATGTATGTAATGTATGTGTAATGTAAGTACGTGTAAGGTAAGTATGTAATGTAATGTGTAATGTAAGGTAAGGTAAGGTAATGTAATGTAATGTATGTATGTATGTATGTGCCTATAATATAATATATATATATGTACTGTATCATGTGTTTGTTAATGTACAGTTGAAAGTTGAAGTTGATTTGCTTCTCTGTTTTGACTCAGCGAAACCAAAACTCACCCTTGAAGTTCACCCACCATACACGGTGAGGCCCCCATTTGATAGCTAAGTTGACGTATAACTTGGTGATTTCTATGGTTTATGGGGATATGACATGATATGACTATAACACATATATCATATATATATATACTTAGGTATATATATATACATGCTAATATATACATATATACATATATATATATGCACTGTTCATGGGGGTTATAGACCAACAAACATCACTGAGGGGCCTCATCTTAGGACCCTGTATGGTGAAACGGCTGTGGCAAAGCACATGATGGCAACGTGAAGTGACATGTATATAATCCTTTCCCCTAAATGTGAAGCACTCCCAAAAACCATGGTCTTGTGGGGAATTGTCACATATTTGTGACCATGCAATGGTAGTGTCTTTTTTGGGGGGGGGATGGGATTAACCCCATAGAATCATCAATCAATTTCAATCAACCCCATATGGCAGTGTGTCAAAACCTTGTACCCCTTCTGTTCACATCAAAATAGCGGGGATTTATGGATGTTCATTACTGTTCATCCCCCTAAAAATGGTATTTTCATAGGTATTGATCCATAGCCATATATCCCATGGTTGTTGGTGATTGGTTAAATAATTCGATGCTGATCTACTCAGACTCCTACTCCCCCTCCCAAAAACGGTTTCCGGCACCGGGCTGAGCGGATTGCTGACCTCGGTGCGTTTGCATCGATAAATAGCTAACATAAATATATAGAGAGAGAGAGAGCTATAATATATATATATATATACGTACAAATATACAGATACATAAGTGTATATATATAGAGAATTAAAGAAATATAGATTCTATAGATATATATATATAACCATATAGATATATACAAATATAGACATATAGAAATATAGATTCTATAGGTATATAGATTCTATAGGTATATAGATATACATATGTGCATATAGATATACATATGTGCAAGATATACATATGTATACACAACTATATAGGTATATAGAAATACAGATTCTATATATATGTGTGTGTGTGTTTAACTATATTCATATATCGAATATAGAAATATAGGTTCTATAGATATAGGCATATACATATAAAACTATAACTATATAATTAGATATACATATATAAAGAAATATGGACATATCTATATATATTGATATATTGATATACATATCTATCTATATATCTTATCTAACCTAACCTTATCTTATCTAATCTTATCTAATCTTATCTATCTATCTCTACCCGCAGGTGTTCTATTCACGCACAACATCATCACAGAAACGGGATGCCATCCAGGAAACAATCAACATAGCTCTATGGGTCTAATTGACAATGGCCCAACACCCGGTTAATTATAGGACTTCTATTGCCCAATCTATTGGGTATTATCAAACTCTACCAGTATGGGAATCCCCACCGACCTTGAGAAGCTGGTTGGTGGTTTCAACCCCTCTGAACAATATGAAAGTCAGTTGGGATTATTCCCAATATATGGAAAAATAAAAAAAATGTTCCAAACCACCAACCAGGACGGGATTTTTGGATTTTCCCCAGCCAAACGCAACGTGGTTTTTGCAACGCATCCGGCTTTCTCCAAACATCGGGGTGTTTGTTTTTTGCGGAGAAAAACATGGAGAAACAATGGAGAAACGTTGTTTTGGTATTATGTTGATATTATGTTGATAAATATTTTACCAAACATAATATCAACATAATATCAACATAATACCAGTATTTTGGCAATCATCAGTTCTCCACGATACTGCTTTCCCGGAAAATTCGCATCAACTACCGTATTTGAAAATAGGAAATTGATGATCAGGTGGCAAACCCCATGCCATAAACCATCCCCAAGTCATCACCACAAATGGTAGGTTTATAGCCAGAGCCAAGGGGCCGAAGATGTCGTTCCCGTCACGGACGCCTGGCTGCATAAAGACAGTGTGCACCGGTGTATGTACGTACGTATGCATGCGCATACATATAAGATAGGTAAACAGAGAGATAGGGATAGATAAAGATAGATAAACAGATAGATTATATAGATAGAGATAGAGAGAGATAGACAGATAGACAGATAGACAGATAGAGAGATCGATTAGATTAGATTAGATTGGATTGGATTAGTTCAGATCAGGTTAGACTAGATAGATAGATATATAGATAGAGGTAGATGATGAGATTACACTACATTGGATTAGATAAGATGAGATTAGATTAGATTAGATCTGATAGATAGATGTGTAATTATGTATGTAACATTTGTGGGTAGGTGTGCATGCATATATACTGCATGCAAATATACATAATTTAGTACATGTGCAAACATATATATATATATATACAGTACTCTATATATATATATATATGTGTGTATGTGTGTGTGTGTGGTTGCTCGTTTGAATACTGTAATTTTGTATGTTGTATGTACTGCACATATGTCTGCACGTGCATATATATATATGTGTGTGTGTGCCATATATATATATATATATTCTATATACATCTATATACTGTAGCCACTGCAGCCCTTGGTGTTTCAACCCGTCTCCAAGGTGCTTCACATGTCCAGATCTGCCTCCACAAGCATTGCATCCATAAACGCAGCGGCCCCGAAAGACCTCATCCTTGCGGGTCTGCACCTCAGGGTCAGAGAAGGGGCAAGCGGCTTTTCTTGGCTGCGTTTGAGGGAGCTTGAACGATATGAATATGAATAATATGAATATGAAAAAACTTGAAATATCAACAGGTTCTCATATGATGAAATATGCCAAGCTAAGATGGAAAAGTACTATCAGATTAATACTAATAACTCCTGAAACGTGTTGGTATCGTGTTGGTCTTCCACGACAAGACATTAAACAAACACTAAAGAATAAATCGTTACAAAAAGAAGGAGAGTTGCAAGCTGCTCTCGCACTGGCTTGAAAATGGGCCCCGCAGCCCCGCTGTTTTTTGGAACTTTGCCAACGCCCGCATCCGAGGATCTCATGAAATGCACCCAGCCGAAAAATCCCCAGCCAGGTTGATTTCAGCTCATGCCAAGAATGCTCATGAAAAACATTGATTACCCTTTGGTTATTTAACATAGCCATGGTATAGATGGCCCATAGGAATAGATGGTTTGCCTATTAAAAATGGTGGATCTTTCCATGGCAAACTGTTAAATAACCGGATGGTAATAGTAAAGGCCTATCAAGATGATTGGCATGTTACTATGGATGATATCTATTAGATACTAGGTAATACACAAATGCCGAAAAATCGACCCATTGCCCCCTCAACATCTCGGTCGTCGCCAAGTCGCACTCGGGGTGAGATACGTGACGGTAAGTAGGCCTTCGCCCCGACACCTCGCGAGGCTTCGCCCCGACCATCTGTGGCTCAAAATTTGGGAGGTGGGAACCCACCTCCTATGATCATTTACGGGCCAAAATGATTTTAAAATATTTTAAATAAGTCAAGCCAAAATGGAAAATGATAACATGATAACATGGAATCAAATGATATAAAATGGAAATTCTGAACTATAGCAGATGGAATCCGGGTACAGATGTTGAGACAACCCCTACTATATCTATATATATATATATGTGTGTATATATATATATGTCTGTGTGTGTGATTATGTGTGTGATTATGTGTGTGTGTGGATGGATGGACGGATGGATGGATGGATGGCTGGCTGGGTGGGTGGGTGGGTGGACGGACGGATGGACGGATGGATGGATGGATGTGGGAGGGTAGGTAGGTGGGTAGGTATGGTATGTATGGTATGTATGGTATGTATGGTATGTATGGTATGTCTGGTATGTATGGTATGTATGGTATGTATGGTATGTATGGTATGTATGGCATGTATGGATGTGTATGGTATGTCTTGTCTTGTCTTGTCTTATCTTGTCCCGTATTGTATCGTATCGTATCGTATCGTATCGTTGTATGTATGTATGTATGTATGTATGTATGTATGTATGTATGTATGTATGTATGTATGTATGTATGTATGTATGTATGTATGTATGTATGTATTTTTGTATGTATGTATGTATGTATGTATGCATGCATGCATGTATGTATGGTTGTATGTATGTATGTATGTATGTATGTATGTATGTATGTATGTATGTATGTATGTATGTATGTATGTGTATGCGTCTAGATCTGTCCGTATATTAATTCGGTACACTGTAAATATAATATCTATATATATATATATGCGTGTGTACATCTATTTCGATATCCATATCTGTGCATATATCTATAACCATCAATAATTATGGATTATGTTTACATATACATCTATATATGTAGATAGCGTTCCCAAAAAAGATAGAAACGTGCTTCCAGGATTATAAAGAGGATCCTTCCAAAATTTTCTTCTAATTTCCAGCTTTCCATTTTTTTCTATCTATTAGGGGGGTGCAATTTACATATGCAAATAAGTGTATATATATATATACACAGTATGTACATGTGTATAGAGATGATTCAGGCTGCAACTTTCTCTGGCTCACTTCCATATACATGCATACATACATATACATATACATGTATATACATATATATAATATACACATATTTATATAATTAATGTGGTAAAATCATGTAAACTCAATAATGAACCATCCCCAAGTCATCACCATTTTTATGGCTGCGAAACATTTCCCTTCCCCAGTGATGATCGTTGGTTATGGCAAGTGCCGGGCCAAGGTTGCGCGTTTCGAACTCGGAAAACCTCTGGGTTTCCCGGGCTTCAAACACTCGCCCGAGCCGTGGCAGGCTCCGCAGTCCGAGGGTTCGAGCCTCAGGCTGAGGCTCCGGGGGAAATCTAGCGGAGCCAGAGAAAAACCATGGGATTTTCATGGGAATATACGGGGAATATAGCATGTTAACATATGTTAACTGGTGGGTGGTATACCCCTCTGAAAAATGATGGAGTGAGTAACAGTTGGGATTATGAACTTCCCAATATATGGAAAAAAATGTTCCAAAACAAAGCAGTTAACTATGGTTTATGGTATCTAGTTAATGGAATCTTAATGGAATGATCATGGGATGTACCCTCCGTTACCCTCCGGTAATGAAACACGGCAGTTGGAATCCCCTAGACTAGAAACGGATTGCTTCTAGCTGGGAAATAATCCATAAATAGGCAACTTTCGATTGCCACGTGTGATTACCGGAGGATAAACATAAAGAAACCATCATAAATACCTAGAAAGCCTAGTGTTTCGTTACTGTGTCATAAAAATCATCGCAACGAAATGCGGTTGCACAATGTCAGATTCTTGCAGGAACATTTCGGCAGGCAAGGAACAACAAATGGAGATAAGGTCAAAGAAGAAAACTGGTCGAACTTTGGCTACAGCATGCTGCTACAGCTAAGAGCTCCAGCTCTTAGCAAAGTTTTCAATCCCAGTTCCCCCCGGGCCCCTTTTTTGGCCCAGTAGCAGTTTCTCAATCAGAAGTTCCTGGCCCGGCAGCTGATCGTTTGAAGATGGAGGATCCGGAAACCCGGAAAATCCCCAATAAGCCCGAGGCTTCTCCGTTGAAAATGATCTGAATGCCCATTTGCTTCAAGGATTTCCCAGCAATCACCATCATTGATTACTTTGATTGTTGCTTAGTTAGATTTTTGCTTAGTTAAGTAAATACAAAATACATATATATATATAACTATATATATATATGATTTGTCAAATCTTATCCAATGATCTCCCCATGATCTCCCCATGATTTTCTTCGGAATTTCCCAATGATTTCGGACCTGCAACTCGAGGGCACGACTGGCCATTCTGGACCACGCGCTGGCCTTAGTCGTAGCGCTTAAGGAAGCGCGATGGCCGTTGTGGCTTAGCGACAAGCGTGGCTTGTAGAAAAATTGCTAGGGAAAACAATTAGCAAGTTTCTAAAAGGGATGATTTTGAATGGTGTGGTTCCGAAAGCTTCGTTTTGAAAACACTTGCACAGCACTTCCAAAAGGGGACAGTCACCCAACTGCCATGCAGAGAAATCAGTAGCACCACATAGCACCACATCATAGAGGACCATGTGCAGGGACATCCCACATATTTTTGGAGCAACTGTAATTCCAAGCCCGTGAGTAGTTATTTATAGCCGATCAGAGCCCAGCACTGTTTAACAACCACTCTCATTGGTGGCTTCAACCAAGGATCCAATGAAAGTCAATTGAGATCGTCATTTTAGTATCAGGGATAGAACAAAAAAATAGCAAAAAAAAGTTGAAACCACCACTACCCAGCAACTATACCCCCATACCTCTGGGTGATGTGCCAACTCCTGGCGTGTAACCTCCCAAAAGTTTTTGTTGCCTAAACCACCATGTTTCAACTCCAACAACCCCCAATCAACCACCACTTCTCCAATTTGCTAGTCCTAAACCACCACCACTTATAGTTGAGTCACGCTATGTCACGCTTATATCGCAGCAATTTGTGGGACCCCCAACACCAGCCCGCTTGGATGCACGCGCCATTTAGTAACTGGACATTAAATGATAATAAGGCATACCCTCCGGTAATCAAACGTGGCTGGCTGGAAAATCCCCGAACTAAATGGAGGTTTTATGTAGTGAGAAAATCATCTCTAAATAGTGGATTGTTCATTGCCATGTATGATTGCTGGAGGGTATATGACACTGAGTATCTCCCACATGAATAGGTGGCTTCTAACCACGGTGTAAGATGATTTCGAACCACTGACTGTTTACATGTGCATCACAGTTGGCAAGAGGGGAAAAACATGGAATATGCAACCATATTGTGAATCTGTTACATTTGGATTATGCCAGTTCTGCAGGGGTTGGCTATACATTATATCTATTTAATTGGATTTATGCATTCGTTTGTTTCTCTAATTGTAACAAGTTTTTTTTCATGGTGTCAAATGGGACCCCAGGGGTCCAAGAGTCAAAGAATACCACTCTTAACCCAGCCATTTTGGCTGGTTTTTGGTGGGAAGCATTTGGCCCCTTGGCGCCTCTGGCAATTTAAGATGGCTATGGTATACATGCCCCATGTTCTTTGGGAATTGACCTTCTAAAATGGCACGATTTTCCACTTCAAATCTGAAATTACCAGGAAGGGAAACATATGTCACAGGGTCGAACCATGGGATTTTCATGCTTGCTGATAGTGTGGTCATCGACAGGAGATGTTTGAAGCCTTCAAGGACTGATTCAACCATCCCTCAATATGGAAATACATATCAGAATCATATCCTATTTCTGCATGGATTGCATCCCCAGACGTCACAGGTGATTATCACAGGTAATTCTACTATTAATCATTGTAATATGGCAGTGTGTCAAAACCAATAGTACCCCTTTTGTTCACATCAAAATAGCTGGGTTAAAATGGATGTTCATCCCCCTAAAAATGGTATTTTCATAGGTATTGATCCATAGCCATATGGGAATATACTATACTTATATGTAGAATTACCATAATCACACATAATCATTATAGTATACACTATTTATAATAGTAGAATTACCATTGATAATTATACTATTTATATGTGTGATTCTGTGTGCCACTGGGGAAACCCTAAAAAACCATACCTTCCCCAGGTTTCCCCACCAAGCGCTTCGCCTTCTGTCGGGCCTCGTGCCGCGCCACCTCTTCCTGCCACCAGAAGAAAACTTCTGTAGAAAAGTACAATCCAATTCTAAAATAGTAATTCTGTGGTTATAATGGTTATTATCTATATAATTTGAAGTTGTTCATGTTGTTCCTACCTGTTCGTGGGGTTCCGTTGCTATTTTACTGGATACTTGCTTTAATAAGTGTAATATAATACAGGTATGTGTAATTGCGGGTAATTTTTGTTTACATCTGTGATTCATTCAACATATTCACAACAAAAAATAATCCCTCATAAGTTCATCAGGCCAGTTGCCTCAGAAATTCTCAATAAAGTCCCCTTAAAATGGGCTATCCGAGCGAAAACGTTTACATAGATGTGACAAAAGCCCGTGGTTCCCTTGGGAAAACTAATCTACAAATGGTGGGTTGTCCACATCTATGTTAGTTTACCTTAGGGTAATATAGAATCTGGGCAAATTTTCTACCCTCTGGTAATTTAACATAGCTATTGAAAATGGCCATAGAAATAGTGGATTTACCCATTGAAAATGGTGATTTTCCATAGTTATGTGAGTTTACCAGAGGGTAATGTTTCACTAACCTGAAATGAGGCCTCCCATGGCCTCCCATAGGGATGATTCTCCCTTGTGGAGCCCATGGTACCTCCCCCGCCCTGAGAAAGACATCCTGGAGCTCATGCTGCTCCAGTTCGATGGTTCTCCTACGATGTTCTCGCTTCTCCTGTTCCATCACAGCTGACTTCATGTGCTGGACCCCTTGTTTTTTTTACACATATGATCTGGGGGAGAGGAGAGAAAAAAACGACCTAACTTTTGCCATGGGTTTTTTGGACCTAAATTTAAATTGAGATTCAAAGATTGGGGTCTATCAGATATAGCTATCACATTGAGCCAAAGGGCCACGGCAACCTGGTGACCGTAGATAGATGGAACCGAAAAGCTGCCACCCCACAATTAGCGTAAAGTGTTTAAAAGGAAACCAGGAAACCCATCATTTTTGGGGGGGTTTCAAGCACTATTTCCTACAAATACGGCGTACATGTATGGGTAAAACTGACATGCAGCCTGGGGTGATTCACATCAAAACCCCAGCTAGATCCAAATAGGAAACACATCTTATCGCATCATATTCTCTTCAGCCACAAAGGGTACGGCTGACCTGGCATGGTTCAGGATCATATCTGCCAACCCTCCTGTCCCCTGGGAGTATCAGCCGGATCTTCCCATTGTTGGTGGACATCTCCAGTGCGAGATAGCAAGCTATCTGAAGATGACGTGATAGCGACAGGCTGCGAGGTGATGCGATATGATATCATATGATACTCGCACACATTTTGGTACGCAACATGTTTATGATAGTATCAGTATGTGTATATATACATATAATTACATATGCATAGTGTATGTGTGTGTGTGGCATACCGTATATTATATGTCCAACTGTCTGTGCGATTCTGTGTGCATGTGTGTGATGCACGTGCGTGTTTGTCTAAAGCCAGTATTTATTTGCACGTATAGACGGATAAAACATGATGAAAGAATGCTGTAGCCGCCGCCTTAGATCCTCGCCCCTGTTTATCATGAATTTTGTCCCTCGTTTTTCCGCCGGGGCTTCAGTTCAATCGTTCAATCATCTTGAAACTGCCACAGTGACATCCGCCCCAGCCCCAGCATCACCTCATCTTTTCGACGCCGCTCTTCCATCTCGTACCTGCCAAGAGATGGGGATGAGGCACTTGACAGGTCTGGAACCATCCCTGAAATAATGCCGGGCTCCAGTGGTAGAAACCGTCCGAAAAGTTGAGTTTTACTATGTTTTTCTATAGGTTTAACATGGTTTAACCCATTAAAAACCCTGGTTCACCCTGGATTCCTGGACAAGTCTTACAAGCTCGATCATCCTAATGCATATATAATGCTGGTAACAATTACAGATAAAGTGGTTCCTATCATCATATCTTAAATGTCTTAAATGATGCCTTGGGACACCAGACCTCTTCTGCAGGATCTCCATTTCGTCCACCCGCAAGCGTTCTTCCATCAGCACTGAAGCCTCCCATGGCTGAAATGCAGGCGTCCCCTGCACAATATTCGGCATATATAGTCATCCTGTAGATAGAATATGAACATGTCGAGGAGAACCTTCGCAAGAACAGCATGTCTTTGAAAATCTCATGTTCTAATATGGTCTACTTCAGAATGATTTATTACATATATATATATATGAGTGTGTGTGTGTGATGTTCCATACTTCCTTCTTTGCGAGAGAAAATCCAATTGACCTAAGAAACCAAGGTTTACTCAGAACAATTTTCTGTTCTTAGACCCGAACATGAACAAATCCACCACATTCAAGTCCACCAATGTTTCTGGGTATACTGATTCAAGTTTCTCACTCGGGGGAGAGGATTTCATATGATTTCGCTTGGATCCACCATAAGGATGTACGGATTATACTGTGGATGGTTGCGAAATCCCGCACCAGTTGATAGGTGGTAAACGTCCCATTTTTTTGGGGTTTCAACCATATCATATTATATCCCGTTTGTTCACTTACTTTGAGGATACTTTGAAGTAGTCAACATCCAAAAAATCATGTGCTATGGTCCCAGGAGTTCCCTACTTAAAAATTGCGACAACACGCTCTTCCCGTCGATTTTCCCTTTCTTCATTTGGGCCTTTGGGCCCGTGTCAGCTCACCATATCCAAAATTGCATGTGCGATGCAAGACGTTCTCTAATTTCTCTTCATCCAGACAACTCGGAAACACCAAGACAAAGACAAAGAGGTACAATTCGAGTGATTGGTTGTTTTTGAATGATTTAGATATGCCCCTCAACCACATCCTACAAGTGGTGGAATCTTGGAATTCTCCGCTGATGTTGGCTACTCAGAAAATTATGAATACTCTCTAGTAACCAAACATCGCCATGGAAAATCCAATATAAATGTGGTTTTACAAGGGAAAACATTAATTATCAGTGGGAATTTCAGGATCCTAAAATGGAGGTACGTTAGTACCATATGTTTGGCCATATTTTGTGGGGATATCCCCTTACATAGGCCTTATATAGGCCTTATGGTAGGTACCTCCAATCAATCGGTTCCTGAGTCATGGCCATTGATAAATGGAGGCTGTTCCATTGCCACGTTACCGTACTGAAGCTGGATCGCCAATTCCCGAAGCAGCGAAGCGTCGGGATAAATTTTATTCAGATATCCATATTTGATATATTGATGGCGAAGCACCCATGAAAAGTAAATTTTATGGATTGCTTATGATTATAATTATCATTGGCTATATTTAATCTGGTATTGAAACATTGATTATAAGTACCCATACTAATGTTTCATTACCCAATTAAATTCCCCCCCCCGGCAGTTCTCGCCTTCTTTTGCTTCCAGCGGCCATTCCAGCCCTGCAAGTCTCGCGAGAGCTCCTCAAAATCGCTGAGAGTTTTTTGAAAGACGGGGCAATGATGTATGATTCGCTGATCTTCAGAGAGAAAAACCATGATAAAACCATATAAAACCCATTTCTGTTGAATGTTCGATGAGATAAAATGGCTGGTTTTCTCGAGCACAGGGGAAGATATTGTTATTGATGTTTTTGTCAGATGCCAGTGACGATGGGTTTCCCGCATGGAATACATGGCTGACTCAAGCCATTGCGGGTACCAACGCTGCTAACAGTATCGCAAGGATGCTCTGCGACCAAACATATCCAAAGTCTTTGAAACCAGCATTCTACATGGTTTATAAAAGTATATACCATCTATGGAAATATATAGGTTGTATAAATTTGGTATATATATATATATATGTGTGTGTGTGCGTGATTTGTGTATATATATATCTATACCTATGCCATACATATGCCATATATATATGCCATATATATGCCATTTATAGATGGGATATGAATGATTTTGTTTTTTACACATGTATAATGCATCACATGTCATATCATGTCTTATCATGTTGCCCGTTTAACGATGGACGACTGTGGCCGGTCAGAATGCACCTCGAAGCTCGGCAGCTCGTCGCTCTTGGAAGGCGGTGTCTCATGCACCAAGCCTGGCGAAATGGTGAACTTTCCAAACGGTCCTTAGATATTTAAGATATGTAACTTTCAATGGATTGGTTTAAGGGAAAATTTACAGGAAACCATAGTTTTTACCATCAAATATAGGGTTTTCCTGTAAATTTTCCCATCATCCAATTCTATGTAACTTAGCAAAAATCTTATCATACTATGGTATGTAACTACGGTATGTGACTATGGTGTATATTAGGTAGTTCCATTCTATGGTGTATATAAGGTATGACTATGGTATGGAACTATGGTATATTGTATAGCTGTAAAACTATGGCATGTAACTATGATACATAACTATGATACAAAACTATGGCCCATAGAAATTGATGATTGATGATGTTTTTAAACATCAATAACCAACAAAAATTTGGGATTTAAGGTGATCTAAGCAACAACAATTGTGCTGTTTCATGGGAGTGGGATATAGTCAGAACTGGTTGATATGCACATTTGACAATTTGCTATGGTGTAAAGAGCCCATAGAAATATATGACAAAAATGATGATTTGTCTAATTGTTCTATTCAAAAACTGGTGATTTCCCCAAGAAGCGTCCTCTGGACAGCCCCGGGCCCACGGGCCCTACGGTACGGGCCCTCAAGGGCCCTGATGGGCCCGGGGCTCCCCAAGGGTCAATGGCCGATTTCCATAGCTACCTTAAATGATGGTAAGTATACGGCTTTGTTTAAAAATGGGGTATGCACTGGTTTAAGGCTATCTTCTCAATTCAAATGTCAAATGGCAAGTGTGGTATATACCACGCTGTGCCCCATGTTTACACCCACCTATATAGGATTTTCCCTTGCCGGGTTAGATTGGCAGAAAGTTCCACATTCTGACGCTTGATATGCCAATGGAGTGCTGGTAAGTCTCCATTGGCTGATGGTCAACCGGTGAAACTCAGTCAAATTCCCTTCTTGGATAGGTGCACCTCCTCTCTTATGCTCCATGGAATTTATACCTGGTTGGTTGATGGGACCGCCATGCCCATAAGTTTCCGATTGGGAGCTGATGAAATCCCCCCTGGTTCAAACCTGGGTGCCCCAAATGGATGGCCAGCATTGGCGGGTCTCAGTTTCTTGATCCATACCCGGTTATTCCAAAATGCTCAGAAACGCGCCACTGTTCTACAAAGAAGACCGTACTATGCAACGGACATACAACTACCTAGGTCCACTGCTCATATTGGACCGTGGTACGAAATGATATTTTTCACATTGGAAGCGCGTGCCATGTTAATAATTCCAATGGAAAAAATATGCAAAGATCAAAGAAGCTTTGAAACGCGTAGTTCCATTGGTGGAAATTTCTCATGCCTTTTTCCCATTCAAATTTCCTCATCAGACGTGCTTTCAGGCCGCCCCCAACTCTTAGTTTTCTTGCATGTTATCAATTTTTTGAATTCGCAGCAATAAGGGGAAATCTGTCCCATAGGAATTGCGTGGTTTCACACATTCCAGCTCTCAGGTGTTGAAAGAAACCTTTTTTTTGTGCCGAGCGTTTGGAAGTCACGTGGTTTTCAGCAATTTTTCAATAAAAAACAAATGGGGTCCAGATCCGTCGGGTTTTGTTATGATTGGTTTTTAGTATTAGTGGGGAAAAAAGAGAAAAAATGAGAAAAAATACGGAACAATGAGAAAAAAAATTGCATTTTGGTATTTCCATCATCCAGTTTTATTATTTATGTCTATTGATTGTCTTTTTATTTTTCTTTAGTATGTCCATCCCAGTCAAATATGTTCGTGTTTTTTATTAACAGCTTTTGTTTTGAAATATTTGAATTTAGATTCAATAATGAATGATGAAATGTAGTAATTAAATATGTTTTTTTACTTGACATCTTGCTTTTGAACAATAAAAAAGAAGCTGAAATTGAATAAATTGAATTTAAAGGAAAAATAAATAAAAGAAGAAACTGATATTTGAAACTGTTTTGTGATAGACAGGTAGGTTCATAAAAAAATATGAATCTATTTCTATATTGATACATTTTCATATTTTGATATATTGTTGTTTTTGCTATGTTTATAATTAGAATTTGTTTATAAATTTATATCTTTCGTTTCTGCAAAGGTACGGTAACACACCCGCCCACCCCTCACGCCCATGATGACATGACGCAAGTTCCAAGACAGCGTGCTGTAGCGTAGCGGCGTAGCATCATCTTCAAGAGGCAAGTGCCAGGTACGTTAACGCACCCGCCCGCCCCTCACCCCATGGTGTCATGACGCAAGTTCCAGGACAGCGTGCTGTAGCATAGCGGCGTAGCATCATCTTCAAGGCGCAAGTGCCGGGTACGTTAACGCACCCGCCCACCCCTCACCCCATGGTGACATGACGCAAATTGACGCAAGTTCCAAGACAACGTGCTGTAGCGTAGCGGCGTAGCATCATCTTCAAGAGGCAAGTGCCAGGTACGTTAACGCACCCGCCCACCCCTCACCCCATGGTGACATGACGCAAGTTCCAGGACAGCGTGCTGTAGCATAGCGGCGTAGCATCATCTTCAAGGCGCAAGTGCCAGGTACGTTAACGCACCCGCCCACCCCTCACCCCATGGTGACATGACGCAAATTGACGCAAGTTCCAAGACAACGTGCTGTAGCGTAGCGGCGTAGCATCATCTTCAAGAGGCAAGTGCCAGGTACGTTAACGCACCCGCCCACCCCTCACCCCATGGTGACATGACGCAAATTGAAGTTCCAAGACAAGGTGCTGTAGCGTAGCATCATCTTCAAGATGCAAGTGCCAGGTACGTTAACGCACCACCCCTCACCCCATGGTGACATGACGCAAGTTCCAAGACGACGTGCTGTAGCGTAGCGGCGTAGCATCATCTTCAAGAGGCAAGTGCCAGGTACGTTAACGCACCCGCCCACCCCTCACCCCATGGTGACATGACGCAAGTTCCAAGACAACGTGCTGTAGCGTAGCGGCGTAGCATCATCTTCAAGAGGCAAGTGCCAGGTATGTTAACGCACCCGCCCACCCCTCACCCCATGGTGTCATGACGCAAGTTCCAGGACAGCGTGCTGTAGCATAGCGGCGTAGCATCATCTTCAAGGCGCAAGTGCCAGGTACGTTAACGCACCCGCCCACCCCTCACCCCATGGTGACATGACGCAAATTGACGCAAGTTCCAAGACAACGTGCTGTAGCGTAGCATCATCTTCAAGACGCAAGTGCCAGGTACGTTAACGCACCACCCCTCACCCCATGGTGACATGACGCAAGTTCCAAGACGACGTGCTGTAGCGTAGCGGCGTAGCATCATCTTCAAGACGCAAGTGCCAGGTACGTTAACGCACCCGCCCACCCCTCACCCCATGGTGACATGACGCAAGTTCCAAGACAACGTGCTGTAGCGTAGCGGCGTAGCATCATCTTCAAGACGCAAGTGCCAGGTACGTCAACGCACCCGCCCACCCCTCACCCCATGGTGACATGACGCAAACTCCAAGCGAACGAGTCAACTTCAACAGAAGAAAGCAAAAATGCAGTAAAAAAAACCACGGGCTGTTTCGGGCGGTGGTCCAACTACCTGGCCTCAGACAAACCTGTCTACAACAAGTTGTTTGCCTTCACAAGCACGTGAAAAAACGTGTACATAGAATCAGCGTCCCCAACCCCAACATACCTCGTTAAACCTCATCCTCGATGTTTCAAACTAAAGATCTACTAGTCCCACCAGAAAAATGCAACCTCTCCATGAACAACATGACCCTGGCAGATCACAAGACATGACCCTGGCACCCTAAAAAGCTGTAGAAAATGAGCGCTATAGTTGAATGCTGACTTGCAGAAACCTATTTATTGATACTCTTAAGCCCAATATCCATCATTGGTAGATGATATTTCCAATATTGATTCCCATGAGTGATTGAGCTTGGCTGAATTACAATAGTTGACTATTCTGAAAAATATTGGGCCATTTGGGGGTTTCAGTCGACTCTAGAGTGACGCAAAACGATGTGACGTCCAAAAAAAAACATCCAGAAATCTGATTGGTCCCATATATATCATATATTTCATCCTGCAGTGAGGTCATGATATTCCCATGTGATCCGTCCCGGTCCCCCGTTCGGTCCCCATGGGAAATCTCAACCGCGCCTCGCTGCAGGCTGACCCGCCGCAGGTTGCGAGAGGCACCCCCCAGTTGCCAGGAGCCTGATTTGGGATGTGGATTTAATGCTTCATCCCATGTTTATTGCTAAAATATGCTAAAATGTGATGAAAAAATTATGATGTTTTATGATGGATTTCTAAAATGGTTCATGTTGAATGATGAACCGACCATGGATGTTCATGGAAATTTCAATAGGATCTGAATGTGATTTAATGCTCAATAATGATAGTATGATGGTGGGATGATTTACCCTCTGGTCATCAGCTCCGCGGCTGGAAAATCACCCATTTCGTGACTTTTCCAGCTGTAAACCTCCGATGGTTCAGGGAATTCCCAGCCAGCTACGTTTGATGACCGGAGGCTAGCAGCTAGCTGGAAATTGTGTTGGAAATGGATGGAAATGATGGATACTTCTTGAACTATCCCTTTTTGCACTAGCAGTGGGCCACTAACCCAAGGTACGAGTACTTCATTCATGGAAGTTCCAACGCCGGAAAAAAAATTTGGGAGGTTGCCGCCAAAAAATCGAAAAGGTGTCCAGCTTTTTGTATATCTCTTTGGAGGGGGTGGCTAAACGGCTAAACCTGAAAATGTTGGGCTTGTTGAAATCGCCCAGTTTCCTTTTCGTTTCAATCTCTTCCAAGGGCTCAAGTGGATGTATGTCAGAGTAACCCACATCTATGGGAATTGCAGAGCCTACACCATGAAGCCTGGAAACCCTTCGGTATCAACGGACCTAGCAATTTTGAGTGCAATCCATCCATCCATTGAAGGCCATGGTGGCCATCGTCATCCTCACTTTTTTAAAAAAAATCAGCAGGTTTACAACCCTCCGCGAGGATCTTTGCTTAGGTAGGTGTCGCTATTTGATTTTGTCCATATGGAGGTTTCCTGAAATGGGGGTTACCCCTGAATCACCCATTTTACTCGGATTTTTCCATTAGTTAAAAATGTTAAAACCAACCATTTTGGGGATCCTCCATTTATGGAAACCCCCATATGGGTCAACACGGCCAATTTACGACGAACCCTCTGGTCAGCAACATGGGGCCTCCTCCCAATGGACTGGAGGTCGAAGAATCTGCCAAAAAGAGACGTTCCCCAGAGTTTGGATAGCGGGACATGTGGCATATGTGGTTTAAAAAAACATTAAAAAAACAGGACCTAACAACATGTGGTATGGCTATATCCATCCCAGTGTCCATGGCAAGAGCCAAGACATCAACCCCTGCTGAGCTTCATGGACCCCCAAATCCTGGACCAAACGGCTTTCAGTTGGATTCACTTCTTTTCTTATCAAGCCCCCAAACCGTCCCCCGCACATGGGTTTGTCCAAAAAATGAGCACCCCAAAAATCAAACGGTTCAAAATCACCATGGGGGCACAGTTCCCCCAATAGGTGGTTATACAATCATACTTATAGGGGCCTACATCCCAACAAACATGAGGCTTAGAATCCGATAGTTAGACACCCAACTTTTTCACCGCTCCCAAGCACCATGTTTTTTTCCCACCAATCATTCGTTCTG
>CAMXCT020005668.1:838892-841392 GCA_947184155.2 Cladocopium goreaui | reverse complement strand
ATCTCATCATATCTCCGAACATTATTCCCAGAAGGTTCCCATTTCTGTTCGGGTCTTAGTTTCACCCCATGTCTCCTAAAGTGACATAGGCGTGGTCTAGTGGTCTGAAATGGGATACTCCCCATGATGCCCCAGTATAAAATCTGTTGATCATCACTCTCCCCGTGAAAATTATGGCAGTGTGTCAAAACCTTGTACCCCTGTAGTTGGGCCACGGCTTATAGACGGCCGTGGGTTTTGGGGGGTTTGAGGGGTGTGGGTGGTTTGGGGGTTTTGGGGGGGGCTGATAATGTTCTTGGCTACCCGCCTTACAAGATATTCTCTTGGACTTGCTGCTACGCTATCCACTCTTCTCTTGCACCGTACCCTGGCACACGCTATCAACTTCTTCTTGTAACTTGCAAGACACTCTTGATTTTCGCATTGTTGTTTCTTGGGGGGGGATTTGGGGGGGTTTTGGGGGGGGGCTGATAACGTTCTTGGCTGCCCGCCTTACAAGATATTCTCTTGGACTTGCTGCTACGCTATCCACTCTTCTCTTGCACCGTGCCCTGGCACACGCTATCAAGTTCTTCCTGTAACTTGCAAGACACTCTTGATTTTTGCATTGTTGTTTCTTGGGGGGGGTTTTGGGGGGGGGCTGATAACGTTCTTGGCTGCCCGCCTTACAAGATATTCTCTTGGACTTGCTGCTACGCTTAAAAGAGAAATGGCCATCACAAAATGAGTCAAGGTGTGCATTCAATGATCCAGCAATGGATGTGGCGTCAAACAATTTTGCCGTGTTCTCCCAAAGAATTGATGTCATGCCTTGTCGATCTGCTGAAGAAATATCATGACTTTCAATGACGGCTTCATCCACTGAAACAAATAGTTTGACTGCATTGCAAAATGACTAAAAAACATATTTTTCCCCATCTAATTACGAGATGAAGCCGCTTTAACCAATGGCACGGCTGCGTGAAAGATCCAAAATGGACTGGAATGCTCTGACCACTGTAAATCAGCAGAAAAACAAATGCTCAGCATTGCTGGTGTGCTGAATTCCTCACGGCCGCCTGTGAGCCGTGTACCTAGTTCACATCAAAATAGCTGGTAAATGGATGTTCATCCCCCGAAAAATGGTATTTTCATAGGTATTGATCCATACCCTTATCACTATAATGGCATCTCCACAGGCTGAAGTCGCCAGGTTGCACTGTTCAAAGGTCCACACATAGCTGCCAGCACGGCAAAGGCACATGAGATCCGTAGCGCCGTGGCATGCATACCAGCCTTAAAGCCTTGCATCCTGGAACAGCAGATAGCGCCCACGTAGCATCCCAGGCTCGGAAGGCTCGAAAAAACCAACGCGCTGAGGATCTGCGTCCAGAGACCCGAGGGAGCATCCGCACTCCTAAGGTTGGTAGGTTGGTTGGTTGGTTGGTTGGTTGGTTGGTTGGTTGGTTGGTTGGTTAACAGGCCCAAATGGTACAGACCCAAGGGTGGAGCTATAGTTGGGGAGAAGGGCGGCCAAGCGCGACCAGCCAAAATATCCATCCACAGTTGAGCCAGCAAAATAAAACGCCACCGACCCCACCAAAAGAGAAGAAACATCTCCTGATCACTACATCAAATTGTGCTATGTCATCAACAGCTATTTGCATAAGTGTTTCCTTATGAATATTGACCCAGACTCAGGAACAAGTAGGGAGCAGACCAGAGCAGCAACAAAGCGCCAATGGCATGCAATATGCACAGGGTGCTGGATAGCGAGAGTGTCAAGGGATTTCCTGGCTGCAGTTCACCCAATCACTATTTACCCTCTGGTAATTTAGCATGTTGCTATGGAAAATGGATGAAGATTGCCCGTTTATAGACGATTTGCAGATGAAAAAAGGGTGGTTTTCCGTAGCTATGTTAACTTACCAGAGGGTACATGATGTAGATGCAGATGAGGTGAAAATTGTTTTTCACTTAGGAATGGCCATCGTTAAACAGATCCCAACCAAAACATCAGTGAAAAAAACAGGCAACTACACAGAAAAAATGCAGAACATGTGTAGCTTTAGGGAAAAATCCAACTCTTAAGAACAAATAAAACTATCAAAAGCATCCAAAATATACAGCAAATCAAAATAAATGAATGAATAATAAGCACATTAAAAAAAAAAAGGAGAAATCATTACAGTAGATAAGTAAAGAAGGAAATAAAAATTAGATATATATAAAGAAACGGTTTAAAAACATCCTGCTGAAACAACAGCTGCCAAGCGCTGTTCATCCCCTGTATCATGTCCCTCATCTCTCGAAGCAAATTCTGTAGCCCTGAACTCTCAGCCCCTTGCAACGTCAGGCAGTCCATACGGGCGGTCTGTATCCTGGTTGGTACATCCACCTGCACAAAACTGTTGATCGGTATCCGGGACCGATGAACCCCTTCCCCCGATCATATTGTTACATGCCCTAGATCCAATAGTGGAAACTATAAACCATGGTTTCTAGTAGTTCTACCGCGGAA
>CAMXCT020005668.1:808892-833892 GCA_947184155.2 Cladocopium goreaui | reverse complement strand
GTATATATGTATATATATATTCACATATATATATATATACATATACAGAGTTTGGCCTCAACCAAAATCAAAACCACAAAAGCCTCACACATGATTTCGGACAGTGACGCTACAAATTCCGCGCTCCGAAGCGGCCCCCGGTTCAGTCGCCGGGTCGACCACTGATCCATTGGAATTGGGGGAGACCATTTTTCAGACCCAGTCGCCGGCTTGCTCGCCGGGTACTTTCCAAGTATGGCAACCCAAAAAAATCATTGAAACATGTTTTTTTTCTTGATGTATAGAGTTATATAGATATTGAAACATATTTCTAGGATGTATATAGATATTGAAACATATTTCTAGGATGTATATAGATATTGAAACATACTTCTAGGATGTATAATGATGTATTTCTAGGTTATATATAAATGAATATATGATATATGTTTCAATTTCCAGATGTACTCAAAACGATCTGTTGGGCTTCCATGGTCCCCCTGAGGTCCCCCTGAGGTGCCCCTGAGGTCCCCCCACCCATGGCCGCCACCGTGGCAGCACCACGATCGAAGTGTACCAATGCCACGGCGGTGACCCACCAACTCCTGAGACTGTCGTTGTGGTTGTCCTGTCGTTGTGGTGGGTTTCAACCTACCATTGGTTGGTAATATACTGTTAATATTAATGGTTATTATATGGTTAATAATGGTTATTATATGGTTATTATATGGTTAATATTAATGGTTGATATATGGCTAATATTAATGGTTACCCTCTGG
This sequence comes from Cladocopium goreaui, assembly GCA_947184155.2. Lineage (NCBI taxonomy): Eukaryota > Dinophyceae > Suessiales > Symbiodiniaceae > Cladocopium > Cladocopium goreaui. The sequence goes on along the minus strand of CAMXCT020005668.1, from coordinate 833,134 downwards.
TTATTTAACATAGCCATGGTATAGATGGCCCATTGAAATAGAGGTTTACCTCTTAAAACTGGTGATGTTCCATGGCTATGTCAAATAACCAGAGGGTAATATTAATGGTTATTAAATTATATGGTTAATGATTGTTAATAATAATCTGGTTGGTGGTTGACCTACCCCTCTGAAAAATATGACGAATCGTCAGTTGGGATGATGAAATTCCCAATATGATGGGAAAATAAAATTCCATGGTTCCAAACCACCAACCAGTTGTTGTTGTGGTCGTTGTGGTTACTGTTGGTTGTTTCTTGGTTTTTGAGTGCTGTTTGCTGGTTGTCATTTATCGTTTTTTGTTTCTTGTTTGTTGCTTGTTGGTTGTTGTCGTTTGTCGTGTTTTGTTGTTGATTGATTGGTGGCATTTCTTTATAGTTGATTTTGTCGATGCTGATTCTTGGGGCTGCCGAACAAAAGCTTCCCAGGGGTTCTCCTTAATATTCCCGTTTCACAATCATATGACTATTACCGTAAACAAACCTCATGAGCGACCCCAAAATGAATAGGGCCAGTACTGAAACGCGATTTCTATGCTTGGGCATATTTGATGTAATTAATGATTATTTGGAAGAGCTTTCCTTCCCCAACAAGTTTCGGAATACTTCAAACGAGTTCACTAGTGATCAGCGCTACTCACCAACGACGTTTCCAGCTCAAGATTCTCTCAATGGAAGTCTACAAGGGTACCCGGTACCCCCAACAAAAGGGGCGCCATAAGGCCCCGGCATGGTTGGATAGTTAATAGTGGTCCAGCTCAGCCAATGCTTAACTGGTGGTTTGGGGTGGTGATTTAGAATTGAGGAGATGCTCCAGTCGGTGAGAATCCCCTTCACAGGGAAACCGGGGTTCCAAACCACCAACCCAAACCACCAGCTAATGTCAACCCCAGATTACTACACCGATCTACACCGTAACCACAAATGGGTTGGATTACCATAAATGGGGGGGGGGGTTACCCAAAAATAGTTCACAAACTACTCCATATATTCTTAAAATTGGTACCCGCCCCCTCAGTAAACTGTGGGTCCATTCATCCGGAGTTCACATTCAAGGTCCAGCTGATGATTTGCCGAATATCCAGACTTCTGGGGGTGAAAGCCCCATTGTTGCCGGTTGAATCACCGTGGCTGTGCTCATAAAGATCCATTCTGAGGGTTGCTCCCAACATTCCGGGGGGGTTGCTCCCACATTGGCAACTTGGCAAAGCCAAATCACCCATTCCCCTCCCTTTAAGTTACCCACATTGCAACCTACTTGGTGCTTCATCTCGGTTAGCTAAACCCCTATAACTTGACACTGCCCCTACCTCTTCAGTAACTGGGGTTATAGAGCTATAACTCCCCTTGCGATTCGTGGGAGCCACCAAGTACACACTGATGGCGAAACTTTCGGTGCTTCAGGACATGTTGAACACAAACGACGGATTGACCCTGGGATTCACCAGCAATGACCAAGAATCATGAGAAATGCCATGAAAAATGGATGTGTTCACTATTTTAGTGTGGTAAATTTACTTCTTTCTAATGTGGTAAACCCAATGCCATAGATGATCCCATTCACCAACCATGACTGGGGGGTCATGATAAAAATCATCCCAGAAATTTCGGGGTATACCGTACGGTATACCAATAACAAAGCCATTTCTTGGGATGGTTTATGCAGTTTACCACCCCAAGATTTGGGTGATAAACGTTTGATTTGATACCCTCTGGTAATTTAACAGTTTGCGAACTTGAAAATGGCCATAGAAATAGTGGATTTTCCCATTGAACATGGTGATTTTCCATAGCTATGTTAGTTTACCAGAGGGTAAACCATCCCAAGCCAATTAATCCCAATACATCCCAGGACTCAGCGTGTATCGTCTGGCTCCCGTCAGGCTCGAGGAGGAGCCGTTGGCGATGCGCGGGTCCACCAGGGGGTCACGCTCAAAGAACAGCATGGCGGTGAAGGTGGGGACAGGATGGCGGCTTCTCGGAAGGCATGGTGGTGTTTTTGGCTTGATGTACCATGTCGTAAGACGTAATACATGCCGTGTATTTCACATAATTCTATAAATTATATATGATACATATATGCATTTATATATATATATACCATGAGATGTATCTATACAGACATATACAGACTGTGCACTTAAGTGTGAATTGAAGGTTGAAGGGCTAGGAAAGTGTGTAAGTGTTGTTGCAAATCGGTGAAGGGGAGACAGCTTGAGCCCGACCACCTGCAGCGGTTCGCCAGGTTTAGATCACGGCGACCCCCCGCACCACCCAAAAACAATGGCTTTCGAGGTACAGAAACCCATCTAAAATCTGAAATCATCTCAAACAATCTGAAATCAGAAATCTGACATCTAAAAACTGAGGACAGAAAAATAAATCCGAAAATAGGGATCGATTATTGCATGTTTGCTTTCTGTGAACCTTTTCCATCACAAGTTTACATTCTGCACTTATGGTGGCCGTTTATTATGTTTGATTATGACAACCCTCGATATACACGTTGGGTGGTATCACCCCCGAACTAATCATCAACCAGCCATCATTCATCAACATTCATCAACTATATCCCCGTCTTTTGATCTTTAAAACCCCTATGAATGATGGTTAAATAATGTCAACCCTGGATTAATAAACCCCAAACGGCCGTTTAATTGGGAGGGTATTATTTTTCAGTATTAGATGAAATGACTATTTTTTTGGAGTACCCCCCTCATTAATTTAATAAACCATGGTTTATGAATCCGGGGTTGACATTATGTTCAAATGGCTTATAATTCTCATCAACCACCAGGGTCACCAGGGATTTAAGCGGACGAAAACCCCGAGCCACGGGCCGACGCCTACGGAGCTCTTGCTGATGCTGCGGGCCGACAGAGGGACGAGGCTCTTGCTGCCCGTCCTGGTGCAGTTTGCGAACTGGAAAATCAACATGTTGAATGGCTAATTTAACGAAAATTGTCATTTTCAATAGCAAACTGTAACAAATTACCATCAACGATTTCTATGGTCATGGCTTCAATAGCACGCTGTAACAAATTACCAGAGGGTAGCTAGTAATCTCTGAACTTCCAACTTTTCTTTGTTTGCGAGATGATTTGCCCAAGTTGCTAAGCCAGTTGCAAAAACCAGAGATCATTAAAAACTACTGTGGAAACCTGGTAAGCCAACAAAATGGTGATGGGTTTCTCCCCCTTTTCATGGATAAAGACGGATAAGCTGCTGTAACTTGGAGGGGGTTATAAATAAATATATATATATACATATATATACATATATATATATATACATATATATATACATATATATATATATACAGCGACGGACATATACTTAGAACATCATTTTCCAAAATATCTGAACCTTTTCTTAGAACATCAAAATTACCCTATACTTAGAACATCAAAATATTTCTAAGTACTAAGAACATCAAAAAAAAACATATACTTAGAACATTTCGTTTGATTTTTGCATACTTAGAACATTAAAAACACATATACTTAGAACATTTCCAGTTACTTTGGTAAATCTGCATATATACACACAAATGCCTTGGTGAACACCATACTTAGAACACTTTCTCCCCTCACTGCTGCAGAAAAGCATTATAAACCTTCTCTTCGGGAACAATATCCCAAGCAGTCTTTGCTGCAATGGGAAAGGTCTCTAGTCATTTGTGGGTTTCCTACAGGGGGTAGTCAAAAAGCATAGGTTTCAATACTAAAATATATAGTATTATATAGTGTATATAGATAATTAGTGACGGACTTGCACTTCGAACACACACACATATATATATATATATATATGGTTCCCATTGGTTCCCCACTGGGATGTTCTAAGTATAGGTTTTGAAATGTTCTAAGTATAGGTTTTGGGTATGTTCTAAGTACCGATTTTTACATCCCCTACTTAGAACATCCCAGCTGTGCGGTTTTTTTTTCCAAAGTATGTTCTAAGTACAAGCCCGTCGCTATACATATATATATATACAATCTCCATTTCCATCTTTGACAAAACTGCCCAAAAAGGCGAAATATCACCAACTACGAGCTCTGCATGTCTCCAAACTCCTTGAGTTTTCGTTTGGGACAAGCCGTGGTGGAAGCTGGTTCGGTCCTGCCAGTCTCACCTGCAGGTTGGAAATGTGGTACCGCTTGGCCACCCAAAAGAAGTTCTTCAATATATAAGTTCATTGCATTTCTGGTTGGTGGTATACCTACCCCTCTGAAAAATATGAGTTCGTCAGTTGGGATTGTTATTCCCAACATATGGAACAATAAAAATAGTTCCAAACCACCAACCAGATTTAGATGCATTTAGCCTGCAATGGACCTATGGCTACATCAACCCCACCTTGGTGCAGCAACCGCGGCAAGTGCATCTCATCGCAAGGTGCCGAGCAGCGTCGCGCCATGTGCCACAGGGATTTCCACGCCAAGACTTTCTGCTGTTCAATCCTCCCAAACATGGAAAATCCACCCATTTTTAATAGGTAAACCATCTATAAATGGGCCATCTATACCATGGCGAAGTGTTAGTCATAACCAGATGGTAGATCATCTTGGGATTGGGATCTCCCTCTTTTTGCCTGGTCTGGAGTATATAGAGATCAAACGGCATTGTCCTTGAAACGACGCTGAAAGAACGGCACCGAATCACCGGTGCCGAACGGCCACGAATCACCGCGCCGGCTTGAGAGGCAACCGCGGCACGTGGCATGGCGGCATGGCAGGAGACGGCGGTAATGGTCCACTCGGAAACCGCCAACCAGTCGTGGCGGTGGTAGTATGGAGGTAATTCCCAATGATCTTTGAATATCTTTGATATATCTTGATATCAATGTCCAACGAATGCCTTCATGACTGGCTTCATGATGACATCATAGCATCAGCTCAGATCTTCAGGGTGGTAAAATGGATGGCCAAACGTGCCACTCCTGGGGCCGATTCATCCCACAAAACTACGAGAGAGACGGGGAAAGAATTTGCATGAAACGTTGATTACACCATCATATCCCAAATACATTTCTATTACATCCCACTATACCACTGCTGTTGGTTAAATCATGTTAAATCCCCATTCTTGATGATCAAACCCGCATGATTCTCAGACCAAACCGCCACAGGCGGCCTCTTCCTCTCCCGGTCCATCGCCACATCTTCTGCAACCAGACAGCTGGATGTACGACCTCTGGATGGAGCTTGTTTCAATGAAACTCAGAGAACTGGATTTTAGACCAAGACATTTTCTTCCAAACTCTGCGGTTCAACCAAGCACTTCATCCGGCCCAGGGGGATGGCCATTGTCACTGGGCGTTGCGGGCTGACTGGCGCAAGTTCCAATGAACTTCTCATGAAGAGCTCCCTCGTAAGTGACTTTACCTCGGGCTGTCCCAAAAATGGGACCGGCTTGACACGCCCAAGGTATTTGATACTCTCATGCCCAAAACGCCCATAAAAACTCCCTTTATCGACCTTAAACTTTGAATAACTTTGATACTCATTTTGTTCATCACATCTGAAATCTGATCCGGTTAAATCGTAGTCACCAGGTCAAGCCGGTCACAGTTCATGGCCTGGCTTCAAGGCCAGTTTCGTTCCCCAGGTCTCGTGCATCCTGTTACTACTTACCCATTAAAAATGGTGTTATTACTGCGTAAACCCACAGAATATTCCCCAACATCACCATAAATGGGTGGTAAGTGACTAACTGCTAAAACACATGAAGTCTTTTTGTTTAAAGATGTTTAAAGGGTTTATCACACGTCTTATTCTTGTGACCCGTAAACATTAAAAGAACCCTCCGAAATCGATGGCGTTGGGCTCCCATGCCCAGCTGGGGATGCATGTAGTTCACACGAAGAAAAGCCTCTGGGGATGGATGGATCACCCAACTCCCCGACTCCACAACTCAAAGTCACGTTCTTTGACCCTGAAAATCGCAGAACATCGCTTCATTTTAGTGGAAACTCATCTTCCCCGACCCATGGTAGGGGTCTATGTTATAGGGATGGTATAAAGTTGGTAAATTCACGGCATCTTGGTGCAGGACCAATTGTTGATCAATTTGGGCGCGGTTGACCATTGGGTTTGCCACAGTCTTTGCCATTTGGTATCCACAAACAGTGAGTAAACTGAAATTGGACAACTCGAGATTCAAGACATATTATGAGAGATGTATAGAGAAAGCAACCGAAAAAATGTTGCTTTTTGGAGGTCTCAAATTTGAACCCACATCCATGACACGAATAAGTCCGAATAAGGGTTGTGTGAATCACCCACTTGGGGCCCATGAATCACCTTCTATTGTTCAATGGGGATGCCCCACAATAACACACCTGGGGAACTGATGACCATGGTATGGAGCGGGGTACCCAAGTCTGGGACAAACATGTGTGGTGGCCTGTACTCCCCTTGGTTTTCCAATCAAGTGGCCCCTTCGTCGATATTGAGCAACTCTTTGGTTACATCTTGCGACCTCAGCAGTTGGAACGTGGATGCGGGGGGCATCTGCGGGCCTGCTGAGTCAGCACCTTGGCCACTTGGCCAAAGAAAACATGGCCCTACGGTAGCCCTTTTATTAATGTGGTAAACCCAGTCCCAAATAAGAAACCATCCCAATTTTGCTAGAAATAGATCCAGAAATAGGTCGTAAGTAGTAGTCCAAAATTGGAGGTTTATGGCACTGGGTTTGCCAGATGAATCACTACCCATCAGATTTAATCACTGTTCATCAGAATTAATCACTAGAACTAGATCCAGAAATAGCTTTCTGCTGTTGCGAAGAATCTACAAATGCCGGGTTTTTCACATCTACTGTATGAGTCATTTGTGTAAACTTTTACGGGAGGCTTTCGTTTCACATAGTAGTATCTCATGAATACCATTGCTATCATTATGAACCACCATGAAAATATCACTGTTAACAGCTATTTTCATCACCACTACCCTCTGGTAAACTAACATAACTATGGAAAATCACCATGTTCAATGGGTAAATCCACTATTTCTATGGCCATTTTCAATAGCAAACTGTTAAATTACCAGAGGGTTATTCAATCATTCATCACCACCAATCACTATGAAAAATCACTGGATAGACGGATAGATCAGGGTCCCGGAGGATAACAACTGCCATGGCCATGTAGGGAGTCCTTTTTGAAAATCACGGTTCAATCACCATGAAAACAGCTATTTTCATCACCATTCACCATGAATGAAAAATCATGAAAATTACTGCTCGGTGGTTGACCTACCCCTCTGAAAACTATGAGTTCGTCAGTTGGGATTATTAGTCCCAACATATGGAAAATATGGAAAAATAAAATGCATGTTTCAAACCACCAACCAGATTACCACAAATCAATATAAATCACGATCATCATTTGGCCATGGATATTTTTCACTGACAAGAAAAGTTCTTGATACCCTCTGGTTATGACATTCACCGTTCGCCATGGGCTTCGCCATGGCCCTAATCAAAATAGATGATATTTTCCCATTAAATTAAAACCTCCATTTCTGGTTGGGATGATCCAGCCAGCTATGTTAGTCATAACCAGATGGTAATCCCATGGGATCAACCCTGCGAGGTTTCCGCACGTGGCTTCCGGAACTGGGCCTGGGCCAGGAACTGCACCTGCGTCCCGAAAGGATGGGAATGTCATCTATGGATAGATCTGATAGATGGTAGATATATGTGAAAATGCTGGAATGTTGGATTTTCGATATCCTAATATTTTTTCTTGAGATATCATCTATAACATCATCTATGCATCTATGAGTTGGGATATCTCTACATTTAAATGGGAGATATATCTAAGGGAATATGTATATATATATATGTATGTCTATGTATGTGTGTTTCTCATCCAATGTATCCATTCAAGTAAATATTATATATATATATGTGTGTGTGTACGTGGGAATATCATATCACACCATATCATCTATAAATATCATATGACTCATATGACCTATACAAGTTGGATGTATGGTATATAGATATATCCGAGATTGGTTTTAGAAACCAGCTTGTAAGTGAGGTTCGGACATTGCACCCTCTGATAATTCAACAGTTTGCTGCTATGGCAAAAACACAAGTTTGGGAAATCATCTATAAATGAAGGATTTTCCAAAGCCATGTTATATTACAGGAGTGTAACCATAGATAAGGGATGATATTTCTGGCGTTCTTTTAAAAGGTATACGGTATAACATGTTATAAACCAATTTCATCATGGATATGTGTGGGATATTGCTGAGTGATATGGCCATACTGCTGGTTTAACCCTTTAACATGTTCCTATGGTAAGTTTAAACGTATATGTACGACATCGGCAACCCACGCTTTCCTCCAGAAATGACCTATGTGGAATTCACTCGGATGGTATGTGGAACTTAAGCCAAAACATGGTGGTTTTGGGCATTCCAATGTGGAATGCCATCATGTCAACGGATTGATTTCAAGGGAAAATTGTTTTTAAAGAAACAGGGAAACCTAAGGTTTCTCCAAACGTCCAGGTTTCCAAATGGTGGAATTTTGCCTGAAAAAGTGCCATTTGGAGCATCCAACCCTTCCCCCCGGGGAAGAGGCAAAAAAGTTCAGATCACAGTCCTACAGCACAGATGATATCATAACTGGTTGGTGGTTTCAACCAACCCCTCTGAAAAATGATGGAGTGAAAGTCAGTTGGGATGATGAAATTCCCAACTGAATGGAAAAAATGAAATTCATGTTCCAAACCACCAACCAGATATGGTATCATAAAATACTGCACGTATAATATCATATAGTCATAACTTACCCCACAAACATGCAACCAAAAAAATACTGGAAACCCTACAGGTTGATATGACATCTGTTCTTTGTAGGGGTCGATCTTTTTGATGAGCCTTTGGACTCTTCCTTCTCATCGGCACTCTCCTGGCTGTCTCATCCAGGGCGTGATCAAGAGTGGGCCTTTTGAAACTTTGGCAGCCAGAAGTCACTTTTCACCATACTTAATCTTAGATCATCTTAGACAGTATATTCATTTATATACCCTAGTTACCCTAGTTATGCTAGTTAGAACCCCGGCTAGAACCCCCAGCTGCAGTTTCACACTGAAAAACAGATGTAAAATGAGTCAAACTGCCAGGGGCCTACTCTTGTACCAAGCTTCAGATTCCCTCCCTGCAATACCACAAGTGGCTTTGGAAACTGTTCATGCTCAATTCCTTCCCTGAAGGACTCAGGAGTGATGTCACCAAGGCTTCTACTCTGCCTTCACCAGTGAGCGGGTCACACCCGTTGGCTACTCCTCCACCAACTTCAGGGATCCAAAATAGCCCCACTAATTACACGAATTGACAACCTCTTAAATTTCTCAATCCCAGAAGTCCTCTTCACTATCTTCATCCTTCATGCCTGGAATGCCAGGATCCGAACAGATATTGAATTCTTGCAGGCTTAGCTCACGTGCCATCCTATCACGCCCAAAATTCATCAAAATTCAACATGGTACCAAAAAACACACGATTTCCAACAGAAACCCAAAAAAAAACAAACTGACCAAAAAAGTCCTTTCTCTCTCCGCGTTTGTTTTGACGGAGTTAGCTGCCATGCCATCCGTAAACCAGGATGCAGGACACGATCAATGCTCTGAAGAATCACTATAGTCCTTTGGATGCATGGTTGGGACAAGGCAGGAGACCCAGGGCTGCCGCCTTTGGCTGCAGACATCATGGCCATTCCCATGGCGGCCATCCCCATGGGATTCATCCTGGCGCCAGATACCAATAGGATCAATAGGTTGGGTCCTCCTATGTAGAGGATAAAACCTCAAGCGGCAGCACTTAAACAGGCCGGAAAAGTCATAGGGTTCATGCCCCCCATCATGTCCATCATAGCGTTCATCATGCCACACCCACTGCAACTGCCACTGCAACCCCCACCGCAACCGCCACAGCCACCACAGCCGCAACCGCTGCAGCCGCCGCAGCCACCACAGCCACAGCCGCAGCCGCAACCGCAACCGCCACAGCCGCCACAGCTGCCACAGCCACCGCAGCCACCGCAGCCGCAACCGCAGCCACAGCCGCCACAGCCACAGCCGCCACAACCACAGCCACAGCCACCGCAGCCGCCACAGCCGCAGCAACCACAGCCACCACAGCCACAGCCGCCGCAACCGCCACAGCCACCACAGCCGCAACCTCCACAGCCACCACAGCCGCAGCCGCCACAGCCGGCGCACCCACCACACCCGCAACCACAGCCGCAACCGCCACAGCCACAGCCACAGTCACCACAGCCACCACAGCCGCCACAGCCGCAGCAGCCACACCCACCACAGCCACCACAGCCACCACAGCCACAGCCGCCACAGCCACAGCCGCCACAGCCGCCACAGCCACCAAAGCAGCCACAGCCACAACTGTCACAGCACCCACAGCCATAGCCGCTGCAACCTTAGCTTTTCGCTCTGCTGTTCAGAAGCCGCTTCGGATCGAGCCCTGCCAGCTTCATTTCTCGAAGAATTGCAAACATATATGCGAAAGGGCCGCTCAATGTCTAGCGAGGAATAGTTGTAGAACTTTGTAGGGTGGATTGTGGGCAAGTTGCCTATTATTATTTGAGGATCAGAATAGGACTGCGGCTGAACCATGCTGACCCAATGGTCCTTATGAATCGTCAGATTCTACCGCATCACCCTCATCTGGCAGCTACGGCCGAGGTCACAACCACCAGCTTCGCTACTTGTGATGCTGCCTAAGCCATAAATGCAAATGTCACTCGCGCAGATAGCAGTGGGTCTTTGTGAGTATTTAATATGTAAAATTATGTCTGAGTTTGAGCGTGTGTGTTTGCGTGTCCTTATTCGCTCATAGACTTAGTCACTTAGTCAATTCAGATCCGTAATTTGACCTGTGCATACCTGTATTTTCAGACCTGCATCTCAGAAGAAATACGGAGGACTTTTTCTGGAAGGAACTCAGGCCGCGCACCTGACTCTGTTCTTGCCGGACCCGCCTCGGGACCAGGGACACACGTGTTCTACCGAAGGGGTGAGCGAAAAATACCCCGTGGGACCCATCTCATTCTACTAGTTGGTTGATAGCTTTCCCATGGAAAAATACTCCCCAATATAAACAATAACCATGGTAGTATAGCACCCAAGGGCGTAACCAATCAACACATTGTTACTGGGTCGCTCCCACGCGCCGTTGGGCCGCTGCTGCTTTGGCTGCGGTCATTTCTTGGGTCGATCTGCGGGCACAAGGGTTGCTCCCAACCAGCTAGAAGGGGGGAAATGTTGTTTAAATATAGAGGTACTGGTTGGTGGTTTCAACCCCTGTGAAAAATATGAGTTCGTCAGTTGGGATGATGACATTCCCAACTGAATGGAAAATAAAATTCATGTTCCAAACCACCAACCAGGGTAAAACGATCCCCCTAGCTCAGCGATATTTAATGGGTTCCAACCATGGACGGCCTCATGGACGACGCTTCTGAAGGACTGCTGACATACAGTTAGGTTTAAGCCAATGACCCATAGCTTGATATCCTTGCAGTTGACCAATGGGCTCTTACCCCACCTATACCCACTGGTAATGTAAGAGTTCGCAAACTGTAAAATCGAACGAAATGAACCATTTCTTCCAGCTACTGCGGATGGTTGCGAAAACTTGCTACAGTTGGTGGGCCAAATCCCATTGCCATCCCATAAAGTATTCCCATCGTTTACCGTGTTTCTATGTCACTCTACCAGAGGCTAACTGCTAGTTGCGCCTGGCAGCCCATTTTTCTGTACCCACGGGACCACCCCACCAAGCTGACAGTGCTCCTCTGTTCGGCCAAGGCCATGTCATCGATCCAAGCGTCAAAGAGTCGCTTGACACCCTCCTCGACACCGATCCATTCATGGTGATCATCAGTATACTGTTCATATTGTTTATAATCGTATACTATCTCCGTTGATCATCGCATATTATGCATATCATCATCTGTATTCTAAATATTTCGATATATTTCTATATATTTCTATATTGAGGTTGTCGAGTGTCCAGTGGTTGGCCTTGCATTTTATCAACCAACAAGGCGTTAAAAAAAATGTTCCCTGCAGCTACACTGCCGGGCTGAAAGGTAGAATGTTTCCATCCTCTCCTGCGGGCCAAAATCGACAAGTTAGAGACTGGACAGTTGTAACCTCTCGACTAGTTTTCTGGTTTCATGGCGCAATGATTCTTCTTAGTAATGCTGGTTGCACTATGGTAAGCCCCACAAGAACATACCCTATTTACAAACCTTTACCCATTTGTGGCGGTGTTCAAAACCAAACCACGAAGAGAGGGTATGGTTTTGGGTCTCCAATCTGCTACCTACCCTCCAATTTTAGGTGTTATTTTGGTTTACATCAGCCATTCTGGCAAATTAGGGGATGGTTTCTGGCTCTGGAATTCTATAATGTAGTGCCCTCCCAAATATGACTTGGTTTGTGTTCAGCCCATTAATTAAAGACATATCATATAATGAGAGAGAGAGGCCCAATAGTAGAAAACCAACTTTCGCGAACAAACTGGGGCACCACCATGCAGCTGGAAAGGCCCAGCCCCGAAAGGTCAGTGTTCCCCATGCCGACAGGTGACCAGGGCGAGAATCTCATTCTCCTTGCCCACCAGAATGCTGTTCTTCAGCTCGATCTCAGAAGCCAACATTTCAGCCAAAGGATAAAAGGAAGGTGTGTATGTATGTTTGTATGTATGTATGGATGGATGGATGGATGGATCTATCTATCTATCTATCTATCTATCTATCTATCTATCTATCTATCTACCGATCTATCTATCTATCTATCTATCTATTTATCTATCTATCTATCTATCTGTCTGTCTTTCTTTCTTTCTTATCTACCTATCTATGAATGTACGTACGTACGTACGTACGTACGTACGTGTGTGTGTGTGTGTCTGTATGTCTGTATGTCTGTATGTCTGTATGCCTGTATGTCTGTATGTCTGTATGTCTGTATGTCTGTATGTCTGTATGTCTGTATGCCTGTATGCCTGTATGCCTGTATGTCTGTATGTCTGTATGTCTGTATGTCTGTATGCCTGTATGCCTGTATGCCTGTATGTCTGTATGTCTGTATGTCTGTATGTCTGTATGTCTGTATGCCTGTATGTCTGTATGTATGCATGCATGCATGCATGTATGCATGTATGCATGTATGCAAATATGCATGTATGCATGTATGCATGTATGTGGGTATGTATGTATGTAGCTATGTAGGTATGTAGGAATGGAGGTATGTAGGTATGTAGGTATGTAGTTATGTAGGTATGTAGGTATGTAGGTATGTATGTATGTAGGTATGTATGTATGTAGCTATGTAGGTTTGTAGGAATGGAGGTATGTAGGTATGTAGGTATGTAGTTATGTAGGTATGGAGGTATGTAGGTATCTTGTAAATGTGAGGTATGTGAGGTATGTTAGGTATGTAGCTATGTAGCTATGTAGGTATGTAGGTATGTACTTAGGTATGTAGGTATGTAGGTGTGTAGGTAGGTATCTATGTAAGTATCTATGTAGGTATGCAGGTAGGTATCTATGTAGGTATGTATGTAGATATGTAGGTATGCAGGTATGTAGGTATGCAGGTTTGTAGGTATGTAGGTATGTAGGTATGTACGTACGTATGTATGTAGGTATGCATGTATGTTTGTATGTATGTAGGTATGTAGGTATGTAGGTATGGAGGTATGTAGGTATGTACGTAGGTATGTAGGTATGTAGGTAGCTATCTATGTAGGTATGTATGTAGGTATGCAGGTATGTAAGTATGTAGGTATGCAGGTATGTAGGTATGCAGGTATGTAGGTATGTAGGTATGTAGGTATGTAGGTAGGTATCTATGCAGGTATGTATGTAGGTATGTAGGTATGCAGGTATGTAGGTATGCAGGTATGTAGGTAGGTATCTATGTAGGTATCTATGTAGGTATGTAAGTAGGTATCAATATAGGTTTGTATCTAGGTATGTAGTTATGCAGGTATGTAGGTATGTAGGTATGTAGGTAGGTATCTATGTAGGTATCTATGTAGGTATCTATGTAGGTATGTATATAGGCATGTAGGTAAATAGGTATGCAGGTATGCAGGTATGTAGGTATGTAGGTATGCAGGTATGTAGGTATGCAGGTATGTAGGTATGCAGGTATGCAGGTATGTAGGTATGTAGGTATGTAGGTATGCAGGTATGCAGGTATGTAGGTATGTAGGTATGTAGGTATGCAGGTATGCAGGTATGCAGTTATGTAGGTATGTAGGTATGCAGGTATGCAGGTATGTAGGTATGTAGGTATGTAGGTATGCAGGTATGCAGGTATGCAGGTATGTAGGTATGTAGGTATGCAGGTATGTAGGTATGTAGGTATGCAGGTATGCAGGTATGCAGGTATGTAGGTATGTAGGTATGTAGGTATGCAGGTATGCAGGTATGCAGGTATGTAGGTATGCAGGTATGCAGGTATGTAGGTATGTAGGTATGCAGGTATGCAGGTATGTAGGTATGTAGGTATGTAGGTATGCTGGTATGCAGGTATGCAGGTATGTAGGTATGCAGGTATGCAGGTATGTAGGGGTGTAGGTATGCAGGTATGTAGGTATGTAGGTATGCAGGTATGCAGGTATGCAGGTATGTAGGTATGCAGGTATGCAGGTATGTAGGTATGCAGGTATGTAGGTATGTAGGTATGCAGGTATGCAGGTATGTAGGTATGCAGGTATGTAGGTATGTAGGTATGCAGATATGCAGGTATGCAGGTATGTAGGTATGCAGGTATGCAGGTATGTAGGTATGCAGGTATGTAGGTATGTAGGTATGCAGGTATGTAGGTATACGTATAGTTATACTTTCCAGCCCACGTTTTTCTTGGGCTTCGATGATCCCCAGTGCGGCGAAGTACAGCTTATCTGCGCAGGTCTATGGTCTATTCATATACGATAGATGGATATAGATGGATTGGATTATATATACAGCATATATAGATACACACACATATATATATATGATTATATATGATTATATATGATTATATATGATTATATATGATTATATATATATATGTGTGTGTGTAGGTTTAGATTTAGACATGTTATGTTTTAGATGTCGATAGTTAGCAGATGGTGATCACTAGGTAAGCATCAACGAGAGATGTTGGCAAGCTTCCCATACCCATCCTGGCCACAATTCGTAAAGCTGCGCAGCTGTAGGAACAAAACACTGGTTTATCAATGTTTCCCCCTTAAATCTGGGGAAACATTGACCCCCGATTACACCTAGAATACTATAGAATACTGTAGTACTTGATAAAACCCATTCATAAACCAGAAGTGGATAGAAAATGATAGAAATGTGCCTTAAATACTTCACCACATTTCTCTCGGCTCGTCCACTGAGTACTCCAACGTAGGACTCTCGGTCAGTGCCGCCGATGCGGCGATCTGCCATGATCCCTTCGTACTTCAACAGAGGTCCCTTCCCTTCCTGGCCAGTGGGGTCGCCAGTGGGCTATTCACTGGTGTGCGCACTGGAAAGCAGAAGGAGCAGTTCACCGACACCTTTTTCCGGAAACCACGCTGTTTCTGCATGGTCGTTGCCTTCATGCTCCTTTGGAGCAGCCGATTGCAGTCTTAGATAGTCTTAGGCCCATGGCCCTGGATAGCAAACCATGCGCCAGGAGCTGCCAGGGGTTAGCACCAGGGAGGGGTTTGGCATAAGAAATCAATAGAAATAAATAGAAATAAACAAACATAACAGAACTATTATGAAATGACAAACTGCTAAGTGGCAAAATCCGATGGATCTTTGTTACCATATGCCCTGTCCGCCGCCGGCTTTGGGCCTCCAAATTCACCAAGGATGGTGTGGCCACTGGGCCAGGTGCATAACGCACCCAACGCACCCGCGGATTCCAATCCGTTGACCCGCGGAGGTGCGGAGTTGCGGAGTTGCGGGCAGATTCCCTCGCTGCATCTGCAGTCTCAAAAGATAATACAGCATGTCCTGTCTGTGAACTCAATGCATTTGCAAACACTCTATTTTAGTCGTGGTACTATTGGAAGAAACTGTGGACTAATTAGCCTCGATATATTCAAGCAAACCGGGATGCTATGTCTGCCATGGCCAAAAACTAAGCCTATTTACCAGACCAAGCGTTTGCTAGTTGCCTCCCCAAAAACTTAGAGATCTCCACCTCAACCTCCGTAAAATGATCAAAGACGTCTCGTCCCTTCCAACCACTGCTCCAAAATCTCCTCTGGCAAAATGGCTCTGGCAACAGCGATTTATTGGGGAAATGATGAGTCTACCCGTTTGAAACCAGCTGGTCAAGTTTTCTGATGTTGCCATCTGAAAGACATGCACCACAAAAAACAACTCACAACAAACATATCGAAACATATCAAAACCCTGACGCCATCTGCTGCTGGAATCTCCCGCAGGCTACCTCTCTGCAGTCTGCCAAACACAGTCTGTCGCGGAATCGCATCCGACAGGTCAGGCGGCAGTCCTGCTGTCTTGATATGGTGCATGGAACATGATGCAGCTTATATCACCATACCATATGTTATAGATGCAACAAGAAGAGGATGGGACATTCAATCAAATAATAATGTATGATATATTTATGTATATATCATATTTATATATATATATTATATCATATATATATACACACGTGTGTGTGTGTGTAAAAGCCCCTTACTAATAGTTACTAACCATCATTCCAGTGAAATATCCAAAAAAAATCTGAATGATGTTTGAGAATACATAAATCCCAAGACATTGTGGTCCAATGAGGTTGCTTGGTCACCAAAAAAATCCATGTCCGGACATCTGGCACCAGGGATTTGGCTTAAGGATGTTTAAGGTAACAGTTGTAGAAAACAGACGGCGTTTTCCTCCGGAACTCATCGGAATTCCATTGCGTTCCTGTGAAAATGCGTCCCTTCGGGCACTGCCAAGTCTTGTGAACACCACGTATTTCTAGCGAAACACCTTTCAATATAATAGGCCATATCCAATATCCTGAGTGATTTTCTTGTATAACTTTAGAGTGGATGTGCATCGGATTTTAGGAGCTACTTGTAGGTATCATGGCGGACCTGAAGTACCCCCCAAAATAAACAGACATGACAAACACATAGCAGATATCAACCCATGCAGCTAACAAATCGCTGGGTTTCCCGTGGTTTTCCCATCCCAACCCTTGAATTCAAGTCGACAGATGCAGATCTCATCAGTCGTCACCCTGTCTGATGAACACCACGCACAACTCCCTGGAGTTGCATATGTTTCTTGGGGTTCCATGAGGTGATTCCCTGCATTTTTTGATGGATTGAGGAGGTGTTGGGCCCCCAGCCCCGTTTTTTTTTTGGCCAGTTGTTGCCCTCAAGTAGCAGAAGAAGTTGTACTAAACTACCAATCCAAGGTGCGCGAGCTCATTGAAACTGAAAGGCCTGGGCACGTTGGAGAGATGTGGCAGGGTGTGCCCAAAACAAGCTTTGATCCACCACCATCCAGAATCCATCGAAAATCCGTCAAAAATCCGTCAAAAATCCATCAAATTCCGTGAGAGTCCATCAATGTCACGGTCTCCCAGGAACCAGGAAAGCCAATCTGTTTTCGGTGGGCACCTACTCAGCGCCCCATATATCGCTGGTGTGGATGGGTCATGCACCGAGATAATAAATAGATAGGTTGGACCAGACTAGATTGGATTTGGATTGGGATCTAGACTAGATGTAGACTTTAGGTTTGATTAGACTAAGCCAGAGTAGAGTATAGATTAGATTGCAGTAGGTTAGGTAGATAGATAGGCACATAGACAGAGAGACCGAAAGACACATAGACGAAGAGAAGAATGGACACATACAGTAGGTGACTTGCAGATAGGCAGACTTCCCATGCAGTCAACCACTTACTCAGTTTAGGCAGTTTAGCCCATCTTCGTGAATTTCTGCGCCCAATGCCTCTGTCATCCTCCATCTCCCACAGGCCTCTGAAGTCTTTGAATCAGTCTTGGGCACCTTTTCCTGGCGGGGTCAAGATGGGTCAAGGGATTTCCGCCGTCACCGGTCATATCTTTGTTTCTTGTGTTGCAGGGTGCCCCTCCAAGGGGGTTGGTGTCACCAGTGGCAGTCCTTCCAGTGACGACCACCTTTTCCGGTCGCCGTGTTCTGGGCCACAAGGCTCTCCTTCACAATTAGAGAAGCGTGATCAAAGAATGAAACAACATCCCACACCATGTTTTAGGCACCCAGCTAAGCCAAAGAGGAACCGCTGCGCTCCTCCTTCACTTCCATTACTTCCGTGACCTCCTTGACCTTAGCCATCTTGTTTTTCCCGGCCACTTTGGCTGTGCGCGGCCCGGCCACAGGCGCATGGGCAGGTACCTGTTTGCTCTGCCTTTGCGACTTCTGCTTGGGTACTGCCTGCTGGTACCCCCAATGCTGCGGTACGGGTGGCACCATGTGCACTTCAGGCAGCGCTTTGTCTGGGAGGTGCATGCCTCCCGAGGGGCCGGCGGGGCGTGTGCCTAGGATGGGAGGTGAGGTACAAGCGGCGGGTGAAAAACTGAGACCGCAGGTTGGCATCCGCATGCCAATGCCATCCTCCCTGAAGATGTCATTGCAACTCCTCGGTCGCACCCCAGATCCAACTTGAGATGAATGAAAAAGACTGGGTCCAAAAAACTGCTTGTCTACTTTTGGGTAGCCACCGCTCTGGGCCATCAAGGCGACTGATTAATGCTATGATTCAGAGATACTAATGGCAAGTTGCAACTCAACGTGTTGAATTTTGAAGTAACAGGCAGCTGATTGCTGACAACCATCTGCAAACTCCCCATTTTTGGGTCGTGAGCCATTCTCTTTATTTGTTCAAACTCCCCATGTCCGAAGAGCCGACAAACTCATGCAGTGGATCACTCTTGGGAGGTGAGAGATCCCATTACTGCTCAAATTCCCATTTTGGGGGAGGTAAGAGATTATCCTTGTTGACCTGTTCCTACTCAAACTCCACAATTCTTGGAAGGTTAAAGATATCTCTGTTTGCCTGAAACTCTCCGGTTTTTCTGGAGGTGAAAGATACAAGTACCTTGTTTTGCTCAAAAATCACAATTCTTGGAAGGTGAAAGATTCCTTTCTTTGCTGAAACTACCCGTTTCTTGGGAGGTAAATCTTGCTGAAATTCCACACATTTTTGGAAGGTAAAAGGTCCCTTTCCTTGCTCAACATACCCATTTTTGGTGATTACCGTAAAGCACCAAGCGAAATCGAGAAAACCCCATTGTTCGGTGACTAAAGCCCAATTTGCGTCTGTGGTTTGCCATGTATGCCCCCTGCTTGGGATACATTGCCTCGGATTCTGTTCGAAATGGTTCTATACTTGGGGGTACTTTATTAAAGATCACGCTAATGGTGGTTTGTTCATCCCATGCCGACCACGCATGCCTGCGAAAAACAGCCCATGCCTATCGCATGCGTTTGAAACAGCTCAAAATTCTGAGTCAAACACTGCACCCCTCCGGAGAAATGATCGAAGGAAAAAAAAACGCTTCGCCGCGAAAGACCTGCGAAAGAGCCGACTTTCCCATCCTTTCCATAGTTGGTTGGTAATATACTATTAGTATATGGTTAATATTAATGGTTAATATTAATGGCTAATATTAATGGTTATAATATGGTTATATATATATATAATGATGGTTCATAATAACCTGCTTGGTGGTTTGAACCTACCCCTCTGAAAAATGATGGAGTGAGTAACAGTTGGGATGATGACATTCCCAATTAATATGGGAAAGTCATAAAAAAACAGTAATAAACTAACCATTATGGGAATAATCATCCCAACTATATGATTATTCCCATTGGTTAGTTTATATGATTATTACGATCCATTTATATCCATTTATCCCCCCTAGCTCAGCTATATTTAATGGGTCCCAACTATATGATTACCCTCTGGTAAACTAACATAGCTATGGAAAATCACCATTTTTAATGGGAAAATCCACTATAAATGGTCATTTTCAATAGCTATTTTGAAAATCCCCAGAGGGTATTCCTTTTCATGTTCCAAACCACCAGTTTTTGTCGCGCTGCTGGACCAACTGATTCAGCGTCTGGAGCTGCTGCGCCAAGGCCTGCTGCAGCTGCGAGGTGCTGGACATGTTGGACACCGAGTTCGCGCCTGCGGCGCAGGGATGGCTTGGTCTGAACAATGGTGGGTTTCATGGGATTTAACCATGAAAAATGGTGGTTTCATGGGATTTAACATGATTTAACCATGAAAATTGTGGTTTCATGGGATCTAACCAACAAAAATGATGATATGATGATGATTTTAATGGGATTTGTATATATCATGTGGGTAAAACAACGCCAGTTTACCACCCATGGCTGGGAATGGGAACCATACCATTCCCAGTCATGGGTTTGCGATTGGTTCATTGAATCATCCCTATTTTTTAACTACCATAAAAGCGGGCTATGCACCAAGGTTTTGTTGGACGAAATCAGCGAACTCAGGATATTTTCCAGCAAAGTTGGTATCCATCTCACAAGTGTCAGATTTTCTTACAACTCTCAGATCTCACAACTGCAAGTCTCTTAAGTTTAATCACTTACAACTAAGACAGCTTAGTAAAAACCTCTGGAATGCGAGGGGAAAATGATGTGGGAAGATGTGGGTTGGGGTGGGGCAACAATCACATTCAAATGCGCTTGCACACGCCTCTTTTATCAACTACTATCCTTATACCAAATATCTTTCTATTCCATCTATATCTATATACTGCATATTGTAATATATTAAGTATATATATATATTATAACGCTGCTGAAAGCGATGCATATGAGTTTCGTGAGGATTTCATGAACATAGTTTGGGATTCAAACCAGGCAAAAAAAAAAAACGAAAAAAATACCAGGATGTTTACCAGCAAAGATCTTGATTCTGCCACCAAAAAATGTGTGGTTGTCAGCAAAAGCCCAATATCATGATCTACTTTGAATCTGGATATCATCATGTAACATGATGATTCACTAACCTTACAGATTCTTACAGAAGGCTACATTTGAGGATACCATGCTGTTGACGGCATCATTTCACTGATTCTGTTTGCTGATCTGAATGAGGTCGACAATGATTCTAGATTTATCTCAAATGATTCTGCAGGAATTCATGGGTCATTGCCCAATGACCACAACAAAACCCAGCCGCAGTGCGGCCACTCTTTCGGCGCCTGGGATTACCAAGAACCTGGGCCGAACATCCCATCCCAGCATCCCACCAGTTGTGGGAAAGCTGCTACAGTTGAAGAGCTGGCGCTACCAGCTCTAAGTCACAATAATGGATGTTTATGGTGTACCCAGTTTACCCCCTGATTTTCCCAGTCAAATGGTCAATTCATAGCTTTCGACCCATCCTCCGGATCTCGGAACTGGCTCTGGCTCGTGTTCTCCTCGTTATCGCTCTCCGCTTCGGTGGACTCCGAGGCTGCAAGGCCAAGGCCAAAGGGCTTGGGCAGGTCCACGGCCTCCGGCGCAACAGGAATCATGGCCTGCGCTGGCTGCTGATGGAACACAGTCCTTGAGGGGTGAAGTTCCATGGAAGGAAGAAAAATGGAAATCCTCTGGACCTTGAAACATCAAAGTGAGATCTATTGCCAAGGGGTACTGGGGAACCATGGGAACCGCTGTGCTCCACATCTGGTTTTCCAAACCACCAGCAGCTTGGAGAACCAGCAACTAACCAGTGGCAAATCTTCCTCGACACTTGACCAAGGAAATAACAGAAGAAATTGTAAAAAAAAAACATATCGGGTGTCCATCTTTTCGTGCCTTGAACATAATCAACCCATAGCTTCTTGTGAAGCTCCTGCGATCACGTTCTATTACTTTTGCATGCTGTTACTCCATGATCTGGGAATGGAAAAACATACTATGATAGATCATACCCTCTGCTAATCTAACATAGATGTGGAAACTTTCTGGTGTCCCCTGGAAAATGATCTGCATTCATGGTGGCTTCTCCACATCTACTGTTCGTTTACCCCAGGCTAACCATTGATAGCGCCATGGGAAAACATCGATGGCTGGTAGGCCTTGAATCTGGCCCCTCGGCAGCCGGGATTGGCATCAATCCAAGTCTTTGAGCCACTGCAGGGCAGGGAGGCAAATCGCTATGGTTGATGTTACAAGGGTCCTTAACAAAAATGGCCCACTCACTATGGCAGTAGGTCATAGGTCTGCAAGTCTTGTCCAACGGTGAAACAGCGAAAATGTGGGAGTCTGTGTGGTTTCTGTGATTTCGGCATGCTCCTATCTATCATATGCTAGGACGGCATATGACAGCGCCAAATGGTTGGCAATTCGGAACAACTATCGATAGTTCATGACATTCTCCACTTGGGTTGGAGATCCCATGTGAGGTGCAGAACCTCCCGGTAGGACAGGCTCACGTAGCTTCCCATCTTGATGCCTGGGCAACGAATGGATATCGTATGATATCGTCCCACAGAATTTCGGAGTTCGTTGTTTAGACCAGAAATTCCTGCTGGGCAAAAGGACATCACCAAATCTAAGTCAAATCTATCCAAATCTGCCCCAATTGTTAGGCCAAAGGTATCGCTGTTGCCCCTGTTTCGTAGCAAAAACTGGCGCGCAAGCCGCCTTTCTGCTTGGCCAGCAGGGTACGGTTGCTGACCTCAAGGTCTGTCCGTAAATACAACAACCGAAACCAACGAAGACGCCCACAACAAAACCGCAAGGCTCTGAGCTCCCTGGCACCTTTGGGAGCCATGGCACCTGTTGTCATGTATATTGTTATCAAGTATTCCTAATGTTATTGTTATTACTAGTGAGTTCTTATTTCATTGTTAGTTCATTGCTATTACTAGAGTTGTTGTTCTTGTTATTGTTGTTAGTTTTTTATTGTCACTACATGCGTCATTATTCCAGATTATTGGCATTATTATTGTCATTTTTTTTCATCATTAATATCGTGATTATTATTGTTCTGACTAGTTTCATCTAGTTTCATTGTTAATGTCATTGTTACAGTATTATAGCTATTGTTGCTACTACTATTCTGGCAATATGATTTTATCTTTATCGTGAACATTATTATCGTCATCGCAGGGTCTATCTTAATTTAGGGGATGGTAGTTAGAATATTCAGAATGATGATCGCAATCCATATTCTGAACATGGTCCTCATCCGCACCATCATCATTGTCACCACCACAACCACCACCACCACCACCACTACCACCACCACCACCACCCATGAAGCACCTCCCTACCCGCCTTCTCTGCTTTGCCGCTGCCGTCCGCGGTCAACGAAGGCACGTTCTTTTTGGTGTGTATGTGTGTGTGTGTCTGTGCGTCTGTGTGTGTGTGTGCGCCACTTCAGTTGCTGGGCTACTGGCAGTGATGTAAGCTGTTGATGATTATATATTGGGTTCTAACATGGTTATGTGCCACACACCAGCTGGGATGCACATGGTCTCAGTATATAGTTTCCAAGGTAGTGAGTCATTGATATTTCTTTTCAGGGACCTGTACGGGTCGGAAGGTCGCATCTTCAACTTGGGGTCCTTTCTGTACAGCCCGTGATTCTTGGGGGCATGAGATTATTTTTATGGGACATCGACCAACCCTTGAGTACAACAAGGGACGATATCTCTGCTGCCATCATTCTGAAGGGCAGATGCCCACAGTTTCAATGCTGGAGCCACCAGAATGACCGCAGCATGCCCCCATCGTGTCTGCACAAAAACGAGCAGGGTGTTGCAAGGGACAACTATCAACAAGGATGATTCCAATTACTAAGCCCTTACTGATTCTTCACCATCATTTGAGCCATGAAAAATACCATATCTGTTATTCTACTGGTTGGTTAGTAAATAGTCCTAGTTCATACGCCGCAACAAGCCAGTTGGCATAACCTCCGACATTAATCCATCAACAGAGGTATTTTTAATGGCTCGGTCGCTCAAACTCCCTGGGATCTAGCCCTCCGTTTGCCTCCAAAAAATAGAACCCTAAAAGTCGCAAAAGACTAACAAGGTAAGGCCAATTATAATCATGATCACAAGAGCAATAATTAGTGATACCATCTGATAACAATCATGAGAATAATCACAAT
>CAMXCT020005668.1:788892-803892 GCA_947184155.2 Cladocopium goreaui | reverse complement strand
TTTTTCGCAGTTCTAGGGTTACCATGGGTTACCTGTAAAGCTGCTAAGATGATGATTTTACAAACCTGGGAAAACTTATAAGTTCTAGAAATGTTTTATACCGGTTCTACCTGTAAAGCTGCTACAGTCATTATATAGTTTGCTTGTGAGTAACCTGATTTTCCCTGGGATGGCTCATCGGATTCCACGCCGGGAGACGCCTCCCAGTAAGGTGCTGGTTTCAAGCTATTTGGGTCATAAACGCCGTTGTGCCATTCTGCCTGCATCCCATTCTTTAGGATGGAAATGGATTACTCTTTGAAAGCTTCACCAAGGGTTTTTTTTCCATTGAGAATGGGGGGATGCTCAGGTGCCAAAGTGATGACTGGAATCTATGGCCAAGAGTAATCTCCCAAAGGGCCATGAGGTGCCCGTGGAGGAAGCGATGGCAGCGATGGGCGGTGTTCAGCAAAGAAATCCTTGATAGATGGGAAGAGGGTGCAAAAATCCCCTTGGGAAATATGGTGTAAAAGGCGTTGACGGTTGACATGCTCAAGTGGTCTGCCACCTCTTTCCAGGAAGGACTTCAAAAGTCTCTGCATTGGCGCTGGGGTTTTCAAAGCACATCTGGCAGTCTCAAGCCCAAACGGTGTTCAACCCCAGTTGGATTTATCATATTTTGTCATACTACATTTTCGATCGTTGAATCATATCTGTTTTCGTGCTTCATATCACCTATTTTGACTGCCCCGGTTGCCCATCAGATCAACCACCATCATGCTATTCAAGTGCGGTTCTCTTGGTGAAATCTCCATATCTTTGTCGCTTCAGGGTCAACATCCCAAATCCGCCGATTTTCTCTGAATTTTTCACACCTTTTCGGGCCGTGCAACGGCACTCTGCAGTTCGACTTCCTGCGGCCGCAACGGCCGCGGGGCCACCGTGGGCACCGTGGGCACCGTGGGCCGCGCCCGGACTGACTGCCGCGCCGCTGATCGCGGCCGGAGTTGCCTGCGGTTGAGATTCCCAAAAACCAGGGGTCTGGTGCTGTAAACCCAAGGGGAAAGCAGGTTGCATCCCCAATATCATAGGAAAATTGGCGGGCATCAACAATGAAAAAAAATGTGGGTGAGTCTGGGGAAATTAGACTATGAAAAATTCACCGACCTGAAAAGTTTGGCCCTTTACCTGTGACGAAGGGCTTCCCTGCCAAGGCCCAAGGAAAACAATGTGAAACATGTGGGGGTGATATGGGATGACAGGACACAAACAAACATCATGATGATGATGATGATGCTGATGATGATGATGATGATGATGATGCTGATGGTGATAATGATGATGATGCTGGTGATGATCATGATGATGATGCTGATGATGATGATGCTGATGATGATAATGATGATGATGCTGGTGATGGTCATGATAATGATGCTGATGATGATGATGCTGGTGATGGTGATGCTGATGATGATGATGCTGATGATGATGATGATGCTGGTGATGATGATGATGGTGATGATGGTGGTGATGGTGATGGTGATGGTGATGGTGATGATGATGATGATGATGATGCTGATTGAGATGATGCTGATGCTGATGATGATGATGGTGATGATGCTGATGATGATGATGATGCTGATGATGATGATGATGCTGATGATGATGCTGATGATGATGATGCTGATGATGATGATGATGATGGTGCTGGTGATGGTGATGGTGATGATGATGATGATGCTGATGGCGATGATGCTGATGATGATGATGCGGACGATGATGATGATGATTATGATGATGATGATGCTGATGATGCCGATGATGATGATGATGATGATGCTGATGATGATGATGATGCTGATGATGATGATGGTGATGATGATGATGATGATGATGATGATGACGATGCTGA
Organism: Cladocopium goreaui; assembly: GCA_947184155.2. Taxonomy (NCBI): domain Eukaryota; class Dinophyceae; order Suessiales; family Symbiodiniaceae; genus Cladocopium; species Cladocopium goreaui. The sequence goes on along the minus strand of CAMXCT020005668.1, from coordinate 802,001 downwards.
TGATGATGATGATGATGCTGATGCTGATGATGATGATGATGATGATGCTGATGATGATGCTGATGATGATGATGGCGATGATGATCATGATGATGATGATGATGCTGATTTTGGTGGTGATGATGATGATTTCGGTGATGATGATGATGATCATGGTGATGATGATGATGCTGAAGATGATGATGATGATGATGGTGATGATGATGATGGTGATGATGATGATGATGGTGATGGTGATGCTGATGATGATGATGCTGATGATGATGATGATGCTGGTGATGATGATGATGGTGATGATGGTGGTGATGGTGATGGTGATGGTGATGATGATGATGATGATGATGATGCTGATTGAGATGATGCTGATGCTGATGATGATGATGGTGATGATGCTGATGATGATGATGATGCTGATGATGATGATGATGATGCTGATGATGATGATGATGATGATGATGATGATGCTGATGATGATGATGATGGTGATGGTGATGGTGATGGTGATGGTGATGGTGATGAAATGTCTTTGGAAATTGGGAAACTACATGATAAGAAATGATAAAAATGGTGGTGGTGAAGCAGCAAAACTTGGGATCATGATCCCTGAGATTCACCCAAAGCCATGCAACCCGCAAAAACGGGCCATGAAAAGCCCCAGTAATAGATTTTAATCCGCTTGAAAATTGAATAGATTCAGCTAGCGGACTTCCCAATCAAATTGTCTTGGGTCCAATTGAATCTCAACCCGCTCATCAGAGAAGCCTCAGACTAACCAGGGGTTCATCCAGATTTGACATTATAGCGGCCCCAATTTCGGCGGACCATCACCAGGATTTGCCTCCAGATGGCCCCAAAAAAAAACGTTGCAATTGGAAATCAACCAGCCAATCTTCGAGGAGTTTCACAGCTATGCACCGGTTGGTGGTGTACCTACCCGAAAAATATGACGAATCGTCAGTTGGGGTTACGACATTCCTAATATGTCAATATGATGGGAAAGTGATTCAAAATTCCATGGTTCCAGTCACCACCAACCAGTTATACATCATATACATCATATACCCTCTGGTAATGACTAACATAGCTATTGAAAATCACCATTTTTAATGGGAAAATCCACTATAAACCACTATATTTACCAACCAGCCATCATATTTCGGGGATTTTCCCAGCCACGTTTCATTCACCGGGCCACCGGTTCTTCCAGAAATACGCCAGGCCAAGAAGTAGGAAGCACAGCACGGTGATCACCTGCCGATGGAAAGGGACAAAAGCAACTCATTGGAAGTGGTTTATAATCCATATAACCCATGTAACCCATTGTAATCCCATATATCACTGGAGATGTTCCATATATATATATATATAATACATAATTGTATATATATATATATTTATATATATATATATATAATTATATATAGCTGGGGGTATGACCCATTTACTACGTGGGATGCACCCCCTGGAAACCTCACCAAAGTTGATGGGGATCTTGACAAGGGAATCAATTGAATCAGTTCTAAGAGCTCTATATACACACCAAAAAAACGTTGCTGGTTGGTGGTTTCAATCCCTCTGAAAAGTATTAGTCAGTTGGGATGAGTATTCCCAATATATAGAAAAATAAAATTCATGTTCCAAACCACCCACCAGATTGGACTTTTTTTGCGGTACCATACACTCTACTCCAGTTATCTCCGGTTGTGCAATTCCAGACTGCCAGATTTCACCATCCAATTGGAGCCCAAGATAGCTGTTGCCACTTCTACCGTCGATTTTTGGGCCACACCTTTTTTTTTGAAGAATATTCTACTGGAAATGTATTGGCAAATATTGGAAGTATTTTGCCATTGTACCATGATTTTTTCGTTACCACACCATTGAGTTGACTCTTACTGAAAATACTGAAAAATGATTCGCACATATGGCAATGTGGCACACCCAATGCCATAAACCATCCCCATCAGTTTTTATGGCACCGATGTCTTTTCGGATTTAGCAAACATGGATATAGCTGGTAGTTGTGGATGTTCATCCCCCCCAGATACCATAATGTTAATACAAGGTGGTGCGCCCTAGTTATATTTTCTAACCCCATCGAACCCTGATTGTAATATGTTCCAAGTTGACGCACAGAACTTGGTCAACGTGTGGGCATATGTAGTTTAGCGTTAGTATCCCATAATCGTAATTATACCGGGGATATCCCACCATTTGCAGATCATGTCCAAGGAAAAACGTTGGTTTTCCACATCTGTGTTAGTTTACCTTAGTGGTATATTTAGACGCAACGCCCACCATTTGCCCCACAGTTTACATGGGGTATATAGGTAGGATGGGGTGGGGTGGGGTGGGGTGGGATGGAGATGTTAACGTTCTCTCGGCCACGTTCCCTTGACCCCGTTCCCGTTCCCTCGACCATGCACAAGATGTTGATGCTACGCTCACAGTGGGTGGGGTGGGGTGGGGTGGGGTGGGGTGGGATGGAGATGTTAACGTTCTCTCGGCCACGTTCCCTTGACCCACGTTCCCGTTCCCTCGACCATGCACAAGATGTTGATGCTAGGCTCACAGTGGGTGGGGTGGGGTGGGGTGGGGTGGGGTGAGGGGATGCTAACATTCACCCGACTTTGCACAAGACTTTGATGCTGCATCAGTGGGGTTGGGTGGGATGGGGCGACTATAACGCTCATTCGACCTTGCGCAAAACTTTGATGCTGCGCCCGAGATGATCTAATTACTGTATCATGGTTTAAGTTGGGGTGGGTGGGTGCATTTTGCAGCAATTTGCTAGGAGCTGTTCGTTCTAACAAGATTGCTTGAACTTTGCATTTTGCAACGGTTTGTCAGGACTCTGTTTGAACTGTTAGTGCAAACAAAAGTGCTGGAACTGTGCATTTTGAACCAATTTTCAAGGATTCTGTTAGAAGAAGACGATGATCATACCAATGATGTTGTCGTTGTTCTTGATGATGATGATGATGATGATGATGATGATCATGATCATGATCCCGTCGAACTCTTCCAGAAGCGGCGCAAATGATGGGAGTTGATCGTGAATCGTATATCTACTATAGGTTGTTCAAGAAGATATTGTGTAACTATACCCCATAGACCCTAGATACATTCAGTCTTAGCCATCATCTCCATCAAACCACCTGAGCCCTTACATATACCCCTATCCCATCTCATTATAGTACTTGAATTGAAACGGTTTCCTTAGGGTTATAATGATCCCTAATAACGTTGGCAGTGTAACTCCAAACCCAACCCCCAAGTCATGCCCATAAAATTCGGGGTGCATTTTTTTAGCAATCCCCCCTAATGATAGGTTTATGGCAGCCAGGCTTTCAAACATGATCTTTAACCTACTATTTGGGAATGGTTTATACCGCCAACAAAAATAAACCGGCCATGACTTGGAGACGGTAAACATGACATTTTCAAAAAAAACACATGATGGTCCAATATGTTTTATCAAAACACCTGGGTCCAATAAGGGTGAAATTTTTGAAAGGACCGGATCACCCGACAGTCGTCAACTTCTTCCAAGAAGAACAAACCATGGCTGTACTGATCCCCAATAACCTTGGAATAATCAACCAGGGTAATGATGTTTACTATTTTCCCATATGCCATCCAAAAGTCATCACCATTTTTATGGATGCTATAATTAAGCCATCCCCCAAATGTTAGGTTTATGCCGGCCAGTGTTTCCCACATGATTTTTCATGTTTTGTAATAAGTAGTCAATCGTTGGTATATAGCCCACGCAATTTAAAAAAAAAAAAACTTCCGCTGGTTCTAGTTCTTTTCGCAAAGAACTGAAGGATTTTGCAGCAGGGGATGCATAGCCTCTGGTAAACATACAAAAAAATATGGAAAAGCACCATGCTATTTTCAAGGGTAAATCCACTATTTAAGACTGGGCCATATTTTCAAGTTCGCAAAGTGTAACAGTCATTACCCTCCAGTAAATTAACAGTTCGACCCTGGCAGTCATCGGGGTTGGAAGACTTGAGTTTCCACCATGAAAAATGGGTGATTTCCAGGGTCTATATCTGTTAATTTACCTGGTGGATTTCCCAACATTTTCCTAACATTTTCTCCATTTTTTGGTGGATTTCCCAACATTTTCCTAACATTTTCCTATAATTTACCAGTCATTACCAGCTGGGGATAGCTGACCTGGATCCAGAAGACCCTTGGAGAGCTCAGGAAGCGGCTGGTTCCTGGGTTCACCACGGGGAGCTCCAGCAGCCCGCTGCTGGGCGCGCTGGTGAGGCCCCAGAGCCGCGCTTCGAGGGTAACCTTTCGGAAGTTTATGGTGGTTTTATGGTGTTTTAATTGCGTTTTAATGGGGTTTTAATGGGGTTTGTTGTTTTAATTCATTTAAATGGGTTTTAATAGATTTAATTGGTGTTTAAATTGATTTTAATGGGCTCTAATTGGTGGTAATGGAATATTAATTGTTTTAATGGGTTTTAAAAGAGTTTAAAATTGGTTTTGATAGGGTTTAATAGATTTATGTTAATATGGTTTAAATTGGTTGTAATGGAGGTTAATCGGTGTTAATTGGTTTAGTTGCTCTTTAAGGGCGTTTATGGATTCTATATAATTGACGTTAATTGGTGTTAATGGACTTCAATTGGTTTTAATGGAATTTCATTGGTTTTAATTGCATTTGATGCAGTTTTAATGGGTTTAATCGGTTTTAATATATGTATATAAATATGGCATATGGTTTAATGGGTGCTAATGGAGTTCGATGAGCTTTGATGAGGTTTAATGGATTTGAGTTGGTTTTTACGGAATTAGATTGGTTTTAATGGTTTTCTATTCATTTTAATGGGGTATACAGTTATACATAATGTTGTTTCTATGATTCAAACCGAACCCGGCTTGTGAGACCACGGTTTGAATTTGGGAACAGACCAGGATTTCTCCAAAAAGTGGTCAGATGAGTCAGACCATGACGTTGCGGCAAGCCACCGCAAAGAACTGAGGCTAAAGTGTGGATCCTGGATTTTCTGGCGGAGCTGGCACAATGCCTAGAGTTTGGGCATTCATAGGCCTAGTCTTGGACACCATCGAGGAACTGGGAGGCTGTTGGCCATATCAATGGGGCGAGTTGTCGCACCACTAGACCCTGAGATGGGTTCACCAGCTGTCGGGAACAAAGAATTACGGCTTCTGTTTCATCCCATGTTTAACTATGCAAACTCATCAAATATCTGATTCAAACCATCCTATTATTCCCCCTCCAAACACAAATAATACGGAAAAAAAAAAGGCTGCTCCATGCTAGGGGCAACCGTGTTTCATAGCCGTACATCGATGCCATTTCTTCAGGGGACCACCCCCCAAAAAACATCATGTGGTAAAAGCAGTAACTAGTCTTCATCATGACTTGGGTATCAAGCCCATCTTGACAACTATTGAACCCAAATACCCTCCAGAACCCCAGTCTGGCAACAGAAGAATCCATCATGAACCTCCATTTCCACTTATTATCCCCAAAAAAAATATCCTAAAAATTCTACTTTCTATGTGTTTTTTCCCGTCATCATATCTTTAAAAAAAAAAACGTGAAAATCTCTCTGCCTCCACTCCCCCATCTCCCCCATCCCCGGGCCTGCAGGGACTTGGTGCTGGGTGGCAGCGTGGCCACGTCTGCCAGGAGGTCAAAGGCCACGGCGTGGAAATCCAACGGCCCTTGGTCGGCCCATTCCACTGGCGAGACCCGCAACAAGTCCTGGCGACGCGGGTCACGCCATCGGCCCACTTGATGGGAGGGAGAAACATGTGGTGATGTTAACCATGATTTTCTCAAGGAAACCCGGTGATTTGATGTGATGATTTAAAAAGATCATCACGAATGGCGATTTTTCATGATCCTTCAATGATTCCGAATCGTGATTTCATAGGGATGAAACCATAGCAGTTCTATGACTTGCTTCTCCATGGGATGATGCCCTTGTGATGCCTATGTCTATGAGGGAAAAGTTCCGACTCCTAATACATCATTGAGAAACATCATTAAACATAGTAAAGAATAAACATTCATAGACTATTTCAATGAATCATTAAAATACGATGATGTTTATACGTATATATATATACGTATAAACACAAGTACCGGCGCCAATAGCGACCCTGAGGAATTTGAACATTGTTCAAAATGGCAAGAGCTCAAAACCTGCATTTCGGAGCATGTTTATGTGGAAGTCAAAATTTCAAGGCTTCAAATTTGTTGGTATTTGCAAGAAGGCCAGCTTTTTTTTCCATTTTGGCCCAGTGGAATTTCGGTTTTCAGGACCTTGTTTTTTTTGGAGAAAAAAAACAACTTTCTCACAAGAGATATCTTATTTGAAATGAAGTTATCGTTAAGTAGCGCAGCATCGTCTATGTTACAGGAAGTGAACTTCAAGTAACATAACATTTTATAGCCTTTGATATCATATTAACATTACGTAGCGCAGCATCATCTATGTTACATGAAGTTAACTTCAAGTAACATAACATCTTAATTGAAATCAAGTTAACGTCAAGTAGCATAGCAACATCTATGTTACATGAAGTGTGCTTGATTTAGCGTAGCATTACGTATGTGACAAGAGGTTAGTTTGAAGTAGCATCTCATCTTATTCGAACTGAAGTTCACATGAAGTAGCGCAGCATCTTGTATGTATGCAAGCGCTGTTGAACGTTATTGCACCCCCCCACCCCCCCCACCCCACCCGAAACCCCCACGATCAAAAGCTAGTAGCGTAACATCACGTATGTTAGTGCAGGTCAGCGTCAACGTTAGTGCAATCCACTGAGAGTGCAAGACATCTGTGCAAGTGCAGGATTTGTTTAAGCAGCATACCATGATGTATGCTACGAGTAGCTCAACTTAACCTTACATCGCGAAACATAATCTATGTTAGGAGAAGTCAACATTACATACCGTGCATAAATTACATTAGATGAAGTCACCTTTCAGTAGCGCGGCATCACCTGCACCTTACAAGGAACCTCAAGTAATATTGCATCTTCTATAAATACAAATGCTATTAAACGTTATTGCACCCGAGTTGGAAAACCCCCAAAAAAAATCGAAAATGTTTTCCTATGGGGTCGCTAACAGCGCCGCTAGAAAAATGGGAAACCTGGGGAATCCACCAAGGAAACATCTGTCAGCGGCACCAGGAGGTTCCGTTCAGGGATGTTCTCGCACCTGGCATGGGTGGCCTGGCGCGGATGGATGGCTCGTGTTGGTCCTCTTACTTTGCAAGGCTCAGAAATGTTAGTCACATTCCAAGATATATATATATATATGATATGTGTATGTGCATTTATATATATATACATATATATATATGCAAATCATATTTACATAATAGTTCACCAGTTTGAAAGGGTTTCACGGGATCCAAATGACACCGCGATCGTACCCTCTGGTAATTTAACATGGCTATTGAAAATGGCCCATTTATATTTGATTTACCTATTATAAGTGGGGATTTGCCATAGCTATGTTCTTACCAAAGGCTACCCCCATTCGATGCCCAAAGAAAAAACAGGCCACACCCTTAAAGAATACACCCCCCTCCAGATGATCCAAAATTACTGAAAATCTGATGGAAATCCCCACGCAAATGCCTCTTCAACATGCAGGGCTGCTTCCCCATTTCGATCACCAAAGGCTACTAACATCTACTAACATCTATTAACAGCTACAAACCACTCATGGAAACCCATATTTTCCATTATTTCCCCGTGTTTTTTGCTGGACTCAAAAACCATCGTGACCAAATCCATCCCTTTTTTCAGGGCACGCCTTGGCCGAGAGCTGAAGGCCGTTGGCAAAGGATGCCACGCCCATTTCTTTCAGCGTCAGGTTGGGATCATCGAAGTCTCCCAGCCTCGGGGTTATGACATTCCCAACTGGAAAAAAAACATTCCATGGTTCCAAAGCACCAACCAGGAAAAATGTGTGTATGTCCAGTATATAATGTCAAGTATATCAGAGTATATCAGAGTATATTTTTGTATATATCAAGTATATATATATATACAGTACATATATCTATCAAGTGCGAACTATCACCAAATACGATCACGATCAGACGAAATATCTCCAACATGGAGGAAGAATGCGAAGTATCATTGATAATGGGTGATATACACATATTAGGATAAGAATAGATTGTGGTATACTCATATTAATATGGTGATATATGGTGATATACACATATTTGGGATTGATATTTGGGATTAATTGTTGTGGAACAATAAATCCCGAGTCTCAGTCCGACAGGTCCGACATGTGCCTCAAAAACCAAAAGAAATGACCTGAAATGACGGATGCAGCACCACAAATTTCCAGGGAAAGTGGCGCCCAGAAGCCTCATCAAATATCAATAAGTGATATTTTTGTCATTCACTGCAACAAATGCCTGTGGCAGCCAATGACTTGGCATATCTTGGCATCATACCTGGATGGAGATTTAAAAAGGAAAGTTGCCTCAGCAGGATTGTAAAACCTCCAAGATGGTTTTTACTGTTTACTCTCAACCCCACATGGAAACTCTGCGGCTTGGATGATTCGAAGCTGGGATGTGAACATGTTGTTCCACATAGTTCCACTAACCACTAACCATAGCTAAAGCATGCTAAAGCTAAAGTAGCTCAAGGGGTTATGTCTGAACTTATCTTAGGATTTGCTTCAGGAACTGCCCAAAAAATGGATTCGCCATGTCTAGTGGATTTGCCCCTTTCAGAAAATAAGCCACATCATCGACACAGGCAAATCCAGGTGATGCTGGATCATGGAAAAAACATGGAAAAATCTACCGATGTTCATCGATTTTCCCAGCAACATCCGTTTAAAAAGTTATAGTTGATACTGGTTATGGTGCCCTCCGAATATCTTAGAATCTGCTGCCCCAGTCCGACACCAAGTAGCCGAGTAAAATTCGTTGCAAGCTGCCTGAGCCGAGCTGTGCTGATTGAACCAGCTGGATATAAATATGCTTAAGGTGGATTTTGGGAGAACTATTTGAAGAATTTCAAATAAATCTGCGAATTGATCAGGTTTTTGAAGCCACAAAACTGATGGATTTGAGCAATGATGAGGGATGATCGCTCGAATCTGGGTGAAATCTGGATGAATAGCTCTGAGAAACCCCAAGAGTTAGGTCAACAAAAGTTCTCCACACCAGCGCCCATATTTGGTTTGTGGATTTGGGGTATAGTATGGGGGTCCAAAAATTTGGGTATACCTTCTAATATCAAGACAATTTATAGATATACTGATGCAAAAAACCATGGAATTTTGGGTATACCGCCCATCTTTGGACAAACCCATATATATATATACACTATATGGAACATAAGAAGCACACCAACAGCACAAAGATAAATATATGTACCTGGACCCCCATTTGTATCGTTGTTTTTTGTAAGCGGGGTTCGGTTCTGAAATTTCTGCGAGACCGTATGAGTATGTGCTCAAGTTTAAAAGTGTTCGAGTTTCTGGAATTTATGCATAGCAAGTGAGCTAGGAGACAATTGCCAGGTACGGTGACCAAGTGATCCAAATTCCATCAAATTACCATGAACATGGAAAATTGATCGACCCAAAATTACCAAACTAACGTTTTTTTCAATTTGCGGCCGTTTCCGGAAATTTGCGCTCGTTTTGCGGTTTTTGTTGCGCTCGTTTCGCGGGTTGCAATTTGTATGGCTTGGACCCAAAAAAATGAACGTGTTTGGTCAAGATTAGCCCAAATAGCTTTGCAGGGGCCATGCACCATGCAAAACTGAAAAAAAAACATGCGATTTCTGAATCGAAGATTTGTGCGTGTGGCATGTTCTAGGAATTTGTGATCGATTTTTGAAATGTGGTACGAATTGCAAATGCACAAAAAAGAAATGCTACGAACGAGGCTACAGGTAAATACGCAGTACATGTGTATATATATATAATGTAAGGATGCACATAAATATGTACAAATGTATGTGTGTATGTGCCATTTTTACCTGCGCCCTCCGGATTGCACCCAGCTCCTGGCTTCGGCTTAGCAGGGCTTAGCCGCTTCGCCGAGCTGCGGGCTACTGAACTTCACCCTGTGTCGATTGGCCTGCGATTTCGTCCTGGGCGGGTGAAAAACGGCAGAATTGGGGGATGTCAGGTGATTTTATATGGTTTTAATATGTTTTAATCCCGAGCAGCTGAGTCTTTTTTGACGAAAATCCCTCAAAACTATTGGTTTTTGTTACCACTTAGAACTGGAACTGCACCCCCCAAAAGTACTTGGCAATTCAGGGTTGTCCAAATGACCCTCTTGAAAATCAAATGATGAAACCAAATTTTGAGTCCCACAAACAAAATCAAACAAACAAATGGTGGCAATCAGCTGGATTTCTTTTTCGCACACAGATCGGACTCCCCCTATTAACTATTGAGTTTTTGTTGGTTCGATCACCAAAGGGTGCTTTACAAAGATGAAGGCTTGGCTGGAGTGACAAGTTAACTGGATTTCCTCGAGATGAAACTCTATTTGCTGTAGTATTTTTGTTGAGTAAATTCTGTTTTATTTGCATCCGATTGATATCAAAGAGAATAGTTTAACCTGGTTTTCATTTGTTTTGGGCCTTATTGCAATCAAATAAATTTTGCGCTCCGGAGAGTGCAATTTATTTTAAAATTATTTTAAACAATAGTCAAAACCCATTGAATACCAGGCCACGCTATCAATTCAAATATATTATACCTCATGGAATCCTCATGGAATCCATGAAACTCCCTGTATCTTTCCCACTGTTGAGTGATTCTTCTTGAAAATCACGCGCTCCAACAGCGCTATTGAAAGATTCTTCTTGAACGGGGATGGCCGAACCCCATTGTTTACTGGTTCTTCTTGAATGGGGATTGGTCTGAACTCCACTGTTGAGTGATTCTTCTTGAACGGGGATTGGCCGAACCCCATTGTTTAGTGGCTCTTCTTGAACGGGGATTGGCCCGAACCCCACTGTTGAGTGATTCTTCTTGAACGGGGATTCTTGAACGGGGATTGACCCGAACCCCACTGTTGAGTGATTCTTCTTGAACGGCGATTGGCCGAACCCTACTATTGAAAGATTCTTCTTGAACGGGGATGGCCGAACCCCATTGTTTACTGGTTCTTCTTGAATGGGGATTGGTCTGAACCCCACTGTTGAGTGATTCTTCTTGAACGGGGATTGGCCGAACCCCATTGTTTAGTGGCTCTTCTTGAACGGGGATTGGCCCGAACCCCACTGTTGAGTGATTCTTCTTGAACGGGGATTGGCTCGAACCCCACTGTTGAGTGATTCTTCTTGAACGGGGATTGGCCGAACCCCACTGTTCAGTGCCGAACCCCGTTGTTGAGTGATTCCTTTTGAACGGGGATTGGCCCGAACCCCACTGTTGAGTGACTCTTCGTGAACGGGGATGGCCGAACCCCATTGTTTACTGGTTCTTCTTGAATGGGGATTGGTCTGAACCCTACTGTTGAGTGATTCTTCTTGAACGGGGATTGGCCGAACCCCATTGTTTAGTGGCTCTTCTTGAACGGGGATTGGCCCGAACCCCACTGTTGAGTGATTCTTCTTGAACGGGGATTGGCCCGAACCCCACTGTTGAGTGATTCTTCTTGAACGGGGATTGGCCCGAACCCCACTGTTGAGTGATTCTTCTTGAACGGGGATTGGCCGAACCCCACTGTTGAGTGATTCTTCTTGAACGGGGATTGGCCCGAACCCCACTGTTGAGTGATTCTTCTTGAACGGCGATTGGCCCGAACCCCACTGTTGAGTGATTCTTCTTGAACGGGGATTGGCCTTGAACGAACCCCACTGTTGAGTTGAGTGATTCTTCTTGAACGGGGATTGGCCCGAACCCCACTGTTGAGTGATTCTTCTTGAACGGGCATCCTAGGCAATGAGTGAAATCTACTCAATTAGGTAGTAGGGAAAAACCTAACCCCCTTGTTGAGTGATTCGCGTTGAACGGGTCAACAAGGGAGTGAGGAAAAACCAAACTCCCTTGTTGAGTAATTCTTGTTGAATAGGTGACATCAATTGGAACACAAAGGGCCCAACAAGGGAGTGAGATAAAACGTAACTACCCTCTTGAGTGATTCAACTTGAATCACTCAACAAGGGAGTTAGGTAGTGGATTTGTGTTTTGCCAAGATTCCACCGCCAATCGAAGCTGATGGCTGATCCAATCCAGCTGCGGAATCATGTAGGGACAATTCCTCCCCTAAATGCAAAATATCACCATCAGCGCCAAACAGGCAATAGAAGGGAGTGGAGATGGAAGAAAATGGCGAGTCCATGTAACCGCACTTAATCGTGACATTATAGTGTCTCCATTTCCCACCAACAAAAAATGATAAACAATTTGAAAAAACATACTTAGACAAGTAGATTACTGCTTTCATAAAAGTGAGCATGTACATGCCCACAGTAATGGTAGCATCAAGCTGCGGAATGAATCTGAACATATCTGAGCCCAAGGGCCCCAACAAAGATGTTGGTATATGGAGTCCGTAGCCTGATGTTAAATGGTTTTGAATGCCATTTAAAAAGTAAATTACACCTTCAGTATTTGAATGTGTTGAACAAAGTACGTTTCATTTAGTTACATGGGATCAACATGCGAGACAATAGTTTAGGCTTGTAATAAATGGCATTGAACTTTATTTGAACAAATTACGCCCTCGCGCGTCATTTACGTTTCATGTTTCTTACCCTATAGGCCCTAGGCACGTAATTGACTTCAGTATTACATACATGTGTTAGAAGAAATTTGTACGCGCTCCGGAGCGCGTCATTGTTACATTTAATTACTTCATATTTACATGGGAAGTACGACCAATACGAGACAATAGTCTAGGCTGGTACTAAATGGCTTTGAACTTTGTTTGAGTGGATTACGCGCTCCGGAGCGCGTAATTGACTTCAGTATTTTTTACATTTGTTGAAGAAAGTGCGCTTCATTTATTTACATGGGATCACCATACGAGACAATATAGTTTAGGCTGCTACTAAATGGCTTTGATCTTGATTTGAATGGATTACGCGCTCCGGAG
>CAMXCT020005668.1:781392-783892 GCA_947184155.2 Cladocopium goreaui | reverse complement strand
AGCAAAATCATGGTTTAGTAGGGAAATTCTACATTAAATGGTACCAAAATCATGGGAGGTGTTTTCTTCCCAGGGGGGTGGGATAGAAATATGATCGATATAGGGGCCAGGTTGCGTGTGGGCTTCTTTGCCTCGACTTTGGTTGCCCTGGCTCTTGTTGCCTCCCAAGGGAGGAAATGTCCAGCTTGCAGGAGGAAAAGTCATGGAAAATCCACGGAAAGATCGTGGAAAATCATGAGATTGGAACATCACCTAATGATATCTAGACGTGAAGGATAGATATGATAGATGTCTGGAGGTTTCCTCTGTCATGGGGCTACCCCAACTCATCCAAGTCATGGATGAGCATGACTTTGTTTAGTGAAACCACCATGGTGACTGCGGATCCCCCATGACTCGAGGAACCCTAGAATCTAGAGATGTGGGATGTCCCAATGGAGAAGTATCAGCGCCATGGATAGCATTCCTGAGACTCACACCCATTCACAGAAGAGGGGTGGCTTGACATTTGCCTGTGAAAACCCTGCCATTCTCAGTGATCGGCACCCATATACTCCAATATTCAGCGGTTCTATCATGTTCAATCTGGATCTGCTGCTTCCAACGGGTCATCAGACCAGCCCGGGCGGGAATCGCAACGAAATTCCTCCATGTTCAAATGGCATTTTTTTCTGGTGACTGAATGGTGGTTTTTCATGGGATTTACAGTAATGGTGACTGAATGGTGGCTTAATGGGATTTAATGGTGACGGAATTTACTAGGAATTCCTCAAACCCTTTCTTCTTGGCTGATCCAAAGCTGATTCTGCCAAAAAAACCCACTTGCATTTGCCCGACAATGCAGCATACCCAAACTCTATCATAGAAAAAAAAGGCTGCTTCTTGAAACATGTATGGAGAAATTTTGGGACATTGGGTATCTATACCTATATTCTATATGCATATCTATCTATCTATATATTTATCTATCTATCTATCTATCTATCTATCGTTCTTTCTTTCTTTCTTTCTATCTAACTATCTATCTATCTATCCATCTATCTATCTATCTATCTATCCATCCATCCATCCATCCATCTATCTATCTATCTATCTAATCTATCTAATCTATCTAATCTATCTAATCTATCTAATCTATCTAATGTATCTTATCTATCTTATCTAATCTATCTAATCTAATCTATACTAATCTAATCTAATCTAATCTATCTATCTATCTATCTATCTATCGTTCTATCGTTCTATCGTTCTATCGTTATCTTCTTCTATCTTCTATCTATCTATCTATCTATCTATCTATCTATCTATCTAATCTATCTAATCTATCTAATCTATCTAATCTATCTAATCTATCTAATCTATCTAATCTATCTAATCTATCTAATCTATCTAATCTATCTAATCTATCTAATCTATCTAATCTATCTAATCTATCTAATCTATCTAATCTATCTAATCTATCTAATCTATCTAATCTATCTATCTATCTATCTATCTATCCATCGATCTATCTATCTATCTACCTGTGTGTGTAATATTTAGTCGAGTCATTGATCTATTTAAGTCGTGTATTGACGTGTTTCTTGACCCCGCCGTCAGGATCTCCGCGCCTTCCTTTTCCTGGCTCAGATATTTCGTGTAGCCCACCCGACCGCAGTTCTGATGCTTATCCCAGACCTCCAGCGCCCTCAGCTCTTCCAGGGGCGCGCGGCAGTCCACACGGAACCTGGGAAGATAACGAAAAGTTCGACATGAAAGGTGACACCCCATCCAAGGTGGATTTGCAACATGTTGAAACTGCTGTTAGCTCTGTTAGATGTAAGTTTAAAGCTGTCCTGCAACTTCCTTTCCAATCAGTCGCCTTGCAGCCCCCCCTTTTTCAGCAGATCAAAAATTGCTCCATATGGGACAGAAAAGGCAAGCATACCCCACTTCGTTGCAATTTCAATCAGGAACAAGATGAGTTTAACAACTTGTGACAGGGGTCTAAGTTCTCCGGGCGTGTTAGAAATGGGGGAATGTGATATAGTTCCAATGATTGCTGATGTCCCGGTTGATTGCTCCTGGGTTCCTCAGATTGCCGCTTTTGTTGGTGGTACTGCATGATAGTCACAGAAAGAAAAAGGACGTAATATCGGAAAATCATTCTTGTCAGTTGCCAGGTTCGTGGCGCGCGGCAGTGCTTTCGCCACCCGTGCATTCAACAAAAATCACAGCTGCTACTATTTTTGGGCCCCAGATCCAAAAAATTGGTCTCATTAGTTCCCCCAACTTTTCAGCCATTTCTTCAAGTGAAAAATTATCCATCGATTTTCCCCTGTCGATGACCAGGTCACTGCGCCAACTGTGGGATGGGTCCGACATCAATGAATTCCATGGTCCACTCATATTCCACTTCCCGGAATTCCAAGGTGCAGCCGCTCCTCGGGACCAGCGGTCAAAAGCCCATCGGCCGGTACGGGCGCCATTGACCAAAATCACGATTGTTTCTAGATTGATT
>CAMXCT020005668.1:756392-776392 GCA_947184155.2 Cladocopium goreaui | reverse complement strand
AGCCTTTCGATCCCGCAAGCCGTTAGCCCTGAGGATCGCTGAAAGCGATTGCCGACTATGCGGCCAAAGAGGCCATTGGCGGGCGGAATGCCCTCGTCGCCATGCCATGGGAGGTTCGGCAACCAATTTGCCACCGAAGACCCAACCCACAAATGTCCTGGTTTCCGTGAATGATGTGTCCGAAGATGAAGCCGATGTCTTCATGATGGAAGCCGTGGAGAGCTCTGCATCCGATGTCCATGCATCCGAGCCATGCCAGGACCCACATGATCATGATTGTAAATCACACTCCCATGAATGTTTTGTGGTTTTTGGACATAAGCAGGGCAAAGCAAGGCATAAAGGTGAATACTATAACCAGGTCTTCAAGCGTCTTAGTGAGTTGCTCAAAGAGCAGAAGCCAGCCAACTGCCGCAGGAAAAGTGATCCGATCGAAGTTGGTACAACCCCCTCGCTGAAAGACACCAGATCTGAGAGTTTTGCCTGTTCCGAACAGACCCACAAACCGGTCTGTCAATCCAGTGCCGAGGTGAGTCCAATGGTCCCCCAAGAGATTTCACCACAAACACCGGAACAAGCTTTGTTCGCCACGTCTTTGACCCTAGGGATTTTGGACCTTGGTGCATCTCAAACGGTCATGGGCCAACACCAGCTGCCAGAGTTTTTGAGTCATTTGCCGCCTCAAGTTCGCAGCTTAGTCCATGAGAAACCAGTGGAAATGTCTTTCCGTTTCGGAAACAACAGTGTTGTCCCTTGCAAGCGCGCCATTTTTGTTCCTATTGACAAGTTCTGGATCAAAATAGCAATTGTTGAATCGAAGACACCATTCCTCATTTCCAACAATGTGTGCAGATGTTTGGGAGCGGTGATCGATACAAACAACCAAAGTATCTGGTTTCGCCAATTGGACTGTGAGCTGCCACTCCAACTCTCCGGCAAGAAATTGTTCTTGCTAGATCTCTGCGAACTAGCTGCCAAGAAACCGCCCAGGACACCATCTGTGTTGGAAAGATCAGCCAGCAAAGCCGAACGAGTGTTTTCATGTCTAGAAAGTGAGTCTGAAAGAAGTCGCGAGACCATTGAATCCGATGACAAGATCCAATCCCACTCATCACAGATCAATCACAACCATGGATGTACAAAGTTGCAACAGTCACATGAACACGCCGATGAAGAAAATGTACATAACCAAACATGTACACCGATCATGTCAAGTGCCACCACCATCAAATGTCACATGAATGAGCAAGTTTTGGCCGAAGCGAAGCATCATCCTCCCGCCATCGACCAACCTGAGATACTGCCAAGTGAATCTACTTGCCATGTCCGAGATGAACCTTGCGGAGCGCTTCAACGCAGTGAACCAGGCCCAGGATCGGAAGGAACACTCCCACAAGTTGCAGAACATGAGCCTGGAGCAACTGGGCACAATGACCATCAAGTTCGGAGATACCAAGGTCGGTCAGACCTATCAGACAGTAGTCACCGAAGATCCAAAGTACTGCCAGTGGTTCCTTCGCAAGTATGCGACCAGCGAAAAGACAGAGCATGTGGAGTTCATCTACTTTCTGTCCCAATGGGTGGATCGCAAAGAACTGGAATTGGGAGACAGCGCCAAGACACCGATTGCCAAGGCGATGCCCAAGGCCAAGACTGGAACGGCAAGTGGGAAAGTTGTGAGAACTTCGATGGAATGTATCGACTTGGAAGAGGAGGAGGAGTCATGGGATCCAGTGCAGGGATCGACAATATCGATCAAGGAAGAGCAAAATGCACAGCGACTCGATCAGATCGAGAATGTCCTTGCCCAAGTGATGCAGCAGCTGCAAGTTCTGACCGCCAAACAGGTGTGACCAGTAGGCAAGAAACGGCACTGATCGAGCAGAGCATTCATGAGTTCAATCAGTACGTCCTCCACTTAGGCATGGCTAGTGATGATGATCAGGATGAAATGGAAATCAATAATGTGAACCACAACGTTATCCTTCAAGAAATGACACAGTTTGGTCATGCTCATGGTTTTCTAGATTCTCACGGAAAGATGATCAAAGATTTCAGCCCCATCATCGATGTTTTGGAAGTGTACTGCTCTGCCGACAGCCAATTGACACACCAGTGTCGATTGCAAGGGCTGAAATCCGTACGTTTTGGTCTGAAGGAAGGAGACTTAGGCACATGGGAAGGTCGTCAAAAGCTCTATCATGTGTTGTTTTATCACGGACCTCGACACGTATGGATGTCCCCTCGATGCCGAGCTTGGTGCAAATGGAGCCAATTCAATGCTAGCAAATCTGCCGAAAGTGCCCGACGGGTCATGTTGGCTCGAAGTGATGACGAAGTCCACTTACTTTTGTGCGAAGCAGTTTTTCTTCATCAATGCCAAATGGGGACAGCTTTTCACTTTCACCTTGAACAACCGAGGGGATCTGAGATGCTTTATGAACAACCTTTGAGAACAATAGTGGAATCCACCAATAAGATTGAGTGTGACATGTGCAGTGCGGGAAAGCTGAAGCATCCCGTTAGCCATTTGCCGATGCAGAAAAGCATGAATATTCTGTCAACATCTCAACTTATGGATCAGGGATTATCCCAATTCAAATGCCACAGAAATCATGAACATGCACAGGTTGCTGGAAGTTGCCGTCTCCCTGACGGTTCATATAGCCAAGTATCAGCTTATACAGAACTATACACCCGAGTGTTTGGTCAAAGAGTAGCTCGTATCATCCTGGCCAGCAAGAAAACCCATGAGAAAAACCTGGAGACAGCATGTCCTGCATTTCATGGAGTGAAGCATGGAAAAGATGTTCCGCACGACGATGTGTCGGAGCCAAAGCGCCGACGCCTAAGCTCAAAGACCACAAATCCACCGGCATATCCGGAAGCTGCTCAGCCCGCTGTGAGCACGTCATCTCCTTTTGTGCAACCAGGATTGGAGACTGTTGCCCAGGACGCCAAACAAAACCACCAAGATCTTTTGGAGCTTGGTTTGAAGATAGCCCCTAGGGTAGGGAAGGTAGTGATTGAACGTGGGGATTTGTTTGAAAAGGTGCAACAGGCCTATCCAACCTACCGAGTTCGAGTCATCGAGCTGTGTAAAGGCACAGATCGCTTCCGTAAGCCACCTGTGCGCCTAGCTCGACATGAGGCTCCCTGGAGATTGTCCCTTGGATTGCTGAGACATGACATGCAATCCACTGAAAATGGCTCATGGATGCAATGGGAAAACTTGAGCAATCGCCAATTGTGTGCCAAATCACCACCCATGCGTTTGATGTTGACCGTGTTTGCCAGCAAGGAAGTGAATGAACTGAAGAGACCTATCGATGACATCATAACAGACCAGAATCATACAGACATGTCCAAGCAGGCAAGAATGACACCTTCCGAAAATGCCATACCTATGTCTTCACAAGGAGATAGCAGGTTACCTCTTGACGCCAAACCTCGCATGGAAGGTGATGATGACCGCCACATGCCCAAGGACATAGATGAAGAATCGAAATCGAGAGTAACCCCAAAAGTCTTCCATGGTCCCAAGTTTCTACAGTTGGATAAGGTAACCCGTCAATGGCTTTCCAAAGTACATCATAACTTAGGACATCCCAGCAGTGTGAAGTTACAACTGGTATTAAAACAACAGGGATACAGTCCAGAGATCCTTCAAGGAGTGGGAGACTTCCATTGCAGCACTTGCCATGAACTGCAAGAGCCACGGATTGCTCGCCCAGCAGCCTTATCCGAAGTGCGCGAATTCAACGACTGTGTTGGATGTGATTTGATTACTTGGACCGCCAAAACCGGAAAAACTCACCAGTGTATCCACTTTGTAGACAGTGCCACAAATTTTCAACTTGCCATGCCTGTGTTTCAGACAGATGCTACAGCCCTATGGGAAGCATGTCATGACTGTTGGTTCCGATGGGCTGGTCCAAGCAAGCAATTAATCATGGACAATGCCTCAGCTCTATGTTCCGATCAATTTGCACAACTGGCCCAGAGAGAAAACATTCACCTGCGAGTAGTAGCACCTTATGCCCATTGGCAACTAGGTAAGACCGAACGACATGGAGATATACTGCAGGATATGCTACAAAAGATGGACCACGAAAGTAGTCTGGACTCGGCCGAACAATTCAAGTTAGCACTCCACCAATGCTGCTCTGCCAAGAACGCCCTGGCCAGATCGAAGGGGTATACCCCCGAAATCCTGGTATTAGGTAAAAGCCGAGCATTGCCTGGAGGATTATGTGAAGATCCATACCAACCTGCCAATCATTTAGCCGATAGTGACACCCCGGAGGGGATCCAATTCAGACAGCATTTATTGTTGCGTGAATCTGCCCGGAAAGCCTTTGTGCAAGCTGATAACAGCGAAAAGCTCAGACGCGCGTTCTTGCGCCGACAGAGGCCACATCGAGGAAGGTATGCCAGTGGCACCCTGGTCATGTTCTGGAGACCTGGTCGTGGTGAAGCTCCTGGTCAATGGCATGGGCCAGCCAGAACCATCATTCACGAGTCAGATCATGTAGTCTGGTTGTCCCATTCAAGTCGAGTTTTCAGAGTAGCTCCTGAACATGTCCGATGCCTGTCCGAGCGTGAAGCAGTAATGAGCGGTTCACAGATAGATGCTGGCACGATGGATGTTCCTTTCAAAGATCATGGCCGAGGAGTTTTTCAGTTTGAAGACCTCACTGGACCTGCCATTGTGAACATTCCTGATGAAGAAACAACCATCAATATCAATAACCCGGGACATATTCTACCACTCACCAACCCAACAGACAGACCTTCCAGTGACTTGCAACCGGATTCTGAACCTGGAGCAATTCCCACCGATGTAAACTCCAATGCATATACTCCTCCAACACCATTGAGTGACCAACCCCAAGAAAACCTATCAGAAGATGTTGAATTAGAACCAAAGGATATTCCTATTCCAAGTGACTCCAGTGATGATGGTCTGATGGTTGAAGATTACTGGATTCAGCAGAAAAACAAACTCATCAGAGTCCACCAGACACCCCGAAAACAAGCGTTTAATCCAATCATGGCCATGGATTGCCCCGTGAACATCTTGCATCTCAGTGATGAACGATACACTGCTGGTAATGCGCATGACCAAGCCTTGTGGGCCAAGCAAGATGTTTGGGATCTCAATGATTCCAATTGGCAGTCAGAAAAAGCCTGGACTGGAGTGACCATTTTTTTCCATCGTTGAAGAAGCCGGTCAAGCCTGTGATGATCCTGAGGAAATTTTTCACTTGGATGTTCAACAGTGTTTTTCCTGTGAAATCTTTTTCAATCAAGACGACATGGACATCTGGTCACAATCGCCAGAACAGTTTGCCATGGTAGCCTCCGCAGCAGCCAAACGACAGCGAGCTGAAGTAAAGGTCAAAGATCTTAAGTCCGAAGAACTTGAACAGTTTCGTAAAGCCAAGGACAAAGAGATCAACCAATGGCTTGACACTGCCACTGTTCGAAAGGTCATGAGAGACAAGATTCCCAGTAAAAATATCCTTCGGTGTCAATGGGTTCTTACGTGGAAGGATCTAGATGCCGTAGATGCAGCAAAAGAAGGAAGATCCCGAAAGGCCAAGGCACGATTAGTAATATTAGGCTATGAAGATCATGATATCACTGATATTCCTAGAGACTCTCCAACACTGCAGAAGGAATCTAGATCCCTGGTACTTCAACTGTGTGCGTCACGTAAATGGGTAATACGAAGTTTTGACATCAAGACAGCGTTCCTGAGAGGTTCAAGACGTGATGATCGAGTTTTGGGTATGGAGCCTCCCATAGAAATGCGTGAAAAGATGCACCTTAAGGAACAAGAGATCTGTGAACTCTTGAAATCCGCCTATGGACTGGTGAACGCACCGTATCTCTGGTATCAGGAGTTGAAGGATAGTCTATTGGAGCTACAGTTTTCAATCAGCCCGCTGGATCCTTGCCTCTTTGGCCTAGCAGACACCAACGGATATGTGCACGGCGCCATTGGCATGCATGTGGACGATGGACTGTGTGCTGGTGACAGCGTGTTCATGAAAACACTCTCCAAACTGGAAGAACGGTTTCCTTTTGGCTCAAAACGGGACGCCAATTTCACTTTCACGGGAATCAGAATACAACAGGATAAAGAGTTCAATATACACCTTGATCAAGAAGAATATGTTAGAAACATTGAACCTATTCCCATTGACAGACATCGAAGAAAACTTGAACAAGAAGCAGTGACCGACAATGAGAAACAGAATCTTCGAGGGCTCATAGGATCCTTACAGTATGCAGCCACCAATACGCGTCCGGACATAGCAGCCCGTCTCAGCATGCTCCAATCCAAGATAAACTCTGCCAAGATTCAAGATCTGCTCGAGGCAAATAGATTACTAGGAGATGCAAAAAGAAATGCACATGTCAGAGTGACGTTTTCCAGTATCCCAGAAGAAACAATAAGAATTGTGGCTTATTCAGATGCATCCTTTGCCACGAGGGATAAACAACAAAGCCAAAAGGGGGGCCTGTTCCTTGCAACACATGAAGATGTTTTTCATCAAAAAAGTGCCAAAGCTAGCCCACTTACCTGGTACAGTAAGAAGATTGATCGCGTAGTGGCCAGCACTTTAGCTGCCGAAACCTATGCCTTGTCCTCAGCTGTTGACATGGCCGACTGGCTACGCCTGGCATGGGAGTGGCTCAGAAATCCGTTGACACCATGGAAAACACCTGAAGTTGTATGGAAAACTGCACCACCCAGCATAGCAGTTGTTGATTGTAAGTCCTTATACGATGTCATCACCAAGAATACCACCCCACAATGCCAAGAACATCGCACTTTAATTGAAGCACTTGTCATCAAAGACCACCTCAAAACAGGGATCCAGGCCCATTGGGTACATTCCGCAGCGCAACTTGCAGATTCACTTACCAAAAACATGGACACTTTCAGACTCAGAGAATTCCTTCAACATCGTTTCTGTTGCCTTCACGATATCGATGAGATCTTGAAACAACGAGCGGATCGCAAAGCACAAAAGACCTGGCTCACCGAAACCGCGCAAAGACACCTTTCCTCATGGTCCGAAACGGGGTAAAAATGTTGTTAGTAATGGGGTAAATTGTTTAGTTAATCTTAAATTAAATATGAAATTTTGGGAGTGTGATTTCAATCTTTGCCACATGGTACTTCCAGAATCAATCCGGGTTCCGGCCACCATTTGTCATGCATGGCTGCCAAAGGGGTCTACACACATCATGCCGATGTGCACTTTCGCTGGCCATAGGGCCCGAGGGGGTTGTACCACTGGGTGCGATCCAAAGGTGAAAACAATAGCGTTCCCTGCGGCCGGGGTATCTTTGGGAGCCATAGGAGTGGCCTTGTGTAACATCTATCCCTTTGAGGTTGAGGCAACCATACATCGAGATCTACATTGGGTATCAGTTCAGTTGGACAACAATACCATCAATTTCCTTTTGGGATCCTGCCTGTGAGAACCTTGGCCCCTGCCTTTGTGGATATTCCGCAGTGTATATATGTATATATGTATATATGTATATATGTAGATATGTAAATACGTATATATGATTATATATGTATATATGTATATATGTATATATGTATATATGTATATATGTATATATGTATATATGTATATATGTATATATGTATATATGTATATATGATATGTATATATGTATATATATGTATATATATGTATATATATGTATATATGTATATATGTATATATGATATGTATATATGTATATATATGTATATATATGTATATATATGTATATATGTATATATATATATATGTATGTTCGTCCGTGTGTGTGTGTGACAGTGTGTGCGCGCGCGTGCAACTATGTATATATAGGAGGCACACATGTCCACAAATGCACTTGCATAGATTCGCATAGTGTATCTATAGATACATGTACACATATATGCAACAGCTGGCGGCTTCTATCACACTATTGTTAGGAACATGATACTTCTGGAAGTAAATTGATCCTAATCAGCGGCACTCCATCCTTTTGTCCTGCTTCTCTGGTTTAGTGATCGTGCTGGCTTGACCAAACTTTACATGTCCAGCACATAGAAAAAGAGAACCAGCATGGGCAAAGCAGTGGAGGTGAATATGGGGATGGCGGTGGGCCAGCTTGAGAGGAAGACAGGAAATGGTCAGTCATGCTGCTAAGTTTCAGCGGCACTCCATCCTTTTGTCCTGCTTCTCTGGTTTAGTGATCGTGCTGGCTTGACCAAACTTTACATGTCCACTTACCCCCACTGAGTACTGTGCCTTGCTTTATGCCCATGCTGGAAGAACCAATTCCACGTCGGTTCAGGGTACTGCCATTGGGAAAAGGCATTTGCCAGCTTCAAAACTTCTGGGAAAACACTCATCGCTTGGAGCACTTTCTGCTTTGACTCTTCTTCGATATCGTTGAGGTAAGTGCTGGTGGACACCTCTTGAAGATATACTTCCATCACCTTCATGGAAGCCCACCTGCCCCTTCTTCGTACTGTCTCAGCAGATTCGGTCAGTGCTATCAAGTGAGTCGCTCCTCCAGGTCTGAAACTTGAAAGCGTCATTGGTTTGACTTTGCTCTTTGTCGTAGTCGGAAGGCCAAGTCTTGACATGACCTTGTCAAGGCGCGACCTCAGAGTAGATGATGAGCCAGGCCAAAGCTTCTCATCCTTTCTAAGGTCACCAAGGCCAAGCCAACAAGTTTCGATCAGGTCAGGCGCCTCAACCTTTCCTGATTGGTGCCTCGCTGCACGAAATCTTGTCTTTGGCTCTCTGACTTTCAGCAAAATGTGGTCTATGCTATGCATTACGTCATGAGGAAAAACAAGGTCTGCCCTGGTAGCTGAGAGGATCTCCCCAATACGAAAGAGGCCCCCCCATGCTAGTGCAAAAACTCCTGCTTCGCGCCGCCATCCCCAGAGTAGACATGTTGACAGCAAGGCCAACAACAGCTGAAAAGGCATTGATTGGTGATGTTCAACAGGCTCGAAAGAACACCACATAAAAGCCAAATCCCACGCCTGACTAAGAGACCTTCGCAGCACTGGTCTCTTAGTCGAAACTGCATTTAGTGTCTCACTGTAATGGCTGTACGGCTTTCCCTGGTCAAAGAGATACCTACCATAGTTTGCCAAGAAAGAGTTGATCTTGTCAAGGTTTGGCGGGTTCTCCCAGATCAGATCGTCAAATGAGGTCCCAACCGTACGCAGCCAGCTACCAAGATTCACCAACAGTTGGGCGCGGAAAGATGATGTCTGCTCTGTCACTCTGCGTCCTTCTGGCAGTTCTATCCCAGCTCGAGACTTCTGACGTTGCAGATCGCCATGGCTAGGAACAGCTACAGCTACAGGAGTCCACCCAGTCAGTAAAATCCAAAAAGGAATACCCCAAAAAGCCCTAAGCCACTGTGGTCCCTCCCCGGGAAACCCAAGAGTCTGATCAAAATCCATGGAAGAGCGTGACCTAAGTCCAATGGTCGGAGGATACCTGCGACTTGCGGAAGGATCTGCGAAAAAGGAAATCCAAGACGGGACAAGCAGAATGGAGAGACGAATCCAATTTGAAGTCCAACGCCTGAGACCCTTAAGAGTGCAAAGCCACCTGACCTCCTGGGGAAGATGAGGAGCCAGACTGCGAGTTGGAGCTGGGATATCTGAGTCTCTCGTGGGATGGTCTGCTGGATTGAGACGTGTAGGTGTGAACCTACCAGCATGGTAAAGTCCATAGGCAATGCTGAGAGAGGATGCTCTTTTTAGAAGAGGGCGCAGAGCCAGAGAGGAAGTTCTGCCTCTATTGATGGAGCAGAGTGCAACATGGGAATCATAGAGGTTGACAAATCTGACATCTCCCCCTTGCTTGGCTTCCTCCTCAAAAACTCTCAAGCCTGACGCTACTTCAAGCAAGTTGATATGGCTTACACCCTTCCATCTCCATGCGCTAACTGTTTCCCACTCAAGGCTCGTAGAGAGATCGTTGGACATGATATCCTCAAGCCCTTTTTTCTCCTCAATGTCGCAATGAGCGTTGAGAGGCCTCAAATGATCCCTGAAAGCCTTTGCAAGCTCGATGGCCAAACCTTCAGTATATGTCGCGCTGGCCTTGGTGTAGCACCCCTCCACTCTGATGTGAACATGATTGCGTGGGCATTTCCTGTGAAGGTGGTCCACATCCATGTGCACATTCATGAAAGCAAACTCTTTCTGGTGGGGGCTACCAAAGGCGCAGGACGCAAGGATGACTTCCTGAGCACCTCTGGCTAACAGCCGCCGCCACATAGGGGTCCAGCGCAGCTTGGATCTTCTTGTAGTTTCTGTCATCCCGTACACGTCCATCCGCAATGCCACCGTCATCAACCCCAAGCTAGCAAAAGCAAGTTGGTTTCCATGGAGCACCCGAGGATGCAGCCTGTCAAAACCCAGTGGCATCAGGTAGCTTCTGAGGGCAGGGTGCGCAGCTGGGCTAAACGTTGTGCCAGGAGGAGCTGCCAAAAAACTTCTCAATCTATGATTCTCCATCATAAAGCAAAGCCAAGAGAATACTCTGCACTTCCTCAGGTCATACTGCAAACTCTCGGAAAGATCAAGAATAGGGCCACAGACGACACCCAGTGCAACCAGATGCTTTGTGACTACGCCAGCTCCTCCAAAAACTTCAATAAACTCAAAGTACAAACCAATTGGCCTTTCCACCTCCTCAGCACTTTCCCCGTCTCCGGCCGGGAGGGGTTCATCAAAGAACTCAAAGGACTCATCGTGGTATGAGTGAAGGGCAGCTGTCTTTGACGGAAGGGCAACATTCTTCCCCTTCCTGTCAGCAGTACGCCAAAGGATCTTGGCAATCTCCTGCGGGACAGGTGCTCGCACAAATCCTCCCTTTCCAGTTGAGGCGTCTGACGCATAGATGCGATCCGCAAAAGGTGCTGCAATGTTGCTGGCAGCAAATGGAGCCAGTGTCGCTAAAATTAGGAGCTCTTCTGCGGCTTTCCTTGGCAACCTCCTCAACCTAGGCCTCAATGTATCCAACTCCTCTGGGGCGATGACTTGAAACAAATCGTTGACATGAGCCATCAAACATCGCCTGAACATGAGGGCCGATATCCATGATCCCATGAGAGTGGCATGCAAAGCATCAGAGGTGTATGGGAGGTTTGCAAGAGCAGCACTGATCATTGCTAGTCCCAGCCTCTTGTCAAGGGGAGCACCAATGCTAACAAGGCCTCTGTCCACAAGAACTGTAGAGGAGTTGATCTCAGCTCCAACCGCTCTGAAGACAAGCGCATCACGCACCTCTTTGTCATCTGATCCTGTGATCCCTTCTGATGCATAGACATCCTTCGCCTTGTCCAAAACCTGGCTTGACTTGCCCTGCTTCAGCAGTCTGTCACCAGAAGCCAAGATCCTATCTTCCACACTGACAATGAAGAAATCATCAATCACAAGGCCAGTCGCTGGATCATTGTGGATCACTGCTTCGTCAGACTGCAAGATGCTGAGAGGATCCCTACAGCCCTGCTCCTCCAGCAACCTCCCGTGAGAATCGCATGCAAATTCGACACCCAAATGGTCTCCTTGCAGCAAAGATTGAAAACACGCATAAACCTCTCCTTCGGAGGAGCCTTCAACCAGCAAGGGCTGAGGCTCGCCCAAAAAATCTCCCACATCTTCTCGTGCCTTCTTCTTGCTCTGCGGTGAAAAATGAAAAGCATACTCTTCATGTGCTCTTGTACCTACAAACCTTGCTGCATTGAACGCTGGAAATAGCGTATTGGTGGATGCCCTCTCAAATGGGACTGCAAACTGATGATAGAAGTCCCGACGGTCTGTGACAGACCCACAGAGGACTTTGGAGAACCTAGGGACCTCAAGCTGCAGCAAAGACGGGCCTGTGGGCAAGTTGCTTGATGGTCCTCCTCGCAGGATGCCCTCTACGTAATTAGCTCCACGCCGGTCTCCAATCTGCCTGTCTGCATCTATCCGCTTGTAGTTTCCAAAAATCCTGGTGTGAAGAAACTTCTGATCGTCTGCAGGACCATAACATTTGGGGATCAAAGTCAGCAGGTTGTTGGCATCCCAAATGAGACAAAGCTTGAGCACTTCCTCGGGATCGCACTGCTCAACGTTTGGATAACTCCCGCAAGGAGGCTTCCCATTCCATCGCAAAACCCTAGGCTCAACAAAAGGCATGTACAAGAAATCCGACAAAAATTCCTCGCACCTCCACTGTCCTTTGCCTGCAATCTTAATACGCCCTGCATCAAGCTCCCTGTAGGGCTTAAGCTCCTCATACCTCGAATCATCCAAAGGGACCTCCTCAGCCTCAAAGCCAGAGTGGTACTTCGACTTCGCCTCCAACCCTAGGCCTTCCAATCCCTTCAAAAGCTCATTGAATCTTGCATCTAATTGAAAACTCTTCCGGCCACACCCTGCGATTGAAACGTTGCAGGAAGGGCCACACGCTCTCACAAAAGCCATAGGCCTATGATACACTTGCAAATGTAAGGCTGAAGGCTGCCTCCGGAGCAAGGGTAACACAGCAAAAGGAGCCCTGAAGTATTCATAGTTCATTGCCATCACTGCACAATGAACCAGTTTTTTCTGTGCCTTCAAAAGGCGACTCCTCTGGCTGGGTCTTGCCGGGCCCGTCTCCGTAATCTCAAGAAAAGGCCACGGAATCGGGAAGAGAGCCGTAGCAGTGAAGTCATCACGACCACTGCGGCAGGACTTGAAACTCTGTACCAAGAAAAATGAAAATGAAGTCTTGGCCCCGAGCAGTTGGCGCACAAATTGCTCAACCCAAGACGGAAAGGGAACTTGCCGGAGGACTCCAACATCATTGTATCGAACCTCAGGCGCATCTAATTTTGGCGATGAGCGTTGGGATTCAGACTGCTTCGAATCATCATGCCCACTTCCACCTCCAATCACAGCACATTTGCCGGCAGTTTCATGCTGGCCTGTGTGCTCAGTATGGCTCTTGGGGATTTTTAGATTTTTTGTTGAGCCATCTATGAATTCATTGCCATCTGCGCTGGAACTCACAAAGGAACTCATGCTGCCATCATGGTCAGAGTCATATGGCCCCTCTTCTTCCCGACTGTGTATTGCGGTTGCCCGCACTGACGATGAAGAGCTCAGCAAGGAAGAGAGGGGCCGACTCTCATTTTGCTTATAGTCCCCAAGGGCTACGTTTCCTCTTGGGGCTTTGCAGGGCCTTTCCCCTTTGGCGAGCCCTTTCCAGGCTTCTTCGGGGCAGCCTTTGGCTCGCTGAGGCCTTGAGGATTGCCCTTGGGCTGATGAGTCATCTCGCTGCGCTTCTGGTGGATATAGTCTATCTCTTTGCTGTATGCCAGCGCAATCGTTGTCCATCTCTGAGGGCAAAGAGGGGCAAACGCCCTCAACTTGGGATCGTATCCCGCCTGCCGGTAGGACCACAGTTGGGATGGGGGCTCGTCCAGGAGCATGAGTCGATACGCTAGTTCCCATCGTCCATGGTCCATGCAGGCTTGTTCCACCCCCACCATAAGAAGAGCTAGGTGCTCCTTCGCACCCTCGGAATCTCCATGGACAAGAGCATCGCAAATGTGAGCAAGAGCATACTGGATCAAACCCAGTTCTTTCGATCCACCGTAGCCGCCGAAGCGTTCCAGATACTGGACCATCGAGAAGTCTGTCTGGGCAAGGGCATCCACTGTCTCTGGCATCTTCGATGCCGGTTTCAACCTCCGAGCAGCATTTTGGAGGACTGCAAGAAAGAAACCTCCTGACCTCATCGCGAGTTCTCTTTGCAGCTTCTCCCGACCAACCGAACCTCGTGTACCTAGTGAGCTGCCTGATGAGGTGCCGTGCCCGTCCAACAACGGATCTCCGCCTTGTTGAAGATGAGCCACCAATGCCGTCAAAGCTTTGCTCTGCTCGAGGACTGCATGTGACAGGGGGTCCCCTGCCATTGGGCTCTTCTCCTCCGCAATCTCCTGAATGCCTAATGGAGGGTCTGGCGCCGGAGACATAGGCACAGCTAGCCTGGCCGCTGCTTTGGTTCTTGGGGGCTGCCCCAACATCTTGGCCACTGACGCCAGAGGAGCGCTGATAGGAAGCTGAGAGGGTCTTGGGGCCGGACGATCTTGTCCTTCCTCCACAGATCTTTTGAGTGCTTCCTGCTCGACCCTCATTGCCTCTACTTGCTGTGTCAAAGCAGGCACCACCTCCAAAAGAGTCCTCATCTGCTCGGCCAGGGATGCTGTAGTAACCCTCTTTGGTTTTGATTCCTTCGCTTTGGGCGGTAGCTTTGCTGCAGTCGCCTTCGGGGTCTGCATTCCAGGCTCCTCCTGCTCCTCCTCCATTGGCTGACCGTCCAAATCCGCTACCTCTACCCCTTCTTCCGCGGAGTAGAAAACTGCGCGTTGATCTGTGAGCTCGTTGAGCCAGGTCGCAACCCGGGACAAAAGCAGTCCTGAGTTTGGCAAAACATCCAAATCTTCTCCAAAGCCAACTATCCCCACATCCTCTTCTTCTGAAACCTGAGACATCGGTACCATATAGGAGAGAGCATCCAAAGCCACATCCACTACCACTACAGTCACCAAAAAGTCCAAAGGCTGAAGTCCATTCTGATTGCTGACCGCAGGAATGTCGAAGTAGTGGAAGGCCCCAACTATGGCATCTGCCTGCCCGGTGCACAAATCCAAGAGTGCAGCGGTGGAAGTCAAACTTTCTGGCAGAGCCAACAAAACACCTCCCCCTGCTCCATGTCTCTTTCTCACCACCAACGCGAGGCCGTAGGTCACCTCGTCGACCCCAGTTGGGGGCCAAGCAATTCGATACAGTTCCAGTGCGCCTGAACGCAGGTCTATCACTGAGTCGAGCTCCATGCGAACACCTTGGGAAACTCAATCTCTGCTGCCAGACAGTAAACCTTTGCCTCTGACTTCGATGCGAAGCCGTGGCCAACAGGCCGGCAAGTGGGACCCTGGCAGATCCTTTGATACGTGGCTGAATCCTCCACAAGCTTGGGGGTTTGATGCCCTGCAGCTCTGAGGATAATGAAGCAGGTATTGGAAAGCCCGATAGGCTCAGCTGGCTCAGGCAGGCGGATCTTGTCTTCCAAGGCCAGCTTGGCCCAGCACCCAGCAATCCACGCTCGTCTAGCTCTCTGCTCTTTGGAAATCTGACCTCCTCTGAGCAATGCACACAATTCAAGGGCAGCCGGTGGGCACTGAGGGAACTGACCTGCCAATACCTCTTTGGCGTTTTCAGACAGCAGTGGGAACTCCCTAGTAACCTCAGATGACACCAAATCAACAGAAGAGTTGTCAGGGACAGGGCTCTCAGCGCCGTGATGAAGCCGCAGAAGGTCCCTGACTTGGGACTCCAAACTCAGCACTCGATCTCGCAGGTCGGATACTTGGCTCCTCAAAAGCACAAGTTCCGACTCACTCATGTAAGTAGGCTTGAAGCCTTGACCTCCTTCTCAGCAAGGAGTGAGGAAATTGAACCACAGACGGTCCGGAATGAGGCGGCTGAACAGGGCAAGACAAAATCCAATAAGCCCCTAGAAATCCAAGAAGCAGTCCCAGAGAGATCCCAGCTAAGAGAGCAAGACAGATGACAATGAGGGACGAAGAACCACAATGACCAGGGCAACTAAGACCCCACCAATTAGTGGCAACTCCCAGCCTCAAAAATTCCAAGGTGGACCCTAGAACCGAGGTGGTACTCATCACCAGCTTGAGAGGAAGACAGGAAATGGTCAGTCATGCTGCTAAGTTTCAATCAGCTCCCCCAAGAAAATGGGAAGCTTATTCACCTCATCCAAATACAGTATCTAGTGTATCCTATATCCGCGTGCTTGTTGGTTTAAGTTCAGTCTAAACTATCCTTATCGTTGCAGGAGATTGTATTCCCAGAATCATGTCCACCACCAATGTAAACAACCCCCATCCAAACAATCCGCAAACCTATCATGTGGTTTGGAAGTTCGTAGCTCCTTGCAGGAAACCCCCCCATTTCATTCCAGGAATATGCATGCTGCATACCCCAAACTTCTCCCACGTTCATCACTGGACAGAAAACCTCAGCCGTACTAGTCATCCTGGAGCGGATAGGATATGTAAACTTCAAAACATCCTCACCAAAACGGGAATATCTTTAAAAATCCATGAAAATCTGCTCATATCATTCTCATATCTACTCATATCTACTCATATCTACTCCAGGATGAAAAAAATCATCCAGATCCCAACAAACCTCAGCTGCTGGGTTTCTCTTTCAACAACTCTTCACGCGGGATGGTCCGCGTGGGTCTCAGGAAGACCGCTCTACCAAGTTCGTTCTCAGCTTCCACCGCGACACCAAGTAGCAGCGCCAGCCGGAGGAACCGGAGGCTGTGGCACATGGCTGTCGCATGGAGGGTATGATGGCTATGGGTGGAGAACAAAAACTGGAAAACATTGAAGATTGGCTGGCTAAGAATGGCACACTCTTCACAAAAGCTCAGCGTTTTTCAGGTAAGTCTGCAAGCGCGGCTCTGCCGAAAACCAATCTGAAAGGAGACTGCGCTACTATGGTTGGCATTTTGAGGCCCACGGACCAACCGGAACTGCCAGCCAAATGGCGTGGAAAGTTCACTGGATTTACCCAAACAACTTGAGAGTTTCTCAACGCATGGCACCACCATTCCTGTAAACCCATGCTTTCCCCAAAGTTTGCCGAAAAGCTCAAAACCAGCTCTGGAAGATGCTACGACTACGAAAGCAGTGGCACCTTCAGAATGGCCAGCACCCAGTAGCCGCCCACACGTAGAGCCGTCAGAATCCACAGCAGCACGAAACCCAGGCAGTACAAGACCTCAAAGCTCCCACGATCTCCCAGGGATGCGATTGAAATGGGCCAAGGTGGTACCACTGGCCACTCACTTTGTCAATTTTTTCCATGTTCCAGGTGAGGAGCCATCACAATCAGCCAACGCAGGGTGCTGAGGAAAAAGACCACTCCAGCCAGCCTGAGTGGATCTGTATGGATCTCTTCATTTTGGGGTCGGATGCTAGGAGCTTTGTTATAGGGGCATGGCATGCATGGCATGTAAAATGTCTTTATGACCATGGGGACCATGGGTTTGAAGATGCGCTGGAATCCGCTGAAACCCTGACCTTTGCTGAACCTAAAAAATAGTCCAAAAGCTCGCATGTTTCCCTCACCATTTGGAGTAAGCCATGGGGGAATCAATTGAGCCAAGCTGCGTGTGCTGCCTAAGCCAGTTGCAACCATGCTTCAGCCTGGCGATCCCGCCTTCTGGGGGAAAGCCACAACCCTCCCCCTTTATGTTTGATGGGTTTTTTGTGATACCTACCGTTACCATTGCTGTGATTTTGGGGACCGGGGGTGTTGATTATTACGGTGGACCACGATATATCTCACCATCTTTGGTGTTTTTGACATCTTTTGACCCAATCGGCCCTATCGCCGTAGGTGAACCCTTGAAAGTCCCGCGTGAACTCCACCGCTCCCCGCGCCATTTCCAGCTGTTCACTGTCGCCCAACCTCAACCAGAGGGGAAGCTTCCCAGGCGGCTTGTCAGGCACAGGATGGAAGCCCGTAATGGCGATGAAAAAGCCATAAAAATGTTAGTGTTTCATGGGGTATTTATTCATGGGGATTCAATGGGATAATGAACTACGGTTGATGGCTCATCTGGCCAATGGTGAGACTTAAGTTCATTTGTTTTCAGTTCATTGAGTCATTGACTATCTTGTGGGTGATCCTCCTGTTATTTTTTCAAGTGTTTTGCCAGCGCCGGGTTTGGTTACTGTACCGAGGGGAACTCACTGGTCAACATGCAATAACCACGAAGCCATAACCCCGCTTGGGGACTTCCTGGAATCCTCATCTGAAACTGGTCATGCCTATAAAACTTGCCTGGGATGAAACCAGTAACGGGGGACTAGGCGCAATTGTCCCAGTGACGCAAGTTGTAAATCTGGAGGCCATTTGGAGCTAAAAGACCACTAACCCTCCCGCAAAAAAAAATATGTTATTGCCGTAGCTTTTCCATGATGCTCACAACTCTCCGGGCTGTCCAATTTCTTGTCTAATTTAAGGGTTTGTCTGAAAATAGGCTACCCCATTCCATCCCCTGGGGTGTCATCATGTTATATCATGTTCCATCTTAAACGGCAATTTTAGGGGTATATATGGGTATACCCTATCTTCAGACCGACCCATTTGGATGCAAGCCGACCGAATTTTCACACTGAGTCTAGTGACAAGTGTTCCTCCAAAGTGCAACAAGACCTGGCTAGAAAGGTTGCCGGGTTTCAGACTTCCGCTGCAAGCGTGTGGCTTCAACTAATGCTGTTTGTTGCTTAACTTGCCCCCCCAAGCAGTTTGAACATCCCAGACTTGGACGAAACTCATCACCAACCATCATGTATCAACTATATCAGACTGTATCCCATATCTTTGATGCGAAACAAAGCCCATGTTTTGCTGATGGTTACTGTTAAATTTCCAAATGAAACTGGAAGCTCTACTATAGAAGCGACTTTGGGATATTCCAGCAAGCACCCTTTGACAGTTGATGTGGCCCGCCCTTCCGCGGGTGGTGACTTCTTAGCCGCTGCAGGCTAGAGTCAACTTCAAACCAAACAAAAAAAAACAGAAGTTTCAGACAAAGTGAGCGGAATTGAAGGTCACATCCTTCCCATTGCGGAAGGTCACATCCTTCCCATTTCAAATAAACAATTGAGATGTGACCTTCCCATTCCCAAAAAGCCGCGGAAAACCGCGGCCTTCTTTGCTTTGCACCCAAAGCTCACCTCAAAACACCCTTTGCTTCGCTGAATCGACCCAGGATCAGGGGATGATATGCAAAAGACGGAATGTATTTGATAGGTAGGTAAGGGTAGGTATGACATAGGTAGATATATGTAGATCTGCAGTTGGAGTGTGCACATGCCAAATCATGAAAGTACATATCATTCTGCATCCTTCTGCAGTTCAAACTATGGCCTTTGCAAAAAGATGTTCCTAAAGTTTTGAACCGACAAAAACTGGTGAAGATCACGAAACACGGAGACCGGTACCGTCCAGGCTGCCCGGACCCATCTTTGCCCAACACCTGGCAGGGACTCAAAGGATCAATGTCGAAAGAAGTGGTTCATCCATGATAATCAGAAGTTATATTCATGAAAAAATGGAAAAAAAAAACATCTCCATGAAAAAGTTATGATATTTATGTTATACCCCTGATGGCTAACCAAAATCATCAGGTGACATCATCCCCAAAAAAAACAGAATGATTGAGGTATTATCATCCTGGGGTGCCTCGTTTGGGGGTATCTAAGGTCCCGAAATTGGGGGTTCACGCATCATGACTCATATACTCATTTGGTCTTGATTGGATATCTGGGTCTAGGTGATATAGTCAGGTGTCTAGGTAACAGAGTCAGTTATCTATGGGATAACTAGGTTTCTTTGGCGGTTTCAATCCAAGAATATTATATGAAAGTATAGGGCAGCTAGCTAACAAGCTGAGCCGATTGGTGCTGATGTCTCCAATTTTACCCTCCTGTTTCTCCCTTGTTTCCCCATACGTCACCTATTTCAGCTTTGGATATGACGTGGCACAATTGTGCACAATTAGATTAAACATCCTGCACTCTTGACTCTTAATCGCTATAGAAAATGCCTCAAACTATCACAAAAACATGGTTTTTCTTCCAAGTCATCTCTAATTGGATGGCGTATCCAGACAGACTGGTCTCCAAACGCACCGACATCACCGGCACCAGCTTCGAAAGCCGTCCAAGGAGTACTTCGAGCAATCCACAGAAGGAGGGATCTGCCAGGATTCGGACAGAACTACAGAACTGGTTCGTAAGTCGATTGGCGGGGTTATCAGACATAAATGGGAGGTAATTGTGGCTTCTGGCAGAACCAAAATTCTCCAAACACCCCAATACTAACC
>CAMXCT020005668.1:658892-751392 GCA_947184155.2 Cladocopium goreaui | reverse complement strand
AAATGCTGCAAAGACCTAGCAAATACGAAGCTGGACCTCATAAATGCTGCCAATAGCTTGCAAATAGAAGGGAAGTGGGGGTGCTACCTGGGGACCCAACCCGTTGGGGGTGGGTGGAGAGATGGAGGACGGGCCCACATATATATATATATCATATCTCCCAACTAGTGGGGGTTTAAAGTCCAATGGTTTTCCCCATTTGAAACCTCAACTGCACCAAGTGGCGATCCGTATGCCCTGGGATCAAGAGAAATATGCCGTCGTTAATCTTTAACACATCTTTAAAACATCTTTGCCGGGAGTCTTGCTCAAACATGCTTAAAGATACACATCTTGAACACATACCAAAAGATACATATGTTTCAAGCATACAAATATACATATATATATATACATATATATATATAGCATATATATATATATATGGTTTATGTCCCAAAATCCTTGAAGCTCACTCGCTGCCCGCTACATATCTGCAGTCTCCGCAAGATCCACCGAGGAACATAGTTGATGAGATGGCTCGGAGGCCAAAATGCCACGGAGTGTAGGTAGTCCCCTGCATCAGTTGCCGGTGTTGCTGCCTGTTGAGCTGGTCATCTAACTGGGGTCATCTAAATACGACCATAAATAGGACCATAAATATGACCATAAATCGGTTTCGATTAGGAACGGGATGGCTTGATCAAAACTAAAAGTGATAGTTTGTTTGACCCCAGCCCAAAGCATGATCAGAATGATGGGTGCCTTCATGCTTAGATTAGATAATCCTAGATAATTGTATAATTATAATATGATATATATATATATATTATATATATATAATATATACACATATATATATAAGCATTCCCCATGACACCTCCCATTCTACTCCCCTAGCCTGGCCACAGTTGGGCAGCCATCATCAAGCTGCTCCTGCCGTATCCGAAACTGCATCATGGCATAGCAGATATGACACCAGCCACTGCCCTCTGGCCATCTAGCGCCAGAATGGAACATGAATAAAAAATGTCATGTTGAATGGGAAAGCTCATCAATGATATACAATTTGGGGGATTTGTCATCGCCTGGTTTGCTCGAAGGTACGGCAAGAATAGTTCCTCTGGCCATCTATCAGCCCAAAATCCACCATGATAATCGCCTTCAAAGGCTGGACATGGCCCCATGCCCCAAAGTCGTAGCCACCCAAGAAGGGTGCCTCTCTTCATGGAAAACCTCTTGTGTGCACATAATTCATGGTTAAATACATATATCATATATACGTGATGTTTATTTACATATATATATATATCATATTCATATATATATATACATATATACATAAATATACATATATATATACATATATATATACATACATACATACATACATACATGTATATATATACATATATAATACATGTATATATATACATATATAATATGTTGATGTTTCGTTGGGCTTGATCAGGTTATGGCGAGGGCAAGGAAACCCCGGAAAATCTAGCGGCTACCGTGCTAGCAACGCTGGCTTGGGGGCCACAAAAGTCCGCAAACTGCGGAAAGCGAGTGTTGCTGTTTTGGTATCTGAAAAGATTTACGTGATTTACCACCAAAAAAATGAAACATCAAGAAGTCAAACCAAAATAAATGTCTATTTTTCCAACTTGCTGTAAACATCTCCCTTTTTTTCCATATCTTAGTTGGTATGATCCCACACCCATCAACCAACCATCATTTATCATATCCCCATCTTTTGATACTTAAAGTTCTTGCATCAACTATATCCCCATCTTTTCATAATCTATAATTTTTGATACTACCATCATTTATCAACTAGATCCCCTACTTAAAGTACTTAAAGCCACTCTTTTCATAATGGTTCTTTGCTTCTTCCCAACCCCTAAAACCTCAACCAGTCCCGCAGGACTGGGCTCCCTCGCCCAAGGTTGCCCGGTGACGCCGCCAGCGCCGACATGGCGCAGTTCTCCGTGCCGTCGCCGAGGCCGCGAAAGACCAAGCACATGGACAGGGCCTGGAAAGCCATGGGTTTTTTCGATCGAAAATGGTGGCTTTGACCATCAAAAAGTGTGCTTTAACTTGAGCAAAAAAATATGGAACCATCATTTTTATGGTGACATTTAACCAACAAAATGTGTTGGTCTAAGGGAATATAATAAGGATGTAATGGGGATGCCATAAATACCCTACACCCTTTGGTAAACTCACAGTTTGCGAACTGGAAAGCCACAGGGATTTATCGTCGAACTAAAAGGGCCATGGCTTCCATAGCCATGTTAGTGGACTGGAACGATATTCTAAAACTGAAGTAATATGTTTACTACCCATAAAACCCAAGGTTGTCACCATATTTTTTTCAAATCCAGGTGGATATCACGGGTGGTTCACCAAGGGATGAGAAATCGGCAGAGAGGACGTGCAGCAAAAATCCGGTTGGAACTTGGTGGTTTTCTGCAGAAGGTTTACCCCAAAATTGACATAGATCCTGCCAAATAGGGGTTTTTGAGAGTGATGAAAATCACTCCATGTTTTATATGTTTTCCATGTTCAGGGTCGAGTCCATGATAGTCCATGTCAATGTGGGGATGGTAAACTTTTAAACCATCCAAGCATGACTAGGTCATGTGGGAGATACTTCTCTATGGATGGAGCGTGGCCCGCAGAAAACCCAGCTTTTGTGTTTGGCCAGGGCCTCCAACGTTTATTGAGCTGTGGATTCGGGGAGCGGTGTTGTGTCAGGTTTTTGTCACCGGATCATCTCTAAGACAGGCCCTCGGTGGGGTCCTGGACAGGGTCTCGTATGATGACCTTAAAGTCCAATTTTTGGAACGAGGGTCATCACGCGCTGATTTTTGCAACGTCATTGTGTAGTTTCTGACTGGTCATGATCCGAGTCGACAGCTTGGTCACTATAAAATGCAGTGGCAGACCCTAGTCTGTCCATGATACGACTCGAAAAAAAAACCCTTGCCGCAAAATATAGGGCTCCAACACCCAGATTCCTTGCAAAATAGCTTGGCTGACAGTTTTGTAGTGGACCCAAGTCCATTCTGTAGTGGAAATTGGAGCCTGGAGATAAGTTCACCAATGGAAATGTGCGGTGTGCTGAAAGCAGTG
This sequence comes from Cladocopium goreaui, assembly GCA_947184155.2. Classification (NCBI taxonomy): domain Eukaryota; class Dinophyceae; order Suessiales; family Symbiodiniaceae; genus Cladocopium; species Cladocopium goreaui. The sequence goes on along the minus strand of CAMXCT020005668.1, from coordinate 748,275 downwards.
ATACAACGTCAAGCAAAGCAGCTTATCTTGCAAGAAACCAGCCCATACTGAAAGACTGCTGCTCAACTCCCGGCTCTAGCATAATGATGAAAGCTACAACAAGGACAATTCCTCCTAGAGCACACATCGAAATTGCAAGAGTTCGACCAAGTCTACCTACCCTCTCTCTCCTGCAGATGTGTATACATAAGGAATTCTTAGGTCGCCCTCTCGTGAGAAGGAGCCAATGGCCTTGAAGACCTCATCGGCAAGCCCGTCCCATAGATCCCATAGCAACCCTTCTCGTGTCGAGGCGCGAAGAAAAAGACCGCCAAGGGCAAGTAGATCAAGGTAAACGCCCCCTGAGACGGGCGTATGTCACCAGGCAATTTATGGCAATTTCTTGTCTCATAAAGGGCTTGGAAACCTGGCCCAGCCTCAAGAATATGGATGCAAAACAAAGGATTCCGAATGAAAAGATGGGTCCCAAAAGCAATGGTTCAAAAGCACATGTTGGACTCTGTAGTTCGACCATGCATTGGTGGCATTTCACTGCCATGCAGCACATTCAGTATACATCGCCGCGGCCCGAAAAAGACCTGCATCTTCAACATCTTCAGCGACACCTCACAAGAAATCCAAGAGGATTTCGTGCAAGTTAGACTCAAAAAACAAATCATGTTGCACGTGTATCACCTCCAACTTCCGAATTATTCGGACACTTCTCTCTTTGAAGGTGAAAAAGAGAAAAACGGAGAGTATCACCTTCAACAATTGGGATCAATTGGGGACATTTCTCTCTTTGAACCACGTGAACCAGATTGCCAGCGAGTATCAGATCAAAGATCTACAAAGCCATGGGCCCCAGGCAGACTGCCAGCTGACGCCGGAGCCGAAACGGGCATCACCTCACCACCCAGAATCACCCAGCGGTGATTCTGTGATGGGATATGATGGGATTATGTTGGGGTGCCACTTTAGGAAGTCCACAACTAGGTAGAATGGGATTTTTTCACATTCAGAATGTAGATGAAAATGGCCAAAAGAGTTGGAGCTTGACAAACAAACTGGGGGGTTCACGATGGTTCACTGCCAAAAACACGATTCACCTCCAGAAACCAGAATGTAACCGGCATGCGTCCACCCATGTAGCATACGAAGATACATATATATACACAGTAATAAGAAGATACACGAAGAAGAAAACGACGAAGACAATCAGAAAAAGACGAGAAGGAAGAAAAAGAAAAAAAAGAAACAGGGAAGATCTTCCCCGTTCATGAGAACAAGGAGGAGCGAACACTCTTGTTTCACTATATACAGTGTGCTGCTATAGTGGCCACAAGAGACACACTTCTGTTCCCTGGGCGTCCCTCGCAGTAGTCGTAGAATCGACCCAGAATTATCACCTGACAGTCGCAGTCGTAGGCGAGGGAACACATCGCCCAGCTCCCCAAAAGTTCCTTGATCACTATGGTGATCAAACCCCCAGTTGGAATATGGGTCCCCGAAAACTATGGTGAAATATATCCACTTAGTTTACTGGAACTGCACGATCTGTTGATTTCCAGCGCCTGAAACAACAACGCGCTGATCACCACGGCTATGGTATAGCGCCAGTCCCAGCGCCCCAACTTATAGCCGTCCTTGCGAGGGGAGTCAATCAAAAACCCTACCCATGATGCTCAGAAAGATCGAGGTATGATGCCAAACGCCTGAAAAGTTTGAAAACGGCAAGAAATGCCATAAGAAAACTTAAAAAAAATAAAGATACTGTAAAGATGAGCTCCCTGTCCAGCATGGCGCTCCCTTAGGAAAACGTTTGGCTACAGAGAAGGTTCCGGTTCCCTGAAGATCATGGCAAAAACACAACACCCATCATCCCATCTTTCCAGCATCCAACCATCATCCCATCCATCAATAAAAAATAATCCATCAAACATAACATATCCCTATCCTATTTCATGAAAACTAATTCTCATTAACTAGTTCTTTCAACACGGTTTCCCTACTATGGTTTACAATCATCCTCAATCACCAGCTAGCATAACTCCCGACAATAACCAATCGTCATCTATCAATGATATTCCCATATGTTAGTTAAACTCCTAGTTATATCCCGCCAAAAATGGTTGATGGTGACTTTTCCTACAGCCATAACCCATCCACCATCATGTATCAGCTATATGATCTTTGATAGTTGAACCCCCCCCCACCAAAAAAAAACGAGAATTCATTCTTAAGTCGTATGAAAATCCAGGACTCATTTGTTTCCCGATCACCGGTGTCCTCCAAGTTCGACTTCTCGTGATATGAGGGCACCAGCTGTGCTAACACATCAGCCAATGCAAACCTGGCCCATGAAGAAACACCAGAAGTGGTTCAATATGTCTAGTTTGGGGTCTACTTGGTGTTCCACTTATGAGTGGATAGATTTCACCATAGTTAGTTCGGGGCCCCATATCCCAGTTTCTGATGGCTCGTTCGAATCGTAAAAAACCATTGTTTTCTTCAAGAAAATAACCCCAACTGCACCCTCAAGTAAGTAGGAGAGACAAGTGGGGAAAAAAAAACTGATGTTTCAAGAAGAACAGCTGATTTATCATTCCCCTCTCTGGTTTTGTTTGGCGCCCAAAAAAGAAACATGGCAAGTCCAAATGCAAGTTCACTTGGCTTCCAAACAGCACAGCTGTGCAGCTCCTTGGTGGAAATGCCACATTCAGCCAATGTGACCAGTTGGAACAAGAGTATTACTCGGTCTTGACTGTTTAAGCAACAAAAATGAGGAGTGAAATATAAATTAAACAAAATTGTAACATGATTAAATCAACAAAACTGTTTACTGATTAGATCAACAAGATTGTCGATTAAACTGGTTAAACCAAGAAATTGAACCAACAAAAATTAAGGCTGTGCCAAATGGGGTGGCACCCGTTTGACACATGTATGGTTGTTTCAATACTCAAATTGTCCTATGGCTTGGATGATTTGGGGGCTCCCCATTTCAAGAGGGTTCCCCCCCGGAATTTGGAACAAAGGCGGTCATTATTGAGTTCTTCGTGTTACACGTGTTCACCATGGTATTCCTGAGCATATCATTGTTTACCATGCTTCGACATGGTGAAACCGACAGAATGAAAAACATTATGGCAAAAAAAAAGTGATGCGTCGCAACAAAATCCAGGGTAGCACCCCTCAAACGGCCAGTTCATTTGAGTTCATCCTGGTCTTCAATTTGACGAATCACCAGCAGCACAGATTGTTTGATTTACTATACTACTATATCCTACTATATGATTATATGATATTATATGCAATTTTGATACTTTAGGTTCAGAGAGGCAAGAAATCTAGCTGTGAAACTCACCAGTTCTCACCAAAGCGCACTTGCATGAAAATCTTGTCCTGGCGGGCGGCTGGTTGCAATACTCATGTCATGTGGGTGTCCAACATGTACAGACTCGAGAGGACGGCATTAAGCGTCTCAGCCAGTGGGCAATCCATCAACTGGTGAACTCTGCACGGATTCAACATGATTCAACCACACCCCCAGTCCACTTTGGCTATCACTAGCGTCGGGTATCTATCCCCACTATTTGTCCGTGATTCTAGTTGTTTGACCATCATTGCAGACATTTGCTAGTAATCCTGGCAACTTCTCCTTTCTGTTAACTGCAAGCCAATGTTGAATATAACAAGTCTCAAGAGAAGTTCTTACACATTCACACACGGGATCACACAGGTGATGTACATTCAAGTATGCGTGTGTATATATATATATATATATATTCTGTGTGTGTGTGGGGGGGGTGCGTCTCTCTCTCTCTCTCTCTCTGTGCGCATACATGTATACAATATATATATATATAAATATATATATGTATAAATATATATATAAATATATATATATATATAGTTATAGTATGTTGTAGTTCTATATATATAAGCACGCATATAGGATCATACATGTATGAAAGCTGTTGTTAATCTAGAGGTGATATTCCTAAGTTTCAACCCCCAAAAAAAAAAAAAACTACCACCAGTGGCCTTGTGGAGTCGCACGGCCACCTGGCGATGGATATGTTTAAAAAAAACCAGGCGGATGATGAATTCATTATCCATAATTAAAAAACGGGTGTAGAATAGGTTTTTGTTTTTTTTTGCCTCAGGTTTTGGAATGTTTTTTTGGCTTTCTTTCCCGGTACCATCTGCCTTGTATTTGCAACAGTTTGGAACTAGAACCTGTCATTTTGCATGGTATTTGCTACATTTTGGCATGGTCACTTTGCATTTTGCATGGTATTTGCTACATTTGGCCATGTTCGCCTTCCATTTTGCATGGTATTTGTCACATTTTGGCATTTCAACCTCTCATTTGCATGGTATTTGCTACATTTTGGTGCTTCAAACGTTCATGTGGGTCTCTTGAGGGTTCTCTAGGCTTTCATTTAGGGTTTCATTTAGGGTGTCATTTAGGGTTTTATTTAGGGCTTTATTTAGGGCTTCATTTGGGGTTTCATTTAGGGCTTCATTTAGGGTTTCTTTACGTTTCATTTGGGGTTTCTTTACGGCGGTTTCATTTAGGGTTTCATTTAGGTTTTCTTTCAAGTTTCATGTAGAGTTTTTTTCCGGTTTCATGTAGGGTCTCTTATCGGGATTTCTTATCAGGAGTTCTAAACGTTCAAATGGGTTTCTTTCGGGTTTCATTTAGTGTTTCTTTAGGGTTTCTTTAGGGTTTCATTTGGGGTTTCATTTAAGCTTTCTTTAGGGTTTCATTCCAGGGTGTCTTATCAGGATTTCTTTTCACGATTTCTAAACGTTCAAGTGGGTTCCTTTAGGGTTTCATTTAGGGTGTCATTTAGGGTTTCTTCAGGGTTTCGTTTAGGGTTTCATTTAGGGTGTCATTTAGGGTTTCATTTGGTGTTTCTTTAGGGTTTCAGTTTGGGTTTCATTTAGGGTCTCATTCAAGGTTTCTTTAGGGTTTCATTTGGAGTTTCTTCAGGGTTTCATTTTAAGGTTTCTTTAGGGTTTCAATTTAAGGTTCATTCAGGAGTTCATTTAAGCTTTCTTTAGGGTTTCATTCCAGGGTTTCTTATCAGGATGTCTTTTCACGATTTCTAAACGTTCAAGTGGGCTCCTTTATGGTTTCATTTAGGTTGTCATTTAGGGTTTCTTTGGGGTTTCTTTAGGGTTTCATTTAGGGTGTCTTTAGGGTTTCATTTAAGGTTTCAATTTAGGGTTTCATTTAGGGTGTCAATTTAGGGTTTCAGCTAAGGTGTAAGTTAAGGTTTCATTTAGTTTTTTTCAGAGTGTTGTTTAGGGTTTCTTTGGGATGTCATTTAGGGTGTCATTTAAAGTTTCTTGAGGGTTTCATTTATGGTTTCTTTAGGATTAATTTATGTTTTCTTTAGGGTTCATTTATGGTTTTTTTAGGGGTCGTTTAGGGTTTCATGTAGGGTTTCTTATCATGATTTTTTTAAGGTTTCTTTGGGTTTCACCTAGGGTCTCTTTAGGGTTTCATTTAGGATACAAACAGAACAGAATAAAGCAAAAGAAAATGAAAAACAAAGAGACAGTAAAGACAGGAAGCAAAGAAGCAAAGGGGCAGGAAGTAGAGCAGCAAAAACACATGATTGAAGAAAAGAAAAAGTAGAATAGTAGAAGTAGAAAGGCACAGAGAAGTACAAACGCAGAGAAGCCGGGAAAACAGAGAAGCAGAAAAGCAAAGAAGCAGGAAAAGCAAAAAGCAGAAAAGCAGAGAAGCAGGAAAAGCAGAGAAGCAGGGAAAGCAAAAAGCAGAAAAGCAGAGAAGCAAGAAAAGCAGAGAAGCAGGAAAAGCAGGAAAAGCAGGAAAAGCAGGAAAAGCAGAGAAGCAGAAAAGCAGAGAATCAGAAAAGAAGAGAAGCAGAAAAGCAGAAAATCAGAGAAGCAGGAAAAGCAGGAAACGCAGGAAAAGCAGAGAAGCAGAAAAGCAGAGAATCAGAAAAGAAGAGAAGCAGAAAAGCAGAAAAGCAGAAAATCAGAGAAACATGAAAGCATAGAACCAGGAACCCCCCAAAAAAAAACAAAACCTGCCGCGAAAAAAAAAACAAAACAAAAATAATCCTCCTTAAAAAACGATGTGGGCCTCTAAAAATGAAATGGTTCAATGTATTCCATTATCATTGTAGTTTCTGGTGGATGTCAAGTAGAGGGAAGGTTTCAACCCAACCAACATGGTCCCATGGTCATGTACCAAATTCGCCTGCATCATGGTTTAAGCCAATCATTTGTACGGGCAATTTGGTTGAGTGTTGCTGTTGCAGCATCCAAGCAGGGATGCAAAAGTCAAGTGATTCTGGACCATCTTGAGCAAAATGTCAAGTGGCAGGATACAAAAGGAAATCCATTGGAATCTGTACATGGTTCATGTTTTTCAAGCCATCCCAAACAGAGGTGCGTCAATTTGGATCATCCCAAATCCGGACCACCAGATCAACCGTGGCCCACTGAGCCCACTGAGCCCCCTGGCCAACTTCAAGACACGGTTCACGTCGAAGCCACGGGTGACCTCGCCGCGCTCGTTCATCTTGGAGACGATGGAAATGCCATATCCTGGCAGCGCCAGGATGGTCAAAAAATGAACGATCGACCGAGAGAAATGGGATGAAAACATATGAAAACTATAACATATGGGAAGGCTTACCACCACAAGATGGACCAGTCATGGATCTCATGGTGCAAATGACCAAAATCTGTCCGCACATGGGAAATCCTAGATGTTGACACAAAACCGCGTCCCCACATCCCTAGATGCTGGCAGCTGCAGCCAAGTCAGCCAAGTGTCCAGTCAGCCCCAACGTCCCTAGCAACAACCAGAATCGGGCCTCGAAATTGGCGCGACAACACCCGGATGGGTAGGTGGGTGTGACATTTTGTCCATAGCCAATTGGTTGGATGCCACAACCGCAAAGAATTTTGAGAGTAAAACCCAGTGAAAACTGTCTGCTGAAGAATCCCAAGAAGAAAATTAGAAGAAAATTGAGTAAAAAAAACAATAAACCCACACTTCATGAAACTTAGAAGACTGGGTGTACTGCACAATATCGAAATTTTAACAAAAGATGGATCGGCCTCCCTGTGATGGAGCTGCATCCTGGTTACGCTCTCCTGGATATTATTTTTTGAAACAAAAAATGACAATAGCAAACCACAACAGCCAAAATCTCGACAAAGTGCGAGAACCCCCAATTGTTGTTGTAACCAGCAACGTTCTTCCAGGGTTGACACTGTATGGTTTGACCCCATATGATGTAGGATATAATGATATAATGATATAATGATATAATGATATAATGATATAATGGTATAATGATATAATGATATAATGATAAAATGATATAATGATATATCTATATATCTATATATCTATATATCTATATATCTATATATCTATATATCTATATATCTATATATCTATATATCTAAATATCGATAATTCTATATATCTATATATCTATATATCCATATATCCATATATCCATATATCCATATATCCATATATCCATATATCCATATATCCATATATCCATATATCCATATATCCATATATCTATACATCTATATATCTATATATATCTATATATATATATCTATATATCTATATATGTGGGTGTGTGTGTGTGTGCGTTTGTGTGTGTGTGTATGCAGACATGCATTGATATACAGAGAGGGAAAGATTCTACGCCCGTTGAACGCGCGGGATGACCGCCACGGTGAAACGCCGGGATCCCCTGACGATGGATTTGATCTCTGTCTTCTCCGTCAAGCTGCTTCCCGGACCAGGCCTTGAGGAACTGGGAAATTGGGATGTGGTCAACCCACCAAAGGTGCCAAAAATGCGGTGTGACGCACCAAAAACGTGGTTTGAAGCATCAAAAATGCGGCGTGATAGAAAAATAGAAATTTCAAAAATCGGATGGAAAATACGGACTTTGATCAATATGGGTCATTTTCAAGTCAACCATATGATATATATATATATGTGTGTGTGTGTATGTATATGTGTGTGTGTGTGTAAATCCCTGAAATTGAAAAGTCATGAGGAACCCATTTGGGACCCACACACATCGCTTGCATGCTGGGCAGGTCGCGCATCGCCTGTCATGGCATTCTATCCAGCATAAACACTTATAAACCGTCTGCAAAACCCTTGTTAATCCAGCTTCGTAACCCGACAGCGGTGTTCAAGGATTCAGTTCCGGTTCTGGGTTTAGGTTCCGCATGCGAAGGACGTAAGCTTCCCCGGACATTGAAACCCAATCAACACTGCATTACAATCATAAAGAACCACCCCGTATTTACGCATGCCACCAGTGACCCACGTTCAATTTCTACTTTTGTTGGTCCTAAATTCGGATCATGACATATCAAGATCGATAAGGCATAAAAATATGATTCGACTATTTCCCAAACAATAAAAATCCATCATGTGGTGACCCCCACCATTTTCACCACCACTTTTAGCCTCTCAGCACTTCGTTTGCTGGCCGTACAGCATCTGCCGGCGCGAGGACTGCCAGGAACCATAGGCTCACCTGAGAGGCGTAGCTGGTGGCTGGTGGCAGCTGGTGGAGCTGGTGGGAGCTGGTCCCCTGGTGGCAGCGGCCAGAAACATTGTTCTCCGGTAAAAATGTAAATTGAAATGTAGTAATGCAAAAACATAATGTGAGTACAACGTTGACAGTATGTGTGTGTGCCTACATCTATGTGTGCAGATGCGCCTATCCATAAATACGAAAATACAAATCCGCCCACACCGCTTTGGCGGTGAAGGCGTGCTTATTGGGGGGCAACAGTAACACTAAATGCTCAATGACATTTGTTAATATAGCAGTCGCTATATCAGCTTTAGCTGGGGGGGGGGGCCCCAAAAACGGTTTCGCACCGAGACCAGACCCCAAAAACGGTTTCGCACCGAGACCAGAATACGGTGGTGTTTTCGACATTTTTCGAGGATTTTTGGGTGTCTGAGCGCAAGAGGGTATTGAAATGGAATTTTGGGTCATTTTGGTAGCTTTCCGGCAATGGAAAAACGGCCAAAAATGAAAAAAACATTGTACATAGCAAGATTTTGCAGGGTTTTTGGATGCCAGAGCATTGAAAACACTGCAAAAACAAGTGTTTTGGACTGACGTTATAGCAAAAAACGTGTAAATTACCGTATGCTTGACTGGAAACATTACAAAAACACTGTCAAAAGCAATGTTTTGGAAGGATTTACTGCCTTTATGGCAAAAAACGTGTAAATTACCGTCTGTTTGACTGGAAACATTGGAAAAACACTGTCAAAAACAATGTTTTGGAAGGATTTCTTATTGAAACTTCTTAGCTTGAAGAGCCCCCACGGGGGAAAACCACCCTTAGCCCCTCTCACGGACCGAAATAAACCTGCGGTGTGGGCGGCCACCCCACGCGAAGCGGGGTGAATAATTTATATTTAGAAATACAAAAAATGCGTATACATATGCACATTTAAAAACATATACATATACAAATACATATACATATGCAAATAAAAGTACTTCTACATCTACATAACCAAATACAAATAAATACATATATACATATGCAAATATACATATTTACATATTTACATTTATACATATATGCATTTATACATACATGCAAATATGCATAAATACATATATACGTATATAGATTTTTACATATAAACATATATGCATGTATACGTATATACATATACACATATGCAAATATGCATATATACACATATATACATATTTGCATATATGCATATATACATAAATACATATATACATATATACATATATACATATATACATATATACATATATACATATATACATATATACATATATATACATATATATACATATATACATATATACATATATACATATATACATATATACATATATACATATATACATATATACATATATACATATATACATATATAGGCATATATAAATATATACAAATATACATATATACATATATACATATATGCATATAAACATATATACATATATACATATAAACATATATACATATACACATATACACATATACACCTATACACATATACACATATACACATATACACATATTTCCATATTTGCATATATGCATATATACATATATACATATATACATATATACATATATACATATATACATACATACATATATACATATATACATATATACATTGTATACATATATACATATATACATATATGTACATATATACATATGTACATATATACATAAATACATAAATACATATATACATATATACATATATACATATATACATATATACATATATACATATATACATATATACATATATACATTTATACATATATACATTTATACATATATACATATATACATATATACATGTATACATAGATACATAGATACATAGATACATATATACATATATACATATATACATATATACATATATACATATATACATATATACATATATACATATATAAATATATACAAATATACATATATACATATATACATATATGCATATAAACATATATACATATATACATATAAACATATATACATATACACATATATACATATATACATATATACATTTATACATATATACATATATACATATATACATATATACATATATACATATGTACATATATACATATGTACATATATACATATATACATATTTGCATATATGCATATATGCATATATACATATATACATATATACATATATACATATATACATATATACATATATACATATATACATATATACAAATACACAAATATACATATACACATATATACATATATACATGTATACATAAATACATAGATACATAGATACATAGATACATAGATACATATATACAAATATACATATTTCCATATACACATATATACATATATACATGTATACATATATACATAGATACATAGATACATAGATACATAGATACATATATACAAATATATATATATACATATATACATATATACATATATACATATATACATATATACATATATACATATATACATATATACATATATACATATATACATATATACATATATACATTATACATATATATATTATACATATATCCCAGATATACCTAAATCTAACAATCAACACTACATTCCATCTCTACCTCTCTCCATATACTACCTTTTAATACATATATACATATATACATATATACATATATACATATATACATATATACATATATACATATATACATATATACATATATACATATATACATATATACAAATATACAAATATACAAATATACAAATATACATATATACATATATACATATATACATATATACATATATACATATATACATATATACATATAGACATATATACATATATACATATATACATATATACATATATACATATATACATATATACATATATACATATATACATATATACATATATACCTATATACCTATATACCTATATACATATATACATATATACATATATACATATATACATATATACATATATACATATATACATATATACATATATACATATACATATATACATATATACATATGCATGTACATATACATATGCATATACACATATATACATATATACATATATACATATATACATATATACATATATACATATATACATATATCCATATATACATATATACATATATACATATATCCATATATCCATATATACATATACAGTATACATATATACATATATACACATATACATATATACATATATACATATATACATATATACATATATACATATATACATATATACATATATACATATACACATATACATATGTACATATATACATATATACATATATACATATATACATATATACATATATACATATATACATATATACATATATCCATATATACATATATACATATATACATATATACATATATACATATATACATATATACATATATACATATATATACATATATACATATATACATATATACATATATACATATATACATATATACATATATACATATATACATTTATACATTTATACATTTATACATTTATACATTTATACATATATATATATACATTTACAGGCACCGGTACAGACACAGACACAGATACACATACAGATGCAGATGCAGATCCAAATACAGGATAGGGATACGGATAGGGATACGGATACTGATATACATACACATACACATACACATACACATACACATACACATACACATACACATACACATACACATACACATATACATATACATATACATATACATGTACATGTACATATACATATACAAATACATATAGATATAGATACAGAAACGCAACTATGTCCAACGCAAGTGCATCTGGCAATTTTTGTTAAGCACATTGGTTTTGGGGCACCCTTTTTGCACACAATTTATGACAAACCCAAGTTTTACACTAATCAAAATTAGCAATTTCAACCTTGAAATGTAGAACCACGGCTCATCACAGCGACCTAGGTGGCCACTCCAAAATAAAACAATTTGCTGCCTTCAAAAAATAATCGCAAACCAACGATTCATTCAGGGCTATAGTCGGAGGTTCCCAATAAGCAAGAAACGGCCCAGCCAAAGCAGTAATGAGGAGGGTATGGGAGCGGTCGTGTAAGGTGCCATTCAAAGTTCTGAGCTGCTTACTGCCTCCGGAAGCTACGGGGCATTTTCCTGCTTACTGAAGCAGCCCTTACTTTTCGTGGGGGAGGGGTCCGGTTTTTGAAGCCGCATTTTTCCCCAAAAATCATGTTGAGATCAACTCTAATGTACCTGTGCTTATTGGGTTGGACAGAAAGTGCCGTACCTCTAGGTTTGTTGTTTAATTATAATTGTCCTTTTGCAAATTGCTATTTTGGGGTGCATGTACCCATACACACCCATTTTTTCAGACACGCAGTTTGGAATTCAAAAAAAGTGGAAACATATTCGATCAGACTGTGGGAGGCCACCAGTCTTGGGCAAACCGTTGGTGACCACCTCAGGCCAACCTTCTGTGGTCTGAAAAGTATAACAAGTGATTGATCCGTTTCCGGGTTTTTGCCCCCGTCTAAGTCAGAAGCGGTTCTGCATGTTTTTTCCTTCTACTTTCCTCCATTGCTGCCAAAAACCTTAATCTTACCTTCCAGACTTTCGTATCATGTGTGCCTGCTTGACCTCCTGACCTGCTGATGCATCACTTGGTTCAGTACACCAACACCCCACTAGCATCAAGTGCCCCCAAGGGTAAAACAACCTTTTTTGCAAAGAAATTTGCCAACAGTGATTCAGTAACCCACTAAACTCTCCAAATACTACACGCCCCAGGTCGTTTTCATTATTAGGGGGCGGCGAACCCTAATAGTAAATTTAAACCCTGAATTGAAATAAGCTTCTGTTGTATCCCAAACAGCCGCAACGTTTTATGTTTACAATCCTTCTGAAGCGTGCTGCGAAGCCAAGCGCGTTGGAAACACCTCAGCCGAGTTTCCGCGAACCTTCCTCGGAACCCTGTTGAACCTGACCTGGCTTTGAAAACCTCCCAGACCTTCTCCCCTTCTCCGGAACCTTCTGTTGAACCTGGCCTGGCTCTGCACCAAAGCCTCCCAACACCTTCTCCGGAACCTCTTCGGAACCTTCTCCGGAATCTTCTCCGGAACCTAATCAAATATTTGCACCGCAACTCTCCGGAACCTCACCGAATACCTGCATCGGAAACTTTCGGAACCTCACAAGGTATCTTGATTGTTTTCTAACAGTTAGTGCCTGTGGTCGGCCATCCAAATGTCATCTTGACATTGTACCCTTTTCGATTTGTGAGCTGCACAAGTGACATCACCTAAGGCGTGAAACTGCAAGCAGATCACTGCATTTATACGTGTATATCTATAGGGATGTTGGTTCAAGAAATACCAACCATCCCGCCCCGACATAACGCGTATGTTATCAGCCTTAATGTCGAAACCTTTCCTCGCAGGACGCATCTATATTCTTAAAGTTTCATTTATTAAGGATTAAAGAAACGTGAAGCAGCTTCTCTCATTGGCAGCGCGAAAATGCTTCAGCAGCGCTATCAGCGGCGCGCAGGTCTGGCTAGCAGCAGGCCACAAGCACTAAGCACTGACAGAGCTCCAAGAACAATCCTCATATCAGAAAGTGGATAGCGTCATCCTGATCTTGCCAGTGCTGAATGGCCTCGTGGTCGCCAGCATTTGCATGAACCATCCTGTTGATCCTGGGTGAGGAATCGAACCCTGGCACGTGCCAATCTCTTTGTGCCAAGATCAGCTGGGTTTGTTTTGGTAGGTACCTGTGTGCAGCAAAATTGTGCCTTCTGCTACACGTTTTGGGTCCAAAGAATTCTGCAACTTAAATGACGCACTTTCCCAACACCACTTCATCTCAGGATCTGTTTGGCAGCAACATTGTCTCGATAAATCCCGATCAAAACTTCATTTCCAGTGATAAAAACCAGACATCTCTCTGCAGCAGCAGCGCGGCACACAAAGTGCTGGTTGCACTGCACAGTTCACCCTTGGCTGAACTCAAAGTTATTGCTGCCTGGGTCCTAGGGCAACTGACATTCAACAAGGTCATTGGCCAAATAAAGCAGCACTCGGACACATGACCTGAAAACCTTGGCATCACACGCGCTCAACTCTGGTGTATCATCATCTTCATGTAAAAGCGACATGGAATTGCGTTACTTTTGCAAAGTTGCACAAATGCCAAGCAACTCGAAGATCTTGCTCAAACGCTTTGGATGTGGTCGTATGACCATTTCAGTTGAAGAAATCAAAGCATGTTTTCTCTTCAAGAAGTCAATTTCGTCACCAGCATCATGGGAGACCTGAACAACAACGGCGTAATGTGTTTTTTTGGCATTCTGCATCTTGTCAGCCAGCCGAGTTTCACACAAGCAACGTATATCATCAACATACAAGAGCAAAACTACATCCCCCGATGGCGTCTGCATGGGAAAGGGATAAGTTTCACATTGCTCAATGTCGAGTTCAAACTTCAGGGTTCTGCACCGTGATTCATGCCACAACTGACGCCCATCTCTTTGTCCTGGGAAAATTTTGCCAAACTTGAACTTTGTCGACGTTCCAACTGCAGTTGTGCATGTGACTGTTGTCGGGCGCTTCTGTTCAACTGTGAGGAAAGCGTCTGCAACATCTATTTCCGTTAAATTATATCAAACAGAGGTCTATAATCCCACTTTTTTATAGTACAGCAGCATTGAAGGAAGTAGGCGTACAGAAAGGTTGCTTGAGGCGGGAGAAGAAGTTTTGCGTGGAAGCATCGTTTCTTCGAAACCACATACTCTTTCCCATTTCGCACTTTGTCACGCCATGTACGCACGAACGCTGCGGACAACTCAATATAGACGAGTTTTCTTCAACAACTGTCAACAGCACGGGGAACGGGCATGTACTTCAAGCGTGAGATCTCCAGCTCGTCGGCAACAGTGTCCAGTTCAAAAAGTTGTTCTGCTGAGCGTTGTGGCCCCATTGCGTTACGGGGAAAGTTAAACCAATCACGCAACTGTTCAACCTTCTCATCTGTCAAATCAAACAGTTCCCAATCAACGCAAACATCTTCAAACTCACGTCGTATTCTTCCATGGCTTCAATGATGCCCTCTTCCATCATGAAAGGCCCATCCTCTTCTTCATGGGCGATCAGCCTTGGAGCCTTTGATTCCCTTTCATTCTCAACATCATCAGTTTCGAAAACATGTTCACGTTCAACGTTCATTGCTGTAGGAACTTCATGTGGAACATTCGGCACGCTTGGTGGTAAATTGTCATGTGAGGGCTTGTCATGTGAGGGCATGCCTGTGAGTTCTTGTTC
Source organism: Cladocopium goreaui (assembly GCA_947184155.2). Classification (NCBI taxonomy): domain Eukaryota; class Dinophyceae; order Suessiales; family Symbiodiniaceae; genus Cladocopium; species Cladocopium goreaui. The sequence goes on along the minus strand of CAMXCT020005668.1, from coordinate 732,358 downwards.
CTCCATGCGCTCCCAATGTGTTTTGGCCATCACTGCTTCAGCATCAGCATCATAAGGGCCTTTGTTGTAATAACCCCGCCTGGGCACGGGCTCCGTCAAGAAAACTAAAAATCGCAGAATCAACCGTCGGTGGATTGGCTGCAAGAGGAAGCACCACGCGTTTGCTGTGGAGAAGTTGCCATCCAAGAGATGCATAACGGTGTTCCCGGAAATATGTTTCAATTTTGCCCATCAAATGCTAATCCCAAGGTTGAGCAAACCTTATGATTGATCTTGTGACACATATGCCTTTCTCATTGGTTCAGCCTGCAAAGTGAGCAAATTGGCATGGCGTCGAATCAAGTTCACTGAAGTCTCAGCTGCGCCATTGCTCTGTGAACTGCCAACTGGTGCCAGTTGTTTCCTTGCAGCAATGTTGAAAGTTTTGCACGCCTTGACGACTGAATCAACAAGGCTGGCAAGACCGCCAAGGGACTTGCCTCCTTTATGCCCTGCAAGTAAGCAATGGATAAACTTTGTGGCTCTGTCATGGGTCAGCAGCAACGTGAGGTTTTGATCACCATCGGCTCTTGACGCATATCCAGGGCAATTGAAATCTTGTTTGGTCCAGTCTCTTCATGTGATATTGCTGGATGTTGGTCCTGACGTGATTCCGTGGCAACACAAAAGGGGCACCAACTTGCACATGGGTAGTGAGCGAGATAATGCTCAGAGACCTGACCTGTGCAGGGGTGGTTCAACTAGTTTTTACTGCTCCACTGGTTTCGTTCAATCTCCTGCTGTACCACCAGCACTTGGAGCAAGATGTTGGCCAGCAGGCTGCATGTCCTCAGCCCCAATGAAGACTGGTGCCTGAGGTGGTTCATCTTCCAAAACCTCAATAGCACGTCCCTCAATTGACGCGTATTCAGTATTCAAGATGTGCAAGGGTCAACGCGCTTGTCAATGGTTTTGAGCATTGAAGCGATCTGGAATGTGGGCAATCTGCTGTGCATATTCAACAACATGACAATGCCATCAACAAGCTCAACCAGTAGAGTTCTGTACCACATCATCTGGTCTGAAGGTGCCAGCGTGGTGTCTACATATCGTGGTCGAGTTGCTTTGATACCATACACTTCATCTGACAGTTTTGTCCAACCAGCACCGAACGTCACCAACACTGGCATCAAAATCGCAGCTCTTACATTCATGGGTGTCTCCGGTGGGAAGGCATGAATCATCCTGATTGTTCGATAAGTGCAGGTTGTTTTTTTTCACGCACCTTTTTCTGCAGTGCGTTTCTCTCAAGGTGTAGTGCTCGTCCAACGGCAGCGACAGCAGCAAATCCACTGCGCAAGTCTATAAGGAAATCAAAAAAAAATCTAAAGAAACACATCCAGTCAGGAAGACGACTGGGATTGGTGGATGGCTCGGGGTAGTGGGCGAGTAGTTGCCCTGTGGGTGGGATGACCTCAGTGTTGGGGTAGTCGCTCGCTGGCAAGGACAGCAAATACGATGCAAAGGCTTGCATAGCCGCATGGGTGAGCAGGGCTGTCCACCGGGCGAGCAAAGCTGTGGTGAAAGATGGACGGAGAGCTGATGGAGCGTCTCGTGCTTTGTTGCGTGCCAGGAGGCTCAGGAACTGGGCTGCTTCGTGGCTCCAGCGCCCTCCTACCTCGATAGCCAAGACGACCAGCCGGCATCGACTTGATCGTCGGAATTCTGGATACACCCTTTCTTTTGATTTTCTGGCGTCTTGGAGTGCAGCTCCGGCATAGCGCCCACCACGGCGTCGTGGCCCCCTTGTGCTTGTCAAGGGCGACACCAGAGCTGTGTCGACGGCGAGTTGCGAACCGTTCCAAATTGCTAGCCCATTGGCGAGGACTTCAATTCTTCTGTCATCGACCCGGCGCACGGCAGGAAGGTTGAGGTCTGCCAGTCGTGTGTTTTGAGTGACTCGGGCGCCTGCTTCCCGGCGCCTGCTCTAGCGGGCCTCCTCGTGTCCGGAGTACCCCAGCCCTGGCGCAGGCAGCGCGGTGGTCGCCATATAGGTGTCAAGATTGCGACGGCACAGGCAAATGCGTTCGGTCAAAGGTAATGGCAGCCGAAGACGCCTGAGGAGCAGGACTCGATAGATGTCTGATTGGTACGTGGTATCTGGCCCGTAAGGAATTGTTGTGAAAGCTCTGCTGGCATACGGGCCAGCTTGGGAATGGTCAGGGGCGGGGCTTTCATAGAGGGCTTCCCTGGCAACTCGAAAGAGGTGTGTGGTGGCTGTGTGTTGCCACCCTGGCTGGGTTGGGCCGTTGAAGTTTTGGTGTTGTGGGGCAGGTGGGCTCTGGCATGGCCGTGGCCGGGAAATCCGTGGCTTCAAGCAGTTGGGCTAAACACGTTGTCACTGCTGCATCATGGTGCTCTGCAAATTGGCCTGTGGTTTCAGAAGGAAGTAGCCGGAGAAGGTAGCAGGCTGAGTTGCGGCTGTAATGCAAAGGGAAATTTTTTTTGCATCCTTCACAAGGACTGGGTCTGCAGCTGAAGCATCAAGTGACCAGCAATGATTGAAACATTCTCCATTGCAACCGGTGGACTGGTTACAGCTGCAATCACAAAACGCGTTCGAAACCGGTGACTTCCAAGTTCAACATCCGCAAACTTGACATCAACAACATGGATTGCAGTACTCTGTGCATCAACAAGGCCTCCACGCATCTTCTGCCCATTGAAGACCGAAGTCCGTATCTCTGCATATGTCAATCAGCACCCGTGCCTAAAACGATCTCATGCTATTCATGTTCCAAACGCACTTTGTTCACTTGACTCACATGCGCCTCATTGCAATCATGTTTTGGGCCCGTATGCACCTTGGGGCCTGGGACCCAGGCCCAAGCAGCGTCACCAGGGGTGAGGGTACAGACGGTGAGAGACAAAGATTGAAGTCCCCAACAACAAAATTTTTCTATGGGGCCTTTAGCCCAGGTTAGCTCCGGTGCGATCCGGTGCAGCTTCAACACCAGGTTCCAGACAAGGTTCCGGAGGGTTCCGGTGCAGATACCTCGTGGGGTTCCGGAGGGTTCCAGTGAAGATACCTGCTGAGGCTCTGGAGGGTTCAGTGCGGTTCCGGAGCGTTCCGGTGCAGATACCGTGCGAGGTTCTGGAGGGTTCCGGTGGAGATATGATTGTTTTTTCCTGAACCAACATCCCTATAGATATATCTGCATAGATACAGTGATTTGCTTGCAGTTTTCACACCTTTGGTGATGTCATTTGTGCACTTCACCAATCGAAAAATGACATTCGGATGGCCGACCGCAGGTGTTAACTGTTGGCAAACAATCCTGGTAGGGGAGCCACGCATGCAGCATGAACCCGATGTTTTTGATATATTGCCAAGTTCCTGGATCAAAAATCCATGGTCCCAAACCTAGGTATACTACTATCTATATTTTAGAACTTCGTTTATGCAGTAAACGTTTCAAATAATTTGTTGTTTATTTATTTTTTTATGTCATTATTTAGCAGATTAAACCTACAAGAAAAAATTGATGGATATTGAATTGCCGGCTTGAAGGGACGATATGCCGTGATGCTGAGGCGACTGCAAACATATGAGGTCAGCGTGGCCACGGGCACCGGCCCTGCACAACGACACGCGCGCGGCATGTGGACAAGAAACGATGTGGTGAAACCAATGGCAAATCCAAAATTTACATGTGTTAAATGAGGCAGGGCTTACTATGTGACCGCAAATGCTACCGTTTCGATCATCTAAAATTTAACGGCTAAAGGGCCCTCACGTGGCCCCCACATCGCAAGTCAACGTAAAACGAAATCACGCTGCAATTGGCACCTTTCACGTGCGCAAGGCAGCATCATGTAGAATGCATTCGCCTCAAACAGCACAATTTCACAAAACACACTTGGCGGCCACCTACTCCAAGCAATCCATCTGCAACACAACAAATGCATACCAATGCCTCAATGGATGCACGTGCAACAATTAAAACCCATATTTTGCACATTTCCACGTTGTTTCCCTCAGGCCAAACTTCTTGACCTCTTCCAGTCTCAGATTATGGCCAACCATAGTTTTGTGGTTTACCCCATTGGCTTACCGGAGCCAATACGGCTGCAGGATATTGCCGGAGCGTCCGGCCCCGCAAGGCTTACTTTAATTCCCCTTGGAAACGGTTTTGGACAACGACTGCCTGGCGGTTTCGGAAAGTGTTTGGTGATTGCGTTCCCCGCGTTCCTCTTCCGAATTTTCGGCGAAATCATGGAAATTTCACGCGAATTGGTTTGGAAATGGGGGCACGATATTTTTTTTTAATGATGTTTATGCCTAAAACCCGTAAGGGTTCTCCTTTGGAAATGGGGTGGTGTGGGGTGAGGCCGGCCAAAACCGTACAAGTGCACTTGCAGACGTGTATGATGCCCAGGCCAAAGGAAAAAAAAAACTTCGCCGGTATCCCCAACAAAAGCAGTAATTTATTTTCACATGTTTTTTCGTCCGAAATTCGCTGGAACTTTGGCCTAAAAGCTGCGCCGACACACTCCCGGAATCGCACCGGAACCCACTTGAAGCCTCGTTGAACCTGGCCGCACCAAGACCTTCCGGAACCTTCAGAACCTTCTCCGGAACCCAAAGGACAAACAAACATACGTGGATATCCCAGCGTCATCCATTGGCGTTCAATATCTGGAAGGGAAACAAAAAGAAATGAAAAAATCAAAGTTCAAATACCGGTGTGCATATGTTTATCCTCAAGGAAAGGAAAATTTCGTTTTGTAAAAAACTGCCAAGATTTCTGTGTAGAAAAATATTTGTGCCTGACAAGCGTCTGTGTGTAAAAGCATCTGCGTGCAAAAGCGTCTGTGCGTCAATGCTGCACGGTGCAAAAGCATCTTTGTGTAAAGCATCGGTGTGTAAAATTTTCTGTGTGTAAAAATTTCTTTGCATGAAAGCCTCTGTGTGTAAAGGCCTCGTTGTAAAAGTGTCTCTGTGCACAAACCTCTCTGTGTAACAGCATGTGCGCATAAAATCCGCTCTGTGTAAAAGTTGCTGTGCGTAACGTCGTTTATTTGTAGAAGCGTATCTGTCCAAAATGCGTCAGCACACCGACAGCCCCAAAAAAGTATGAAATAAAAAACCAAACCTCAAATGTTTGCTGTCGTTGGCGGTGACGCGCGGAGAGCCCCAAAAGGCGTCAGTTTGGCTGTGTTTATGACATGTTTGAAGATTTGTCTGGCGCCTCGCAGGCCAAATATCACGGTATTTATAATGTTTTTCGCCGTTGGTGGCAAAAATCATTGCATTTACTGTGTTTTTTGGCCAACACGTAGCAAAAACACTGGTCTTTACACTGTTTTCATCATGTTGCAAGAAGCATTTTTCCATGCAAGAATCACAAAACCCAAGTAAATTACAGTGTTTGGGGTTTTGCTTTTAGGTTCGTAGAGATGTGGAGGGGGAGGGAGGAGTCCTAAAATGAACAGCAACCCAGGGCTGGCCACCCTCGCCGTTATTTCATAAAGTAAAACTCAACTGGAGCTATCCTTTCGTGATTTTGGTGGGTGTCTCGTGTCCCATGTCCAATTCGTACAACACGTCAACGGCGGAGCTTGAAACCTATGTTCCCACCCAAAATTAGGGACGAAACTTTTCCAAGAAATTCCGGTGGGGTGACATGCAACCAGGATGGTTACTCAACCTTCGGTACCTCATGCTGACGAGTGAAACGACTAGAAATAAACATGGCTCTCCAGCGGTGACATGCAATGATTTCCAACAAAATTGCAATGGTTTGCAATGATTTTCCGTTAAAATCTTGGAACCCCGCGAGTCCTCACCGTGTAACGAAACATAGCAGCAGGGATGTTACACGTCATTGTTGAAATTTCTCTTTTGGTGTGTTTTTAGCACACGTTTTTGGGCTGTGCACTTCCTATATCTTCCTATTGTTGTTTGCTAAGTTTTGTTGGCTGATCCTGCGGCATTCCGCTGTGGGCTGCGGTTCTTCTCGCTCCTTTTCTCTGCACCTCGACGCGACGTTTCTGCATTGGATCACGTTTTGGCAAGCCGATGGGACGTCTTGGCATCGCGGATACTGTGGCACGAGGATATAAGGCATTTCCACATCGCCAGATTTATTATTTTACTCCTTGCCTTCTGTTACTATTTTACAATTTCAATCTTGCACCTGCCACACAAGCCTGATCTTGCGCCCTGGGAAAACTACTGTGGGAAAACGCGTTCGCATCGCAGCGGAACCGTTTGGCATGTCGGGGACGAGGTTTTGGCATGCCGGCAGGGTGTTTCAATTTCGCGTGATGTCGACGAGCCATTTTGTCATTTAGGGTTGACGCGGGGTCAATGTAAAATGTCTTTAACGTTGGGGACAAGTTGGAGTAAAAATTATTGAGGCATAGAATGTGCGCATACAAAGACGACTAAATCCGCATATGGCATATGCGTATATATATATACATGATTACTGATTAATAACGTATGTATGTGTTGGTGTATATGTGGGGTGATGTGTTTACAAGTGTGCAAATTTCGATTTAAATACGGTCGTGGCATTGTGGACTAAAGTGATCTAAAGGGTGGCGCCACCCCCTCAAAGCAAAATGACACTACCCATTCCCACAGGCCGGGCCGGGACGGCCACGATAAGAAGCAATGGTTTTAGGGACCCAATGGCCTGTAGGAATGTTGCTGACATGCGCAAGCAATGAGAGATTGAAGCAAATGGCTGTTGACATGCCGATGAAATTGCGAAAACGGCTTTCACTCTTTTCTCCAAAGCCTATATGGGCTAGCGGTGCAGGGTTTGCGTAGCTGGCAACTCAGAGGCATGCTTTACAAGAACCAGCTATTTCAGCTGAGGATTTCTTGCACCCTCCTTAGAGCGTGGCTCTAATCCCCTGATTTGTTGCCTGTATTGGGCTCAATTGTCTTTTCGGTCTATGTCGACCAAAACTTTGAAACATTTCGAGCACATCCTGAATTTCTTTACGTCACCGCTGTTGGCGAGAGTAGGGCATTCTTTGGTTGCATGGGCCCTCTCACCGTAGCGTGTGATCCAGACATGCTCGTGGTACGTCTTTTGACGACCCGGCTTTAAAATCCAGCAGCAAAATGCTACCGAACAGCCGCAAAGGAACATCAGGTTGAGAACTAGGCTAATGACTAGCAAAAGCTCAAGTACAGTCAACCCGGTGTTACCCGGCAAGAACATGGCCGTCATCACAGTCAGTGGGTTTTCCCCCATGTTTCTTGCTACGGTTCACAGCGCTCAGGTATTGTCTAATTGTCACTGAGCTGATACACGGCTGCCATTGTTTGAATTTCTTGTTCTTGTTGTTGCTTCCCTCCTGGGTCTCATCGTTGAGTGCTCCTATTGCCTTCATTTTGTGCTTTGTCACGTGTCTGTCCAAGCCTTCTTGTGTAAGGTCTATCATACCTAACATCTCAATTGCTCGTTTCATTGCTTCTCCGGTTGGTAAGTGTTTTGTCATGACGTCTGATGGGTTCTTTTCGCCTTTCACCTTTCCTATGATCACCTGTTTCGTTTTGACCAATTCTTGTATGAACAAATGTGAAACTGCAATATGTCTCAACTTTCCAACTCCCATTCTTCTAGAAGCTTGTACTGCTGCACTAGAATCACACCAAATCCTAGGCGTGTCAACATCCATTCCAAAGTCTGTCTCTGCTAAGTGCTTGACGAAAAGTGTTGCCTCTGCACACTCTGTCAGAGATCTGATCTCTGCTTCTCCCGAGCTAGTGGCTGGGGTCCCCTGCTGTGTATGAGCTCCTGACTCAACAAGTGTTCCAGCAAGGTAAATTACCACACCGCTCGTTGATTTTCGGGTTTCGCCATCACCTGCCCAGTCTGAGTCACAGTATGCTTGTAATGGCACTGACTTCGTCGTGACACCATCTGAAACCTTGGTGACGTGGCCATATTCCTGATTTCCTTTCAAAGACCTTCCCAAGACCTTCAAGTTCTGCATGTCACATTCCCTTGGTTTTTGCTTGGTTCACGAATGTGTTTTGCTAGCTCTTTCACACTGTACTTTATGTCCGGTCGATCTTGAGACAAGTATATTGCACTTCCGACACAACTCGCGTATGTCTCTTTCTCGTTTTGAGATAACGGTTTGTCTTTCTGCAACTCAAGTTTTCTCCCTGGTACAGGACTCGGCTTCGCATTTTCCAATCCAAGCATCTGAAGAATTGTTTTGATGTGTTTTGAATTTGGTTTTGTCACAACTGCATCCTCAACATTGATTTTGGTTCTTCCCAAGAACTCAGACGTTCTGTCACTCATCTTACCTGGGTATTCCAAGTCTCCCATTCTCAGTTTGCATCCCTTTGACGGTAATTGGTTTGTCAACAAATCAACTAACACATGTTCTGGTCCACATACATCGAAATCATCCACATGATGAATCAATACTGTTCCTGTCAGTTGACATTTGTAAACACATGCATCCAGTTTTCCCCTCGTGAAAGAATACTTTTCTTTGGGCAATTCTTCTGTCAGTATTTCTTCCAGTCTGACACGGTATTGTGCTGCAGCTGATTGTCTTCCATACAAATTTCCATCGACCTGCCAAACAATTTCTGAGGCTGGCACGTCCTTCAACTCGTCCTGAATTTCCTTAGGTTGGCTAACTAACCAGACATCGTAGTCCTCCAACCATTCCTGTGGAGGTTTCATCATGACTGGTTGGCCTTTGCTGTCTCCCTGGTCCTTCGCGATCAGGAACGCCGATGAAAGATCCGCCTTGACCCTTGGCAAGTTGTGCAACAAACTGTAGACCTCCACCATCTTCTTTGATGCTTCGTGTGGAGTAGGACAGAAATTGCTAGGTGTCTCTGAACTGTCTTTGTCTTCACTTTGGTTCTTTCTTTTGAAATCTTGGCATGTCAATCGAGATTTCGCTATTCCTTCGGTGACTTTGTCCACCCATTTGTGTCCAAACACCGTGAGTTCTTTGCTCAATTCTCTTCTGTCTCTGGGTTTGAGAGCTCCATAGACTTCATTCAGTTTTCTCAATTCTTCTTTCCTGGTTTCTCTGAGAACTTCTTCGTCTCTGGTTACATTGTCGAGGTAGTCCATGATGTTGGCTAGCGTGGAACTGCTAAAATAGCTTCCGTTCTTTTCCAGCCATTTCTTGTACTCATGTATTTTGTCATAGTGACCACCCGTCTTTCTTTTCTCTCCTGCATATCTCCATTCACCATTTTGAGCAACTGCCGCGATCATGTCTTGAGTTGTACTGACCTCGGTCTCCTCAACTTCTACGGTTGATCGTCTGCTCATCTGTGCATCTTCTGGTGTTGATATGTCATACCTTTCCGGTAGTCCGGCACTTGCTGCCGCTGACCCTGATCCTGCTGCTTCTGCTTTGACTCTCTTTGGGTCCGGTTCTTCAATCTCAACCTTTTCTCCTTCATCATCCACGGTCATCTTGCTTTCTTTGCTGCTTCCAGCTTCCTTTGGCTCTTTTCGATCTTCTCTTTTGCTCTCCTGGAATCTAACCATGGGCGCTGGAATTTCAATTGCCAACGAGCCAACGATTGTTCTTGTTCTGGCTTTTCCTTGAAGTCGTAGACCTCTTCGCTTGCCAGTTCTGGTGCTGAAACCAAAGCCTTCCTGGATACGACTGCATCCGGCTTGCTTTTGGTTATTCCCAAAACTGCATTCCACGGTGCTCCCCGCATCTTGTCGAAGGTCTCCTTCTGGTACTGAGAACCAACTGGTAACCTCCTCACAGTGCGGTACTTCTGAGCTCCCGATTCTGTGAGCACAAGATGCTCATCGGAACTGCTGGTTTTGCCTCCATAAATCCCTTTGATCCACCTAGGTGCTGACTTCTCGTTAGCTGCTCGAGGGAACTTTGCCATCACTGTCTCTCCCAACGGAATCAGCTCGCCTGCGTACTCGGCACCTGAGATTATTCGATATGGAGTCGTTCTGCTTTTGTTGATATGGAACCTGGCCAAAGTCCATGCTGAGTGTCTGACCACCCAAGGAAATATGTAATGGTCACAGCTGGCTTTGATCTTGTAGTTCTCATTTATCTCGGCCATCCATGTCCTGACCTTTCCCGCAATCAAGCCATTCACCATTTCGCCATCAGCCAAAGATTGTGAACTGTAGCGAGGTGATTTTCTCAGCTTGACTTTCTTTTCCGGCATTCTCTTCTTGACCTCATCATAGAGCTTGTGCAGTGAGTTTTCTTGGTCCACCTGAATGGTGACTTTGTCCCAACCAAGTTCCTCAATCCACGTGATAAGCGCTTTGATGGCATACTCGTTGCCACCTTTCGCTGGTACCACAATGGCAAACGGGAATTGGCTGTCTTTGCAGATTGCTGTCAACACCGTCACCAAGCCCTTCTGTTTCAATCCGGTCTCCTTGTCAATGATGTGTCCATCCTTGTTGAAGAACAAATAGTCTGAGTAGATGATATGTTCTTTTGATTCCTCTTTCCGCTTGTGGTGCTTGTCTTTGCCTTGTCCTTGCACACACACTTCACACCATGCTTCGAAATTCGCGTGATGTAGTCTGTGTTCTTCCCGCTCCTTTGCTGAAGGTTGCGGTGGTGCTTCGATGTTTGCCTTGTGCACCTCAGGTTCGCCTACATCCATGGCTTTCTCTAAATCCTCTGTGTCAGCTATGGAAGGTTCATATCCATCACTTTCTGCATCTCCTTTCTCTCTGCTCTCCCCTTTCCCAAGCAATCGAAGTGATTCCTCCTGTGTTGCTTCCACATTCACCATACCTGCTGGCATCAGCTCTTTCTCGTCAACCTCTTCTGCTGTATCCTCATCTTCTTCATCTTTCAATCGAAACCAGCTTTCTCCAAGCCATTCCTTTCCCATGTTCTTTGACGCTGTGCCTCGTCTGGTCCAAAGACTTTCGTCCTCGGCCTGTTCTCCATTTTCACTGAACACCATCTTTGTCAATCTTCCTGGCAGGATGGAGTGGAGCGAAACAGGAAGCTCCTTCATCTTGCTCGGCGAAAAGAGTTGGAATCTTGGAGTGTTGTGAACTCGAATGAGATAGTCATTGCCATCTTTCTTCTCTCGTCTCCACTCATCCGGCTCCTTCTCCTCTTCAATCTTCTGACCTGCTTCGACCGGTGCTACCCGACAGTGGACTTCCGGGTGATTCCCCGAAGGTGATCCGCCATCGTGACTTGCTGAACCGGCGAAGTGCTGAACCTTGAGATACCATCTTTTCCCATGAAGCTCTAGTGGGACGTTTTCGCCTTGGTTGGTGACCATCCAACAAGCGTCCTTAGTGAAATGCACTTCATGTCCTTTGGCAACTAAGCTGTGGACTGAAACTAAGCTTTCTGCCGAATCTGTCACTGTCAGTTCAATGTTTCCTTTGAGTCGGCCAAGCTGAACAGCTGGGTACTGTTTCCCATGCACTTGAAGTGGGTTCCCTTGGACACTGAACAGCGGTCTGGCCTTAGTGCTGTCAATTGCACCTGAAAAGTCTCCTTGCTTCGCCACACTCTCACATGCTCCTGAGTCCACCAAGAGATACCTGGTGTTTCCTGTTTTCCTTACAGCTGAAACCCTTGATTCCCCAACGGTGGAAATCATGGAGTTTGGAGATGGTAAGAGATCTGACACGGCACCGACTGCACCTGAACCTCCAGTGGAAGAAGCCGCCTGTTCCTTAGCAGGTGTTGAGCTCTCCACGGCGCCAACCTTCCACCAGCAGTCGGCTGCGACATGCCCGAATTTCTTACACACGTGACATTGTTTTCCTGCATCTGGGTTGTTCACCTGACCTCCTTTGCCTGATCCTTTGTCGTTCTGACTTTTACCTTTACTTCCTTTTCCTTTTTCCTGAACCTTTTTCTTTCTCATGACTGCCTTTTGCCTTTCCTTTTCCAATACCTTTGTCGCTGCATTGCCATTTCCAGGACTTGTCTCCTTTTGCACTCTGGTCGTAGTTACCTTTTCCTTTTCCACCTTTGCCTTTTCCTTTGTCACCCTTGGAACCTTTTCCTTTGGAAATTCCACCGATGTCCATTGGCATTGGACCTCCATCATCGACCTTATTGGCGACCTTAGTCAAACCAAACTGGGATCCATGCGGACGTTTCCACACGTTCTTGTTTACCAAGTACTGCTCTATGTACTCTCTCATTTTCGAGTAGCTATTCAGCGCATCGCTGTGCATGAATATGCTTTGTTGCAATTCTTTTGGTGACCATGTGCGAGAATGGAAACCTTCTCGTCTTCCGAAAAAGGTGTTTTAAACCTCCTTTCATACTCACGAAGCTCGGATTCCCACTGATGAAGCGCAGTGCTCCATGTGGCCATGTCTGACGGAAAGTTTGGGTTTGAAAGGTGTTTCCTCCACACCCATGCCTTGGTGCGGTAGGAGGGTTCTGAGAGTCGAACCAACCGCCTCCAAATTTCAAATCCATTCGCATCGTGCAGCCCTTGACCGATGACGTTCATTGTCGGTTCGGGGCAATACTGCATCAAGAAGGTGCACATCGCTTTTGCCAAACGATCTTCTTCCTCGGTAAAAGCAACTTCATCAATTGGATCCTTAGCTGCTCCATACTTTTCCAAGAGCTCAGGATACTTACCATGAACTGTGCTTGACCTTCGCTTTCGCTTTCCGCCCGTTCGAGTCGAAGACTACGGCCCCATAGGGACATGGGCAAACCAAGAGTCACAACATCCGACAAAAATTCAGGAAGGCTTGCTCTTCGGCAAGCCAACCATGCCGGTTCCTGGCTTCAATCAGCCATGACTCTTGGCCAAATTTATTTAAAACAAATTTACGCAAGCAGTCATCCCATCTTGTGGGTGGACGACCCCTACTACGACATGGTTTGTCTTCAAAATTGAATTGCCAAGCTTGCTGCGGGTCCCATTGTAAAATTGTCTGAGGCCAACCATGGTTTGCACGTGCTACACGCAAGGCCAACCGAAACTTCGCCAAATACAATGATTCACTCCAAAGTCTCATAGGCAATAACTGCTGCGCTTGCAGAAGTCTTGTGTTCATGCGGCGCATGGTGACATTCCATGTTTCTCCTTCAACCCTGACCCACCCAACTATGTGTCTAAGCATTCGTCGTCTCAACGAATCCAATTTTGAAATTTCGGATTTGGGCAAAGCCGTGGTAGCCAAACCAAACAGAATCGTCGGAGAAATCACGCTGTCAAAGAACTTCAGCCTCGAACGCAAACTAATGTGTTTGTTCAAAAGTATGTGTTTAAATTTGTGAAATTTGTTCCATGCACACTTCTTCCGGTAAGCCAAATCAGCAACTCTCCTTTCGGTAAAGTTGCCACTCAGCATCTTGCCCAAATATTTGTGCGATTCCTGCCGAGTAACCACTTCCAAAAAATGGCCTGCTACTTCAAACAAAGTGGGCGTGTCCACACCGAATGTGGTAAACAATTTAGTTTTCGAAGGGTTCAGAGCAAGTCCAATGCCATGCAATTCCTCAATGAGAATTTCCAGCATACGCACTAGTTCACACCAAGGCTTCGCAAAAAGAACCAAGTCATCCGCATAGCGTACATTGGTCAACCGCTCCGTGCACCCAACATGAAGACCGCAATCGCCCAAACGTCGCTTCCACCGCTCCAAAGCAAGTTCCAATCCAGCATTGAAAAATAAAGGGCTAATAACATCACCTTGTCGAACACCACGCTCAATTGCAAATGCGCGACCTCCTTTGATGTAGCCAGTTTGCTCACGGTAAAGCATGGTAATCAATTTCACATATTCATGGTCCACACCGTGGTGATGCAAAGCGCGAAGCAAACTCACATGTTCAATCCGATCAAATGCTTTTTTGAGATCCAGACTGGCAAACCAAGAGTTGAAATTCCACTCCAATGAATTGCTGCAAACGGTTTCCAGCACAACAAAGGCATCATCAACTCCACAAGACCGTCGGAAACCTATTTGGTCGTCTGGCTGCCGTGATTCCAATTGAGCGCTCAAACGACCATGTAACAAGTTGGAAAATATTTTGTAAGAAATATGAAGCAGAGCAACCGGTCGCCAGTTTCCAGGGTCTTTCTTCTCACCCGATTTGAATAGCATGGTGAAAAAAGTGGACTGCCAATTTGATTCCAACACTCCACTATGAATCATACGATTAAAAATGTCCATGAGGCACACCAAAATTTCATCATTGGCAAAACGAAACATTTCCGCAACAATGCCACACGGGTCAGGACACCTTCGATGTTTCAATTTCCCAACTGCTTTGCGAATTTCATCCAATGTGAATGGCGGAATGTCAAAACCAGTAACTGGTGATAGCTTTTCGGGGGGAAGATTCGAACGGAAAACTGACTCCAGGAAATTTGTCAACTCTTCGGGTGACGGTGCATCGGCCACATTGTTCAATGGTCTGTGGCCATCGAAATGTTCAGGCAGTAGACGATTCAAATCCTTAAATTCCACGAGCACTGTTTCAGTGTACAGATTCTTCTTGGCACGTTGGTATGAGCGAATTATCCTCCTGATCTGTTTTGGCAAAACCTTGCGTTCATGTTTGCATGTGGCGCTCCTGCGTTCGTCCAACAAGTTTTGAAAAGAACCTTGCGTCCAAGGAGGTGTCAAGGACGAATTTTCCTGCTGATTCTTGTGTTTGTGTGCACGGCTCCTGTCACATGCAAGCGCTGCTGCTCTCACAATTTGTTCCACCTCACAAATGGAGTCAGGCTGTTTGCCCAACATGTTTTCGGACAGAGCTGCATGATATTCATTTGGTACTTTGTTTTCATCCAACTCCGGTTTCCAGCCACGTTTTGTTTGCACATAGCGTTTCCGCTTGAAATGTCTACATGTTGGGAGCGACAGTTGCGCGTAGACTGCTCGATGGTCAGAACCCAAATCAAATTTGTCGCATGCATGGCATTCCATAGAAGAAAACTGTGCTTGACCATGCTGTGAAAATGTGTTTGAATTTTTCCCACTCTTCTTTCTTTCCATTGTATGTTGGTGGTTTGGGCACATTGCTGGGGTGTATGAGACTCCTCTCCTGGTTTGCTTGCGCGGTTTGTGCTGCCCTAGCTGCTGCCAGTTGGGTTTCCGTTTCAGTCAACCTACGTTGTGTCATCTCATGAGCCTGACTGGCCCTTCTCAACCCTTCATTCAAAGCAGTTGTTTGTTCCTGTAGGGCTTGCAACTGTTGTTGCATCGCCTGCACCTCTTGCGGTGAGGCCATTTCAGCACTGTACACTAACAGACACCTACGGCTATCTACACTCAGCTATGTACAGCACGGTGTTACCCGCCTGTTTACCAGCCTCGGTGATAACCGTATCCTTGTCCGTAAGCTCCCCAGTCGGCCCAGTTGCGCCACTCGTTGTGTTGGAACCTGTATAGTTCGCGTGGTAGGGCCCGTAGCGCTCCCAATGATCGCTTCCGTGAGACCAGTTCGAAGAGCTCGTCCTCGACGTACTGCACGACCTGGTACTGTAGCTGGACGAAGAGTAGTTGTCTTCGTACTGCTCCTGCCCAACTTCACCTGAGTCGTCCTCCTCAGCAGCTTCTTGCTGCTCGTTTTCTTCTGTGGCCTGCTCTGCGGCCTCCTCTGTTTCTTCTTCGTCTACGCTGTACCACACGCTTGTTGGTGCGTGAGGCAGCGTTGCTTCTGAGAACTCAGTCTGGTTGTCCTCGGGGATCACGGTGTCTCGATCCTCCGGGAGTCTTGTCACTGCCCTTCCACCCACGGTCCTGGTGACCTGCGTGGGCGCCGAAGAGCTGCTGCTGCCGTCCTCTTCGGGGACGCCGTCAACGAAGACTGTCTCGTCCTCGTCGGTCTCACTTCTCAGGTCCTGCCTGATTCTTTCCAGCACCTCCTCGGATGCTGTCTGCGTAGCGTTCTCGTCCACTGACTCAAGCCCTTCGCCAAGTAGTCCGTGAGCTACTCGACGTCCTCCTATCTCTCTTGCGTAGGAGTTTCTTGACGACCTCCCTGGGTTGCGTCTCACCTGCTCTGCCAGGTGCGGGTACCGCCTTGCAAAGCGATTGAACCCTCTCTGCGCCGCTGCTGACGCTGCACTGTGTGCAGGAATTCCTCCTCGCACTGGGTTTCTGTGGTCCACGAAGTCGGGGTCTCCAAGCTGCGGTGCTGACTGCAACCGAAGCCCCTCAACGTAGCTCAACCTTTCTGCTGTTGGTGCGTCCACTGGCTGTCCAGGCCTCGGGGCTGGAGCTTGCAGTAGCGCCTCGGCTCTTCTAAGAGCCCCTCTCTCAGCACGCCGCTCGACTGCAGCTGCTGATCGCCACCGGGTCTCACCCGGACTCCTTCGGCCCTTGCCTTTCTGGCCGGGCTTGCCCGTAGTGACGGGCTGTGGTCGCCGCTACTCACGCGGCTGGCCTCCTCTTCTCTTTCACCACCAGCGGCCGCTCCTCATGCAGCTCGCCAACTACTCGCGCGCCTATGGAGGCTACGCGGTGTTCCCCGCAGGTAGTGGTGACACCCACCGGCTGGTCCCAGGACGGCCCGGAACCAGCTCCGCTACCATGCGAAAACGGTTTTCACTCTTTTCTCCAAAGCCGAAATGGGCTAGCGGTGCAGGGTTTGCGTAGCAGAGGCATGCTTTACAAGAACCAGCTATTTCAGCTGAGGATTTCTTGCAGAAATGCCATGAAATGAATGGTGTGGAGGAATCATGGTTGAGTGAGTCATTGAATGAGCGCATGAATGCATGAATGCATATCATATGAAAGAATGCCTGAATACATCAATTCGTTAATGCACGTTTGCATGCATGCATGCATTAATGGATGAAGGAATGAAGGAATGAAGGAATGAAGGAATGAAGGAATGAAGGAATGAAGGAATGAAGGAATGAAGGAATGAAGGAATGAATGAAGGCGATGAAAGAATGCATGGATGAATGAACGAATGAATAAATCAACAAATCAATGGCTGACTGAATGAATGAATAAATTGTATAAATGAATGAATGATTGAAGGAATGAGTGAATGAGTGAGTGAGTGAGTGAGTGAATGGCTTGAGTGAGTGAACTTTCAAAAGTCAATGAACCAATGAGTGAATCAAAGGGCTGAATCAATGGATTAAATTTAATTAAATGGATTACATGGATTAATGAGTGACTCAGGTAAAGGATGGAATCCGATGGAATGAATATCAATGAACCAATGGAACAATGGATGGGTGTCCTGCAATTGTTGTCGTCGTCCCAAACCGGGGCGCCGCAATTCACAGGTCGGGTTCTTTCACTTCCAAACTACTTGCTAATAAAGTTGACATGATGGTGTGGGATCAGGTGAGCATGGAGAATGTCGGATCGGGTAGCGCTAGGTGCTTAAACAGTTGCCTATGATATTTAGGTCATGTTGTTTTGAGGTTTTGAGGTTTTGGGGTTGGGATTTGGTGTTCGGGTAGGGATGGTTCAAAGTCGGTTTCAGACTTGTTTAGGGCTGGTCTTGGGTCCCGGGTCTATTTATGGTTTGTCTATGCTTATTTGGGGTCGGTGTAAGGTCTATTAAAGTTGAATTGGGGTAGGGTTAGGGTTCATTCGCGGATGCAATGTGCGCTTTCAAATATGATATCTGTAAATGTGTGTGAATGATTGGAAAGAGACGTATGTACATATGCAAAGTACTGTATGTCCGAATCTGCATGCTTGGGTTCGAGTAGAAAAGCGGGAGGGGTGGTTAGGAAGGAGACCGCGGCGCTTCCCCTGGAACGCAGAATGACCTGTTCTCACATGTAAAGTTGTAGGGTGAATATGGTAGTTTAATTCACAACATCCACCTTGCGAGCATGTAGAATGTAGGTTGAGGGGTTGAGGCACGACCGTGTTGGGCATAAATAGTTTCATTGGATGCTTTCAATGTGTTCATATAAAGTTTGTTTATTCTTCGATCTTGGTTTTCTTATGAACATTATCATTAATTATCGTTTCATGTTTTTTTCCACTTGGTGTGTAGCTCGTTGTCTGCACAATACTTGCCGCATACTGCCAAGAAACCACCAGAACCGAAGAAAAAGAAACCAGAAAAAAATAAGATAACAAAACCGAGAATAACAAAAGTCACAAAAACCAGACTGGAAAACAAAACAACAATAGCCATCCTTTTGCTATTTATGTTACTTGGTTAGTTCGACGTTGCATCTTGAGGACATGTTTGTTTTTTTCTATGGCCAAACGTCGTTTTGGTATGTTTTGGTATGTTGACGGCACGTTTTTCTATCGCGAAACACGTTTTTGCATGTTGACGGCACAATTCTTGTCGCGAAACGTCTTTTTGTGCATGTTGAAAACACATTTGTTCCATCACAAAACGTCGTTTTGGCAGGTTGGCACTTTTTTCTATCGCAGAACATCGTTTTGGTATGTTGACGCGACCCCTTTGCATGCCGACGGCCGTTTTGAAATCTGTCAACGACACGCACCCTGAGCGAATCCGCTGTGGCACCGCACTGTGTCGCATTTGTCCAGGAGGGAAACGGGAGAAATTCAGCGGTGCGCCTGATTTTCCTGTTGCTAGTGACCACATCAAGGCTATGAAGTTGCGTCAAGGGTCTGGGGATTGTCGCCACACATTGGACATGTGGGATCAGGGTGGGAATGAGGCACTAGCAGAATTATGTCCAGGTGACACCCCCCATCTTGCGGTGAGACTCTGCTGAATATGTACGTCTCAAAATTTGGTATCCACAATCCAGTGGTTTTCCATCATTTTTGGGGGTACCCCAGTTTAAGACCACGGGTTGTCCACAAGACAACTCAGCACTTCAATTTTTCGTCAAGCTGGTGAAGGATGTGCTTGCCGTTGATGGTGTTCAAACAAAGGTCGATTGTACCAGCAGCTATTGGGTTGTCCTGCCCGTCAGTCAAGCTTTAGTGCCGTGCTACCAAGCAAGTGTGATTTGACTCGGATGTATGGCGAAGACGTGCTCAAGTCAATGTGAATCACACTGCAATGGCCATGTGCTTTTGGTGAAAGTTTGATGTGTTTTTTCCATGCAGGTCATTGAGTCATCTTATTTCCCGCCCGCATACGTGTTTGGTTTTTTCGTCATCTTCCTTGCAGAGTCCGTCTCTGCCGCAACGCTGGACATCGGTTTCTGAGATACGCAACGCTGGGTTTCTCTGAAAATAGGGGGAAACCGCCGGGGTACCCCAAAATACTGCAATTGGAAAAGTAAAAATGATGATCAGTAATGAAAATCTGGGGTGGCCTGTTTTCAGACTAACCTGTTTGTCCACCGCATTTTTGAGGTGTTGCGCCCTCAACCAGTTGGGCCAGCAATCTTTACCCAAAGGGTTCACCGCAAACGTCATGCTTGGGCACACAACACGCTGGGTTTGTTGCTTGCCTGCTTTCTTCCAATAATCCATTCGCCCTAGATGTCAATACCCCTCAGAAATGTAGGATTCGCATTGGACCTATTCATTTAGGGTCCCTTATAAATTGGGAGTATATGGTGTAGTAAACCAAATAATAGACCTGGCATTTGACGATGGGTTTCACAGCCCATTTCTGGAGAATTGGGGATTGTTTACTCTCGGCTTTTCTTCTCACGTGGCGCAGGGGGATCGAAGCGATACACACGCTGATTGCTGCTTTCAACCTATCCCAAAAGGTATCATCATTGCAAATATGCTTTAAAATCAGGATGTTCAAAAAACGACCAGCCACACACAACTTCCACTCTCAGAGCGAGAGTGAAGCCCCCACACTCGTTCCACCACGTCAAATGTCGGCAGTTTTTCGGCGCCAGGAAGTGACAACTGTACATCCCATGCCACTCGCATCGTTTGGCGAGTCTCCTGAGGCAACCGGGCAGATCGCCACCGCTGCACTCGGCAACGAGCTGTCGTAGAGCTCACTGGTGGTCCCCGAAACGCCCGGGGTTTCCACATAAACAGCATCCCAGAGACCAGATCTTTGGGGAGTGGGGCGACACCAGAGTTTTGCCGATTTCAATGCTGGGAGAAGCGTTTCCAGTCTGAGAACAAAGGTCAAACCAACCGGATTGGTTTCTGATCTGACCCTTGAATGGGGTTGAACCTGAAACTCGACAGTTGGGACACGTCTTCATGGTGTGACAAACCATTTGCACCTAGCCAGTTTCGCCAGATATGAATGGGATCCCAGGAAATGCAGGATCACCAGAGATTTCTGCCCAAAAATCCGTGCAACGCCATGCAGAATGCGTTGCAACAAGCCGTACTAAAGTTCATGGCGGCACCAGCGACCAGCTTCCCCCTGCGGGAAAAAAGCTGAAAATGAAATGATTGGTTTGCAGTCAGAGGAAACCCTTGTTTTTACGCTTAAAAAAGTAGACATGTCCTCCAATTTTCCCCTTCAACCAATTCTGGGAAAGATGAATCAAAACTTTCCTCACCATGTAGCCAGCAGAAACGGATATGTCAACAGTTGGAATTGGATATTTGACCAGTAGAATATGACAGAAGTGACCTAGCCTCTGGTACTCAAACGCGGCAACGGAAACTCCCAACAAAAATGGAGGGGTTTAATGAGAAAAACCATCTGTAAATGGCGTTGCCATGCGTTGCCGATGGTCACTGGCTGCGGTCACACTTCTTCAGCAGCGCAGGAGGCACCGTGGCGTGAGGCCTCGGAAACCACCGGACATGGCGCTGGATCAAGGGATCCGAGAAATCTTTCCCCGGTACTGTCTAAAATGAACATCGGTGATGGATGGTGATGGTCCATTTCCAGTTTGAGCTGCCGATCTCCACCAACGTGGAAGCCATGGTCACATAAGATTTTGGAGGGGTTGCGGGTTTGTTGAGGTCCCACGCTCCACTAACCTCTGTTTCCATGACTACCGATGGTTGGGAAACTCTGATTGTAGCTCCAACTGTCCATGGTTTTTTTGGGGAATACGGATACCCCTAGCTCCGAACTCCCTCCATTCACCACTGGATAACTACAGTGGATGGTTAACAAATCCTGCACCAAAGGGATGGTTGAAACCCTATGAATCATGGGATGTTGACCTATGAACTGGTCAACAGCCCGTCCACATCGTCCCCGTTGCCAGGTCACTCATGATGCCAGCATTTGTCCTGGCCAATTCTACCGAGCCCCGCCAAAAAAAAAAACGTATGTTTTGATGGGGAAACTGAGGATCAACCAGAGGATTCAAATGATCAGTTGGCTTCGATTTCAGATGCTACGGCAGTTCGATGTGCATTTTAGAAGATTTGTGCAGGAGTTTTCATGGCCCAAAGATGTCACCAAGAGGGGTTTTCTACAGAAAACCATCCAACTTCGGCCCTGACAAATGGGTGCACTTCATTTTGAATCAGCTGCCCCAATGAAGGAGCAGTGATCCCAATCAACTGGGGCAATTCAGTTCTCAAGAGATATTTTTGAAAAATTAACGTTGCCATGTTTTCCGGGTGGCGTTTAACAGACTGTATGGCCAGTAGTTGTTTTTTCTGCCACAAAAATTGACCTGATCATTCTGCAGGGTGGGCTCAAAAATGTGATACTATGTTTAAACCCACCAAGCTTAGTGGTATTGTATTGAACCAAACATTTTTGGACCAGTTTTGATCCACATGAATTTTGTTTCCAAATTGAGAGTCCCATTCCATCTCATGCTTCATCATGTAATTTTCCCGCGACCATCTGGCAATTTAACAGTTTGCCGTGGAAAATTACCCATGAATGTAGATGAATAAACGGTTTGCCATTTCCATTGCCATTTTCCATGGCAAACTCTAACCAAGTTTAGTAAATCCACAACATCAAAACATCATCTAATCCCCTTAAATCCAGCATTTTTCATGCTAAAATCCTCATTTTTCCTCCGTTTTCCCCCAAAAAATGGGGGTATCTCCCCAGATCCACCTGGGAAACTTGGGTCCCCGGACGGCGCAATATGGAACTGCTCCGTGCTCCTAGCACTGGATGGTCGAATCCAAGCCAAGTTGGGATGGAAACCAACTAAGGTGGATGTTACCATAGTGGTAACCATTAATGGGATGGTAATTTTTGCGGTTTTATGGTTGATTTTACCACAAAAATCAAGTAGTGCTGTGTAATCTTTTCCGAAAGCATCGTTGCAAAGCATCAGCTGTTACCTCTCAAGAATTTCCATGTACTCTTCACTCATTGGATGTGGCGATAATCCTAAAAACATAGGCATTTAGAACCTGAATGGAACCCTAAAACTTTGGAACCTGTCTGGTTGGAAAGCTAAGATCATATGTACCCTGAAACATCCTGAAACCATGTTTTTTCTAGAATAGGGTACCCCAATCCATCTCATGGTTGATCATAATTGTCCTTTTTTTTAGCAGCAGCAACAACAACCACGTTTTGGGGTATCCGCCAATTTTTGGAACGATCCCATATCTCACCAAAGTCTCCATCCCCCTTCGCTCCAGATCGTGGGCCCAAAGCCGTTTTTTCGGTCGCAGCCGTGCCTTTTTGGCCAGTGTGGATGCTGAGAAATGATTGCTATAGATGCATCTATTTAAAATATAGGTGTTTATCTATAATGTGTATGTATGTGTGTATACGTATATAATATATATATTTTATGTATATACATATGTATACATGGCCTTGTCCAGAAATGAGGTATACTCCCAAGACTGCCATTTGAATGTTGAAAATGATGATGCCCTCTTTGAACCGTGCCAATCCTCCCAGGCATCTACTTCCCAGGTATGTGAGATCCATGGTGTAACCCATCAAACGCTAGACATCCCAAAATGTCAAATGACGGGAGTTTCAATACTCCCAAGTCATCGCCGGGTACGAGTAGTATTTTATGCATATATATATATATATATTCATGTGCATATATATATATATATTCATGTGCATATATATACACACATACATTAATGTGTATATCTACATATATTAACGTATATTCTCATCCCTAGAACAAATGGATTTTGATTATACCTATCAACTTAAACAGACATGACCATCCCCAACCGATGACATTTGATCACATTCCTGTTCTAAACTACAACTAAACAATTTAAACCCAATCCTAAAGGTCCTAAACCAAACAAAATCTGTGCCAAAAAGTCAGATCTCCCCCACGTTTTGCTGATCAAAAATTACATCAAATGAGTGGCGATTTCTTAGAAGATACTGTAATACTAAATCAACCATCAACACAAGATACTAGATCAGTCTAAATCAACTAATGTAAATGTAACATCATAAAAATCATCATCATAATACTAATAATACTAATAATACGCGCAAACACCCCGTATCGCCCACACCCCTTCTATGCTGTACACTTGGGGATATCAAACGTTAGACTTTACATTCAATTGGGAAGATCAACAAGGGTATTTAGGGAATATAAATTTCCCACCCCCTTCAAACTTCTACATTCATTGAAGCTCTTCAATAAGGGTTTAATTCTCCCACCCCCGTTAAACTTCTACATTCATTGAAGGTCTTCAATAAGGTTTAATTCTCCCACCCCTGTTAAACTTCTACATACATTGAAGATCTTCAATAAGGGTTTAATTCTCCCACCTCCGTTAAACTTCTACATTCATTGAAGATCTTCGATAAGGGTTTAATTCTCCCACCCCCGTTAAACTTCTACATTCATTGAAGATCTTCAATAAGGGTTTAATTCTCCCACCCCCGTTAAATTTACATTCATTGAAGGTCTTCAATAAGGGTTTAATTCTCCAACCCCCGTTAAACTTCTACATTCATCGAAGATCTTCAATAAGGGTTTGATGATGATGATGATGATGATGATGATGTGTAAGAGACTCGCACAGGTCCCTATGCTGTGCGTGCCGCTATGCAACATGAAGTTAGCCATGATGCAAAAAAAAAAAGAAAAAAACATTTTTACCACGTGTTCAGCACATACGAAGATGGCCGCCGACAAGCGCGGGCAAAACGAGGTGTTTGCCCGTAATAATACTAATAATACTAAGAATACAAATAATACTAACAATACTAACAATACTAATAATACTAATAATACTAAAAAACTAATAATACTAATAATTTAATACATACTAATAATAATAATACGAATAATATTAATATAATCATAATGATAATAACAATATATAATATTCTTTGCTGATGTAAATCACCTCCAACTCCACTGCCTGGTGCGTGCAGAGCCATCGCCAGGTGCTCCCAATCGCTGTGCAGCGCAGCTGCTCCTGGTGATCACAGCAAAAATCCCAGCCCAGAACCGATGTTTTATGGGAAACTGTTAGAGAAATGTGGGAAAAATCATGGGAAACATTGGAAAAATCTGAGAAATCCATGGAAAAAAAATATGGGAATCCCCAAAGTACATGGAGGTTGACAGCTGGCAAAAGCATCGATGAAAGGGGGAGAATTGTCCATTTCTATGTTTGATTTACAGGGTATGGAAACCAACTTACTAAGTTGACCATGTCTTATATAACTTTGGGAAATTGGAAAAAAAAAGAGATGCCATATTTCTTGGGATACAGATAAACCATGAAATACTATGCACTACCCACCCATTCTGGGATGTAGAATAAAGTGGGAGACATATCTGAATCATATACCATCTGGTTATTTAACATAGCCATGGAAAATCACATTTTTTTTATAGGTAAACCATCTATTTCTATGGGCCATCTATACCATGGCGATGTTAAATCCGCCCGCACCGAAGGTGCTGGGGCGTGATCGTCCGGATGGCACTCGTAAAAGGTTACAGGTTTACCTGGGGGGGGGGGAGGCATTTTTCGGCCAAAACCTCCTGTTTTTGATAGGTCGTGACGCTCGCCTTCAAAAAACACTGTAAAAAACAGTACGGAAGACACCTGTTCGTGAACGCGCCCGTCCAAAATCGGCAAGCGAAAAGTGAAAAAAACCCGTGTTTTTCAACTTTTTGACCTCAATTTTTTGGTTTGCAACATCTTTTTTTTGCGGTTCCGCAGGTGGCCTAGCCCGGAGGCCTGATTTGCGTCGTTTTGTGATAGCAGAAACACTGGTTTTTACAGTGTTTTTCTGTTTTCTGCATGCTTGACGGCTAGCTTCAAAACTTCCAAAAACCTCGTAAATTACGCTGTTTTATGTTACGGTGTGAATGAAAACATCGTAAATACCAGTGTTTTTTGACGTTGGTTAAAAAAACACTGTAAATTACAGTGTTTTTGGCCACCTGACCCTCAAAAACCATGGTATTTGCAGTGGTTTCTGCTTCTCACCGCGCAAAAACACTGTAAATAACAGCAATTTCGCCGTTTTTTCATGTTTTTCGTTATTTTTTGAACTGCGTTGGTCCGCTATACATGGCTATCAAATTCTTCGCGTTTTTTTTTTCCGACAATCAGTACTTTCGGATGTTTTTGGTCTCAATGGCCGACATCATTGGCAGTTACGAGCGGTCGCGAAGGTGTGAGAACAACATCGTTCAAACCGTGGCGGCCGCACAGGGGTTCTTGTCGCGGAGCGACGGCAATAGAAGAGAACAATGGCAGTAGAAGAGAACGATGCGGTGCGGGCAGTTGCCGTCGCGAAGCGACGTGAATAACCAGAGGGTAACTTATCATATAACCAATTTTGTTTGCTCCACGGTCCAGTTACATTGGATGAGTTCTGGTCATCATCCCACCGTCGATATGTGAATTTATCCCCTGGAAAACAAAGCAAGGTCAGAGTCTGAAATATGCACCTTGAATTTGATGATCACTAAATTTGATTGCCAAAAAAAATGATAATAGATTTACATTTTAAAAGTTAACACTTGGGAAAATGATGATAAGATGTTTCCGATCATTTGGGATGTTCCATTTGCAGCCGATGACCGGGATCACCGTGATTGAATCCAACGAGTTTGAGCGTCGCTCGTTAAGTACTTGGAATGCTCACCGGACATTGCCACGTGGTACTCCCAGAAGCAATAGTCATAGCCACTGCGGGTGGGATGGCCCAAGAAATGGATGGTTTTCTACTTCAGTTCCGGTTTTTCTTAGTTTTTCTTATCCTTTCCCTACCCAAAAGCAGGTTCATGTAATTCAAAAATCTCAGAAATTCCAAAAGACCCGGGATAAGACTGGCCATCCAAAAGGTGTTTCCGTTGACGAAGGGGGGCCTCACTGAATCCATGCCGAGCGTCTAGGATCGTTCGGAAGATGTCGTAGATCAGCAGGACAAACAGTACTCGGACGGGCGACAGATGTGGAAAACTGCCCAGATGGTTGGATAAGATCACCATAGATCACCTTTCTGAAATGGGGGAAAAAAGTGCCGACATGAGATGATCAAGAAGTGGTGACCCCTAATGCCCGGGAACCACCATGAAGCCCAATTAAAAACTACCAGAAAAGTACAAGGCTTTGTCCAGTCCTCCCCCATGGTTCTCCCATGGCGAATTGGCAAGTATCGGCGCTTGTCCCAGACCCTCACCAGTTGGATTCTCTTCACATCAGCCACACAGGCCTGGCGGCTTCAAACAAACGGGTTTAAATTTTAAACGATATTTTGAGGTCCAGAGTCCTTTTCAAAGATATATGTTGTGGTTTTCAAAGATATTCCGTTGAAAGGAACCTAACATATGTGGCTTTCAGGGCTTCCTCTAATCTTTTCCGCTGATATTCGAACGGGAAATCCATGGAAATCCCAGTAGGTGGCATCTCAAAGAAAAGGCACGACGCGCCTCTTCCAGGCCAGAGGGCACCATGCCACAGCGGTAAGGTACCTCTAAAGGATGATCAAAAAGGATGGAGATGGAATTCTTGGATTCTCTGCAATACATTAACATCGAATCGATACAGAAAAAAACCCAGAAATTGTAGATCATGTTCCTTAAAAAAAACATTGATTATCATTATCCACATCTATATTAATTTATATTGCTTTAATGTGCTCAAGGGTAAGTTTGAATGTTTGGTCAACCAAGATTCTTTGAGCTGTGTTGCAAAGCCTCTGTTCCCAGAATGGGCCTGCCAATGGTCCCCAAGACACCGGGTATTACAATCCCTACAATGGATCAACAAGGAGTTCGGTCACGTGACATCGGGGTGTTTCTTGAAATTTGGGGAACTTCCCAAAATCATTCAAAACTCGTCTCTTTACCTTAAAAGGTCAAAGATCTTTGTTTTCTATATAGCTTACATGGTCATTTCAACATTTTTCGGAGAATTCCTCAACTTTTCACCAATACTCATCCCACTCGGCACGTAAGCCATATCTGCCTCGTTGCTCCAAAGGTTCCTGACCAATGGAGATATGGCCACAGGGGAGTTGACCCACCATTTGACACGGCGACCAAGACCGGGGGTGTCAACCATCCCAAATGATGTGTCTTAAATTGTCTTAAGCTCTTTTATCTTCCAAAAAAAAGAAAAGTGTGCAAAAAGTGTGCAAGTCTTCAACCTCAACAAAATCGGAAGAACCTAAAGACGGTGAGTTTCAACAATGGTCGTTCCTAGCCCGCATGGCTATCCAATGAGACATGAACTGCTGATCCATCGAGACAGGCCGTAGGACTTGATCCACCGCAAAATCACGGCACAGCTGACAGAAAATTGTCCCAAAAAAAAGTTGGATAATAATTATACATAAGTATATTACAGAGTCATCCGAATTGCTCAATAAACTGCTTTCATACTCCATCCCAAAAATTATATTTCAACGATTCACCAAACCACCGGTTAAGATTAGTTGTACGAAACTACCCATCCACTTGGTTGATCGTCAAATGCATCGGTGATGGCTCTTGCCATTTTTCAAAATCCACGTGCGAATCACCATTTTTCATAACTCCCCAATTTCGCTCATTGAGATGTCAATGTTTCCTTGGTTTAAAACATGTTCAAACCCCCTTTTTGAAGGATGGTGACGCCCAACCCTTCCATCAATTCATTGATTAAAGGGAAAATCTGGGAAAAAAAACATGTAAGAAATTCTAAGAATTTCATCGAAATTCTAAGAATTTCATCGAAATTCTAAGAATTTCATCGAAATTCGGGGTTTTGTTTTACCCCCAAAAAAAAACAATACTTTCCTGTCGATTTTGATCCATGGATTCCACCCAGCGCACTGTTTGGGGTGGTGCTGCCGGTCGATGATGCGAATGCGGCCCACCGAGACGTGTACTTCGCAGATGGCCCCCGCAGGGCCGCCGTAGCCCCAGACTTTGTTCCTCATGGTGACAGCATGGGGATCGAATGTGGGATTTTACCAATATGAGTCAGAATGATTGAGATGGTAAAAATATCCCTATTCTATCCCCCATTGGTGATCCATATTTTACCAATGGGGATATATTTACCAATGGGGATAGTAAGATGGATTGTATCCCTATTTGTTCAAAACTTTAGGCCAAACTAGCCCTAAATCTGCCGGTTTATCGTCCTTTTCCGATGTGAATTGGCCACAAATTGCGATATGCATCGATATGCCTCATTTTCGCGCATACCCAAACGCCGATTGCAACCGAGATCCCACGAAAAATAAGATGGAATGGATTTCGGATTTGTTTTTTTCTGGTCATTGATATCATGGGATATTCCAGCAAAAATGGGATCGGGATTGATATCCATCCCCCTTACTTGGGTCAATAGTGTTTGGATCTAACCACCAGGTTGTGCAAATGATGACCAGCAGATCAGCGCTTGAAAGAAAGGTGGAAACGTTGGAGAATGGCAAGCAAACTTAGTCTTCAACCACCAACTTGATTTGCAAAAAATGAAAATACCAGATCAAAAATAGAACAACCCTTAGTAACCCTAGTAACCCTAGTAACCCTAGTAACCATAGTAACCCTAGTAACCCCTAGTTGCCGGATCTCAATTGTGGGGTATCCCACATGGTTGTCACGAAGGCTGACATTCGCAAATGGCCAGTTATTTTGACAGATGTGCTTTTCCCCAGCGATTTTTCAGGGAAGAAATCACCATCAAATCGAAAACTGCTGCAAAAGTCATCCAACATTGTCTCAACAATGGTGGATGTAACCTCAATACCCTCTGGTAAACGTTTACGTAACGATGGAAAATCACCATGCTATTTATGGGTAAATCATGGTAAATCCACTATTTCGACTGGGCCATTTTCAAGTTCGCAAACTGTAAACGTTTACCATGCCGGGTATCTATGGCACGGATATCGAAACCCAAAATTTTGCCAAGTATCAAATCCCGGGAGATATAGACGCCGCGCCCCAACATGCCTGGCCAAAGGACGTAGCACGCACTCTACGACGGTTCCACAAAAACAAAGCCAGCCTCAGAATTTGGAAAAAAAACATGGGTTCAAAGGTTATCTGTTTAACTGTTTAACGTTATCAAAACTTCATTGGGGCAGATAATTCAATGTTTGTTTCGTCTCTGAAACTGCGATGCAAGTGCAGCTGAGGTGCCCTGTGTTGAAACACGTAACCCATTTTCGCGGATACCTGGGAGTCAAAATTGACCATTTCTCACCCGACCTCCCCAATTTGGACATACGATATGAGTCAACATCCCACACTGGCCATTCTTGGCACAATTTTTGGGATACCTGATCATCTATCGGAATCTATCGGAACGTTGCACATATACCGTATTTCTTAGCTGTGTTAGGCAGAGCAGCGCGACTTTTGATCCATTAAGAGCCTGCGCAATCACAGGCAGTTGTTGCGCTGATAAGAACAGATACTTCACCTGTCCAGCAGTGATAAGAACTAATACTACATCTGTCCAGTTGTACATGCATGCACATGAACCCTTTTGCACTCCCCCCACGACTTTGTCGTGCATAAAAGGGGGCTTCGCCGGGAGGCTCTTTAAGGATCGGCTAAGGGCTCAAGGCTCTTAAAATTGGATTTGCCAGTGATGCCAGGTTGTTGTTAGGCCCCACTGGTCTTAAAATCACTACGGTGCATAAAGACTTGCACCTTCCATCAACCTTGGCATGTAAAGACTCACACCTTGGCTGACATCGTGGCAGTAAAGACTCTGCCAAAGGAAAAATGCCCGGCTCTCAAAAGAGCATCTTTTCAAAATTGCGCTCCACCTGGATCATGCCGTAGAGCTCGAAGTCACTGACAGGGCCGGTGAATCGGATCTCACCGTCACCCTATCGGCAGCCTCTTCACGGCGCTCCACATAAACATTTGTGGAACTCGCTGCAGCTTTCGATGTTGTCGTTGGCGGACGCAACACCGGTCGCAGACCCAAGTCTGCTGCAGCTTTGGCTGGTTGAACTCCTCGTTCTGCTCGAAGTTCGCCAGTCATCCGCAACATATGGGACAACGTCGCCCTCTGACCAGGGTTTCCCATCATCTGCTGTTGTGGTGGCTGCAGACTGCCACCTTGATCACCACCATATCCTGCCGGACCTTGTGGTCTTTGCTGCATCGGCGCAGCCATTGGTGGTTGCCCTTGTAGAGGTCCAGGCACATAGTTCGGAGCTGCCCTCGGCATCACCTTGGCCGGAGGTGGACCCATTGGAGGTGGTCCCGCTCTCATTTGAGGTGGTGGGCCCGCTGGTGGTGGACCTGGCATTGCATGTTGTGCTGGAACTGCTGGTGGCTTGGCCATGCGGTTCATCCAGTCCTGCATGTTCTGTCGCTGAAACCAAGCTGCAGGGGGAGGCTTTTTGCCAGGCTGAACCATTCCGTGCTCAAAAGGAACTCCCGGGTCAGCCTCCTCTTCTTCTGTGCCATCTCTTGTCAAGCCAGTCTTTGGCACAGCCATGACATTTCCCTGGAGCGCAAGTGAACGCGTCACTCCAGGAACCACTGTCCTGCGAAGCATCAAGCCCACCTGCGCAAAGTCCATCTCGACCTGCAATCCATTGAGCACACCATATCTGTAGGTCTGCATGGATCCAACCCAACTGGTCTGATCCCACTGGACCCAACGTCCATACGTCAAAGGGATTGTTTGGCCCTGCATCAGCGCTGTCATCACCTGCTGTACATGCTGCGCTGGCGGTGCTGATGCCATGCCAAAACTTGCCTTTGCCCGCATCTGTTGCCCCAAACTTCCTGGGACCATTGGCGCCATCTCATGCTCTGGGTTGTTGCGCGTTCGCCTTGGAGGCAGCGCACTTTCAACCTCTGTGTCCTGCTCCACATGGACCTCTTCTTCAACGTTCTCTGGCTCTGCGTTGACCTCTTCCTCAACATTCGCTGGGTCACCCGCAGTGGTCGAAGTGATTGCCACCTCGGTTGCTGTGGTAACTACTGGTGGATCTGTAGCAGGTCCTTCGGCCCCACCATCATCACCTCCACCATCATCTCCATCGTCGCCCTCGTCCTCTTCAGGGATGACCTCCATGTCATTCTCAGAGGCCTCTTCCTCCGCAGTCTCGCTGCCATCTTCATGCAAACCATCTGCCACAGGCTCCAAGGCTTCACTGCCCTTTGCCTTGCCCTTCGCTGCGTAGTGGGCCTGCAGCTCGCCAGTTGTGGCTGGTTTGCCCTTTCCAAGTCGTGCTACCGAGGTGCGACTTTTACTGCTGCTGCTGCCAGCTTGGCCTGGGGTGGTGCCGCTTTCCGTCATCTCCTGAACATCCGCAGCGTAGTCCACCGCTGCTGTAGCTGCCTCCACCGCCAGAGCCACCTCATTGGAGTCCTCGCTAGTGACATTCACCTGGTCGTTTGTGCGCAACGCCTGGACCGCCTTTGCATTGGCCGTCGCCAGGAGGATGCTTCTCCTCTGTTCAGCCGGCGTATCGCCACGCCCCATCAGCACCGGGGCTGCCTGCGCTGAACCTTTTCCTCCTTGGTCATGTGTGAAGAGCTGGCGGGGTCGACAGCCCTTGGCGAAGATCCTTTGCCAGGACAGGTTTGGACTGAGCGCCCCATGGATGATCGTTGACCCATCCTTGCCCGTCTCCACATCCTGCTTGGTGCCTCTGCCACGTCCCCGAAACCAGTATCCAGGGGGTCGCGCCCAAGCCATTCTTTGCCTTTTGACATCCAGGGTTGTGCATGTCCTGCGTGGACTTTCTTCTTCATCTTCATCTTCATCATCCGCTGGAGGATCCGGCCCATGGTCTCGTTCTGGTTCTCGTCGATTTCGACGATCTCGGCCAGGATCATCTCCATCTCCACCTGGTGGGGGCATAGCCATTGCACCATGCTTGCCCACTCGTTGCACTTGCCTTGCAGTCTGTGGGCGTTGCTCCTCATCTGCACCCTCAGAGACCAACTCATAGCTCCCATCAGACTGCGTGTCATCCACCTGTTGTGCAAGTGGTCTTGGAGGTCGCTCTTGTGGTTCTGGTTCTCGAAGACGTGGATCATAGTTGCGGATCGGCACGTACTCAAACCCAAAGCGACTGCCCCTCATCACTCTTGTTCCCATTGCTGCTTGCCCACGTTGTTGAACTGGTCCAAGCTGTAGGGGTTCTGTTCCGGCCCAAATGGCCGAAGTTGTAGGGCTCATCATTGCTACCCTACCACGTTCAGACACCTTGCCAGTGCCCTTTCCTTTTTGGTCAGGCTGACCATCCATCTGGCCTTGTTGGCCCTTGTAGTGACCTCCTTGGCCCTCTCCATGGCCAGGCTGGCCATCATCTTGGCCATTGTGGCCTTTTCCCTTGGTTGCCCTCGAAGTCGGCAGTGAAGAAGTTCCTGTTGCCGAACTCCCTGACGACCTCGCCGTGCTCTCCATGGCGTGTCGCCCGGCACCCAAAACCTCAGTTGGCGGCTCGAGCCCAAGGTCCTCAACAGAGAAGTCCTCAATCGGATCTCCTTCAAGTCCATGCCATTGCTCAGCACGACCAACCAAGTTGCAGTTGAAACCATGCCCATCCCCTTGGCGCCTCTTCGAAAGACCTTGTTGTTGACGTCTCTTCCCATGGCTGACTTTGAGCGCCCGAAGTTGCGGCCCGTGGCAGCCCGAAGGGCAGTTGTCAAGGTTTTGAGATGATCTTTGTGGGGAGGAAACTTGATCCCTTTGAGGATAGTACTCAGCACTAAGACTACGCTCCATGTTCGAAACCCTAAGGTTTCTTTTCCCCTCCACATCGATCATCCCTTTTGGGGAAGGTTTCATGGCCTCCTTTTGGCTCTTGTTGGGCGGTTCATTTTCCCTGCCCTCTTCTTGCATGGTGGGTTCATTTGGGGCCCTCACCATGGTTTTCATCAACCTACGGGGTGGTTCATCTTCCCTACCCTCATGTCTCAACGCCGGTTCATTTGGTGCCCTGACGTTGGCCTCTTCCATGTCAGTTGGTTCATTTTCCCTAACTGACCATGGTGGGGAAGGTTCATTTTCCCTTTCCCTCTTTTTCATCATCCAACATGCAGCAACGATGAGGCCCAGACCAGTTTCTTGACACTGAGAGTCATCTGTCTCCATCAGCGTCTGGCCAGTTGAGAGAAGCCTCACTACTATCTCTTCCTCCGCTCTCAACTCATCTTCTGCACGTCGTAGATCGCTGAGATCGTCCAGGTAGATGGAGTCCACAAAGTTGTCCATCTTTGGTCCTTGAAGCGGTTTCGTCGCTCCATCAGCTGGAAGCACCAAACCACTGACATGCCTCGCACACCATCGCGAGAGCTCATCTTGAAACGCTTCTCGAAGTCGAGCATACCTGATCCTCAGATGTCTTGTTCTCCAACTACCTGTGTCATTGGTGCACAAGTGAAGTGCGCTTTTGGAATCGCAGTTGAGGGTCTTGTTGATGTCCCCAACGCCCATCACCTCCAGGAGTGCTGCAAGGCTTTCTCCACACTGGAAACCTTCTCCACAGCTCACCAGTTCACTTTCGGCTGTTGAAGTGGTAACAAACGGCTGTCTGCCACTTGCCCATGCGATGGGAGAACCCCCCACACATAGTATCACCCCAGTCACCGACTTGTAGTTCTCATGCTCCAGGGCGTGCGAAGCATCCACAAACACCTCCAAATTGTTGATCGACACCTGCGTGGCCAGCTCATCATTGCGACCATATGGTTTTTGTGCTGAGGTCTTCATGTAGTGCAAACCCTTTGAACTCGTTGCACTCAAATACCTCAGTAACTCATCTCCAAGCTTGACCACATGTCTTGCTCGTCGGTGCGCAAGACGTGCCATGACACCAACATGATACACCATGTCAGGTCGTGTTCGGGTAACCAACCACTGCAGTTCCCCAATGACTTGTTGAGCTTGACGAAGATCTCCTGTTTGCACCTCCTCAGTGTCGTCTTCGCCCAAGTTGGCAAACAAGTTCTTGACTGGTGCCATGCCAGCCTCCATGCCATGTCGTTTCAGGACGTCCTTGAGGTATCCACATTGATGTAGAAAGAACCCGTCCTTGACCTTGGCAATCTCGTATCCACAAAACTTCATTTGGTGGTCTTCAGTGACCATTTCTGGTGGGCTGCATGTCCACCTCCTTTGTACAGCTTCCAACATCGCATTGGCTTGTTCTTGTGGAGCTCCAACGAGAAAGTCATCAACGTAGGTTGCCAAGAAGCCTTGTGAACCTGGCTTCCAAGAGCTTGTCATCTCCACTGGGGTCACCATCCATAGGTGTAGCTCCTCCGTTTGCACGAGCTTGTACTGTACCCCATCAACGCTCCACCTCAACAGCGGAAGCTCTTGGTCTCTATGCACTGACCAATCTTTCGGAGACTCTACAAGGCCATACAAAGCTCCCTGCACTGACCACCACTCACCTTGTTGTGCCAGACCAAGCTCTACCAGTAGCCTTGGTGGCTGCACCAGTGTTGTTCTGGTCTTGACTGACCTCTTTGGCGCTTGTAAGAATGCTGCTTTGACGTCAATGGACTTGAGGCACCATTCGCGTTCTGCAGCCAACTTCACCAAAAGTCGAATTGCTATCCCATCCACTCCTCCAGCAGCCACATCTGAGTCT
This sequence comes from Cladocopium goreaui, assembly GCA_947184155.2. Lineage (NCBI taxonomy): Eukaryota > Dinophyceae > Suessiales > Symbiodiniaceae > Cladocopium > Cladocopium goreaui. Next base: position 697,549 of record CAMXCT020005668.1, on the reverse strand, counting down.
GCATCAAGTGGATCACCATGAACAAAGTTTCCACAAGCCACTATTCTGGCTCGTCTTCTTCCAAGTGGTGCTTTTCTTGTCGCCACCAACTTGCCAGGTATTTTCTCAAGGGCCATCCCTGAGCTCTCCAAGGATGCCACTTCTTCCTTGCTCATCTTGACGATGGTGTTGGTAGACAGCAGGTTGTCTATCTCCTCCTTGATGGCCGGCCTCCACTTGTCTGCTTCTGCACGAACCTCTTTTGCCGCCACCGTGTAGGTCTGGAGAACCTTTTCCTCCTCCCCAAGCACCATCTTGTCGATCTCTTTCGTCAACTGTTGCTGTTGGTTCTGTAGCATCATCAACTGGCTATGGATGCTGTTGGCATATTTTGCCAATTCGCTGACATCTTGATCTTCTTCTGCTTGTGCCAACATGTACCTCTCTTCATTCCAGAGATCGCACATCCCTTTGACCAGATGATTGACTGCCATCTCATCCTTGCATAGTTGTTGTAGTTGATGAACATCTTCATCTTGAGCTTGTCCATCTTGTTGATCTTGAACTTCATCATCATCCATCTCTGTCCACTCCCCCCCAGCTGGTACAGCTGGTTCATTGCAGAAGTGACACTTGCTAAGTCTGGGCTGTTGCAACCCACATCCATTGCACTGTTGGTACGCGGAACTCATCAAACCGCGCACAGCTGGTGGTTGTTTGCCTCGTACTCGTCGTGGTGGTTGTGGTAATGGTGGTAAAGGCCATGGAAGATCTGTTGCATGTTCTTCCATCTCTTGTAGTTCCACCTCCATCGTACCATCCACCAGTCTTTGCATGTCCTCAAACTCCAAGTCCTCCCCCGGTCCCGGTGCATCATCTTCAAGGATGCTCGGTTCATACCCAGGGCTTTCAGGAAGTTGCTCATGAAGTTGTTCTCCATCTGGTTGTTGACCATCATCTGGTAGTGGAGCTTGTCCAGGATTGAGATCTTGAAGATTGCCCATCTCAGCTGACTTGGTTGGCACCGACACCACTGTAGTGCGAAAACCATTGCCACGTTCATCCACCACCCAGTACCCTCCTGATGTTGGTGACATGTCCGCCGAAGGACCAAGAATCCTCACACGTTGCTTCGGATACTTCAGAGGAACTCCTCTGTTGGCCCACGTCTTTTTGCGAACCACACCCCAAACACCAAATGGTAGTAGAGCTGGTAGCTGAAGTCCAAGTACTGAGAGTTGTCTTTGGCATCTTTGTTCAGCTGCTTGTCTCAACGCTAATGGCCAGAAACTCACATCCAAACCTGATGACTGCAACAACGTTCTTGTCACATTCTTGAGAATTTGGATCTCGATCTCCGCAGTGGAGTTCTGAGTAGGTTCATCTCCTGGAGAAACTCGAACTTCCAGATTTCTTGCTGATGCCCATGTTCGAAATCGTTGTGACACAAGTTCTTTGGCACGGTCAACTCTCACCCTGTAGATTGGCACTTGAAGAGCTCGAAATCTGGTGTAGAGAGAAGCCACTGCATTGATTATTATTGTTTCACGTCGATCACTCACAGGAACAGCAAAGGTGATGGGTTTGACATTGACATCCTGAAGTTCTGCCATCTTATTTTGGAACGCCTGCTTTGCCACGTCCTCCGCATTCACATCCACCTCTGGCGGATTCTTCTCCAAAACTTGCAAAGGAACTTCAGGCAATGGACATAACTCCAGTTGTTTGACAAGCTCATCATCCTGAGCTCCCCCGTCTCTGCAATCTTGTACATGAACATCACCACGTTGAACTCCATTTTGAGGAACTTCAACAACTTCAACTTGTGCTCCCCCCTTCGAGGAATCTGGAGCTCCCCCCTTCGAGGGATCTGAGGCTTGAACATCATACTTCTCCTCCACCTTCTTGGGACGGCCCGGTCCACGAATCACATCCTCCACCTCCTTGAACGGATCAGGATCCAGAGTCACCTCCGGGAGCAAAGCCTCAAGGTCAGGAAAACCTTCTGGCCATGGTTTCGGCTTCCAACCCTCCACCAACGCACCAATCTCTGCTAACCATGGGACCTTGACAGTGGCCACCATGAAGTATCTTGCTTTTGCTCTTCCTTGGTCTGGTGCTCGTTCAAAAGGTCCTGCCAAATCCACACTCATCCCATAAGTGGATTGAAACTTCTGCCTCCGCCTTGGTCGATCTCGCCCTGCTCCAACTTGACATTGAAGACAATCCTTCCTGTAAGGAATGTGATCCGACATGAGGTGCAAGTACCATGATTCCTCCTCCGTCAGGTTCAACGCTCGTAGTTGTGGTAGTGGAATTGCGTGGATCTCCCTGATCATCAGATCCTTCAAAGTTGGAGCCCATGCTGCTGTTGACTTGGACAACTCCATAGCCCTTGACAAACTGTCTGGCCATGCTGCATACTTGGTGTCATCCTTCAGGCCATCCAGCGCCTTGATGACTTCCATATTGCTCCACAAACATGTTGGTTTTCGTCGTTGATGTCCAAGAGCTCCTTGATCCACTGTCAACCTTTTCAATCCCACCGCCTTTTCCAAAACTGACTTCACTTTGGGCCACACAGTGAAAGAGGCATATTCAACTTCGTCTTGCCTGTACGTCATTGGATCCTCTGGGGTCTCCACTAACGGCCTTGACGTCAGGGTTGTAGAGCTTGGCCTCATACATCAAGAGCAATGTTCTCAGCCAAAGCTGGCTGTCAGTGTCTGCCAACTGTTGCTCCATCATCGTGTTGGTATCCAGGCCAAACCTCTGCAAACCATGTCTCGATCTCACAGGCCGCGGTCCTCCATCAGACCGGTAACGTGCAGCTGATACTGTTCTGCACGGTGGGCCAGCAAGTACTGCAACCACTCGACCCGACCTCACAAACTGTAGTAAAAAGTGCCAAACTGCTGAGTCCAAAAGATCTTGTCCTCGAAGTAGATCCACATTCACCACTTCGATGTCGTGTGGCATTCTCTTTGACCACCACGCTTGATCTGGACCTGAAAACAAATTCAGCACAATGCCCTTGGCCTTCTTGAAGCGTCGCCGTTGATGGCGATTCCATGGCAATCGAGCCTCATCACCAGCTTTACTCACCATAGGTTGCAACAAGTCCACAGGTGTTTCAGGAAACAACTTCTTGAGCTTGTCGGCCATGTCCTTGTCTTCCTGCTTCCAACCTGTGACTTCCAAACTTCGCAACATCAACTGCTTGTTCTTCTCAGCAGATTCCAGCTCTCGAATAAGCTTCATCCCCACATCATTGGTCACGTAGGGACAATTGTCACGAACTGTAACTTTCACTTCACCCAGCTTGCCATGTGTGAGAGCGCACCCATCGCGATGCCACCTCATCTTGCATCCATGCTGAGTCAACATTCCCAAAGGCACAATTGGCTGCAGATCATCCTTTGTCAACAACGATCTGCTCATCTTTGACATCCTCAGCTGTGTTTTTCCAGTCGCTGTTTGTACCTCTGTTGGGATCGCCTGCATCCACTCAGTCTCATCATAGGGTCCTCTAAGGATATGCGTGGCCCCTGAGTCCAATAGCACACCCTGATTGCTGTCAGTCACCACCGCCAACACCCTTGGAGTCGTTGACGTTGTTCGCATTGTTTTCAAAAGACTGGCAACTTCACCCATGACTGAGGGCTGAACTTGTTGTTGTACTTGAGCAACTTGAGGCTGCTGTTGTACCTGAGCAACTTGAGGTTGCTGTTGTATCTGAGCAACTTGAGGTTGCTGTTGTATCTGGGAGGTTGCTGTTGTATCTGGGCAACTTGAGGTTGCTGTTGTATCTGGGCAACTTGAGGCTGTGAATCCTTTGAAGACTGATCCACTCCCCCGACCGGCTTGTCCCGGTCCTTGCCTTTGCCCTTGTCGTTCTTGCCATCCTTTGTCTTTCCCTTGCCTTTAGGGCTTCCTTTGGAGCTTTTGTCGCCCGGACTTGTCGTAAGCTTGTCACCAGCGGTGCAGTCTTTGGCAATGTGTTCCAAACTGGAACACTTCCAACATCTCTTCTCCTTGTCGTTGAGATTGTTCCACTCATGGGCATAGGTGCATTTGTCACCCTTGAGGCATCCGTAAGGTTTACCCCAATGCTTGCATGCTCCAGCTCCTGCACCATAAGCATTGCCTTCTGCATTGTTGCCATAGCCTTTCTTACCAGGAGATCCCTTCTTGCCACCACCCTTGTCACCAGCAGCATTGACCACGTTGATCTTGGGGTTGCCAGAAGTCGGACTTGCCTTCGTCATTGTTCCATGATGCAAGTGATCCGCTTCGGCAATCAACATCTGCAGATAGTTCTCCGCTGTGAGCTGTGTAGGCGCCACATCCACCATATGGGTCATGCGGAAGTTGCTGATGCGAAAGCTCGCTTGATGCTCCTTCGCAATCACTGTCCGCATCACTTCAGAAAGTGCGCTCACCTGCAGCAAGGGATCTGGAACCTGTAGTCCAAGTTCACGAGCTCGCAGGAGTTGACGTCGCCATTGGCGTAGCATCTCACCAGCTTCAGCTGCAGATTTGGCTGCTGTGGTTTGAGTCAAGTTGTTGAGGATGGTGCTTTTCTCGTTGAGACCACCAGGTTGGTACAGCTTCAAAATGCGAAACACCAGCTGCACACATGTCATCTCTCGCAAAGAGATTGCTTCTTGTTTGACCGTCTGTGGCACTGCGGCTAACAACATTGACAGCACACGAGACTCCAACCTGACATACTTGTTCTCCACTTGAAGGTCAGGTTGCACAGCCATGCGATCCATTGGACCCGCTGTCAGCCATGTTGCATAGGCATCTTGAGCTCGTTGTACTAGTCCGGTCCACCACACTCTTGCACCTTCTGAGACATCTGAGATCAGCGGCATCAACTCACTTAACCAATCTCCTGCACGAAGGGCAGCCTGAGACTCTGACACGTCCTTCAAAATTGGCAGTGTAATTGGCACATTTCTCAGCACCTCAGAAGCTTCGCCATCAGGACTTTTTGCTTGTGGTTGAGGTTGTTGCCATTGCAGTGGCACTGAACCATATTGCATTGGTGCTGCATACATTGGTACACCAGAAGGTCCAACTCCATGTCCTTGAGGCGGTTGTGGTGGTGGTTGCGGAACATAGCCAAAATCCGCTGGTGGACCACCATGTCTGTGCACCGGTTGCTCCCAGTACTCACCTGTCAACCTTGGTCTTTCGCCATGCATCATCCTGACCTCTCTGTCCAACCATGCAAAACGATCTGCTCCAGGTTGAAGATGATGCTGCTGTTGTGGTTGTTGATCCACTGGAGTCCAAAAATCCTCCAAACCATCAAAACCTGTTCCACCACCCACGTGCTCATCAACTGCAAATGGGTCAAACTGCCATGGTGGAAGTTCTGGAAGATCTGCTACCTCCCGTGGTGGTTGTCCCGGCGGAACTTGAGTTCCTCCAGGTGTTGTTCTTGGTGACAGCGAGTAGTACTGAGGTCGGCGCGGTGGTGTCCTTGGTGGTTCCACGCTTGAACTCTTCAGCATACTTCTTCATCTCTTCCTTTTGTTTCTCCATCTCAAGCTTCTGTCTGTGAAGCTCTTCAACCATTGATTGCTCCAAAGCCCGCTTGAGCTCATCACGCTCATCTCTTCCTTGTTGATTGACATCGTCCACAAAGGTAGTTGTGCTACAACCTTGTACTCCACCTTGTGGTTGCCGACTTGCCTCACGTGGCATCTGTCGTCTCATCTCATACTGTTGCACTCCCATTGGAACTCTTTCCAAGGGTGACCCATCATCTTGCCGATGACCTCGTCTTTGAGATTGATCTCGCAGACCACTTGGTACTGTTCGATGACCTTGAACTTGACGTCGTTCAGGTCCATAACCATGACTGACTCCTCGGTGGCGTCCAGTCTCTTGCACATTTCCTTCAGACCTTGAGGGTCCACGGCTGACTCCTCGATGGTGTCCAGCCTCTTGCATGATGTCAGACCTTTGAACTGGTATCTCACCTCCCAGTCCTCCAGTCTTCCCACCTTGTCTTGCAACCCCATGAGATGGTATCTCACCTCCCATCCCATTGGGCTGCACAACTCTTCCTTGACCATGCCCCTTGCCAGAACGTTGCACTTCTCCAGCAAGTAGCCCTGCTGCGACACCTCGATGGTGCCCAACTTGTTCAACACCTTGAGGGTGTTCATCTTGATCGACACCTTGAGGGTGCCTAACTTGATCGACACCTTGAGGGTGCCTAACTTGATCGACACCTTGAGGGTGCCTAACTTGCTCGACACCTTGAGGGTGCCTAACTTGCTCGACACCTTGAGGGTGTCCAACACCTTGAGGGTGTCCACATTGTTCGACACCTTGAGGGTGTCCAGCACGTTGACCTTGTCCAGCATCTTGAGGATACCGAAGGTCCACACCTTGAGAGTGTGCAAATTGATCGACACCTTGAGGGTGTCCTGCATGTTGACCTTGTCCAACATCTTGAGGATGTCGAAGGTCCACACCTTGAGGGTGTACTTCACGGCGACCTTGTCCAGCATCTTTAGGATACCGAAGGCCTTGACCTTGTCCAGCATCTTGAGGATACCGAAGGTCTTCATCATCATTTGATGGCATAGCCCCTTGAGTCTGCAAGGCCACACCTCGTCTTGTACTCCAACTTGACGGAGCACTCATTCGTCCCATTGCTAGCGGCTCCAACTCTCGCGACGCGTCTGCATCTTCTATCTCCGGAAGGTCCTCCTTGACTGAGACCTCTTCCCTTGGCGTCCACATCGGCTGCTCCATGGCCAACTGACGTGCTTCTCGTAGGTGTTCTTGCTGAACCCCTGCTGACCACCACGGATTCGGCTCGGTGCCTAAGTCCAACAGGTCAGTGCTCACATCCAGTTCTTGCCGTAGAGCCCCTCCATGTTCGCCTCGTAGTAGAGCTCGTCCTCCACCTTGACCATCACTGCCATTGGGTAGAGCTCTTTCATCTCCACGCCGAAGGTCTCTGCCATCATGTCCAGCTCGGTCTCTTCCATGCCCTTCTTGGCCTTCTTGATCCAGCCGTAGAGCACGAGGTCCACTTCTACCAAGTGGCACCGAACACGACCTAGTCCACGACATGGCAGGCGCCCCTCAGCTGAGCGTTGGGCTCATAACCTGTGTTAGGCAGAGCAGCGCGACTTTTGATCCATTAAGAGCCTGCGCAATCACAGGCAGTTGTTGCACTGATAAGAACAGATACTTCACCTGTCCAGCAGTGATAAGAACTAATACTACATCTGTCCAGTTGTACATGCATGCACATGAACCCTTTTGCACTTAGAAAACTGTATTGTGTTGCACGTTCCGGGCTGTAGTTCTGCAAGTCCGTTCTGCCCCGATTTAGGGCACAGTCCAAGATGTCCAAGACCAAGGCACTTTGGATATTGGACCATTGGGTGGCATGATACGCACGGATTTCACCTTGTCGGTTTCACGCCATGCCAAGGGAAATACTGCAAAGTAACATCAACTAACAATGGGTTGCTTCGTGCCCGCAAGGAACCATTCCAGATGCAAAGATTCCAGATGCAAAGGAACCCAACCGATTTCTGGAAACAGTGTTTGATGAGTCCTGATGTTTGGTCTTCGCAACTCTTGGTGGGTTTGTCTTCGGACAAAAATGTTGGGCTGACCAACATGGTGGCAGTGGTATGTTTGCGTGCGCGCAGATTTTGAAACAGTTGCAGATATGACTTCAAGGAAATCAGATGCGCATGTCAAAATATACACGCATGTGTTTACATGCATATACCACAGTGTGAATATAAATGTACCATTTACATGTGTAAATATACCACATATATACCACTGTGTGCCCGCAGTAGGCATCTTGGCCGTCCTCGTTTGGGTCCTGGAAGGGTCGCCATTGACTGTGCTTTCATCATTTTACTTCACCGTTGGGTCTACCCTCTGGTAAACAGTTTGCGAACTTGAAAATGGCCCAGTCGAAATAGTGGATTTACCCATTGTAAATGGTGATTATCCCATCAGTTTTTTGTATGTTTACCAGAGGGTATGAGTATTGGGTCTTCTAGCATCAATCTCTAGAGAGTCGTTGGCATGTCGGCAAGGTAGGTTGGGGACAGGTCGAAAATTCTTGTGAGTTCAATGACTGATCTGTGATCCCCGCCGGCTGACATTTCCCAACCCCCTCGGGACGCAAGGTGGGCTACGCTCGATGCATTTATGGAGGTCTTCTGTATGCTGGCTTAGGCACGAAGACGCAATGCTGGATGAAGGCACTGCGCACAAAAAAGCGCTAAAACAAACATCAACACGAAGAAACTCCGTTCTTCGAAGTGCGCCGGGCGTAATTTCAAAGTCTGGGGCGGTGTGAGGAATACAACATCCCCATACTGATAAATGGTCACAGGCAGCTGCCAAGTACTGCTGCGGCTGAAGAGGAAGTGCAAAGAACGGTGGTCACAGGAGATAGAGACCATTATACCATGCCATACCATACCATACCAACAGACATACCAACATACATTACCTTACCTTACATTACCTTACATTACCTTACCTTACCTTACGTTATTACGTTCTGTTACGTTATGTTACTTTACATATATATATATATTATGTATATATATATATATATCTATATATTCATATGTATCTGTATATATTCATATTATATATATATATACACAGAGATATCCCACATGTACACCATATCACATCTATGTCCCATCGCTTCATGTCGCCAAGCGCCAAGAAACTCATCTCGCTGGGAGCCCTGGGAGATGTTCGGAGTTGGGGGGGACCTAAAAAATAGCCGTTTTCCACATCGTTGTTCGACCTGAAAAATTTTCTGGTGATATGATGTGGAAAAGTAATCACCATTAATCACCAATATATCACCAATTAATCACCAATTAATCACCATTAATCACCAATATATCACCAATTAATCACCAATATATCACCATTAATCACCATTAATCACCAGTATATCACCATTAATCACCAGTATATCACCATTAATCACCCATATATCATTGAAAAAGATGTGGAATCCACGATTTGTAGATCATTTCCTGGGAGATATCAGCCCAATTTGGATGGGATCTGAGGCCTGATTTCAGGGGGATCCACGCGTCATTGTCGGAGCATTAACGCAGGGCCAGCATCAACAACTACATCATGTAGTGACAACAACGGCGGGTCATCCCACCTTCAGGGGCCTTAGGGGTGTGGGTCATTTGTTGCTCCAGTTTGGAGGCACTCATGGAAGGCTCACTCACAAAAGCATCAACTGGCATTCATGAACGTGGACGGGCCTCACGATATAGCTGCGCAACTTTGAGACAGCCTTCATGTTCACGACCTGACAAATGGGGATTGGTCGAAGATTTGGTTCCAGGATGCCACAAGATTCTCATTGCTAGGGTTAAATCATAACCATCAGTTTGAGGCATGGGTCATTTCAGCCAAAATCATGTGGATACACCCCAAAAGAATAGGGACATCAACATCAAGAATGTGATATAAATGGGTTGTTTCATCATGGCCTTGCAATTGCAGGAACACACAGTTGATGTTGCTCCCTTTGCTTCTCCCAATGGTCGAGTCATAGCGAAAAACCATAGCTACCATCCACAGTTAGTGTTGATCATTTTGACTCATATCCCTATGGATCATACATGGATTGGTGGAAAATTCTGGTTTTACATGGTTTTTCCCTGTTTGTTCATTTCATTGTTTGGTTATCATTCGTCCATTTCACCATAATTCAACCACAATTCAACCGTTTATTGCAATGTTATTGACCATCGCCCAAGCACTTATTGATTTTGCCCATTAAATGACCCATAGTTGTTGCTGTTATTCATGTGGTTGTCCAAAATAGAGATTTTATGTGGTATCACCGTCCCGTTAACCACTCACGACTCGGGGTCATGGAAAAATGTCATTTCTAGTGGGTAGACAATGCCATAAACTTACCATCCATGACTGGGAATGGTAAGTTTATACCAGCTATAAAAATGCTGATGACTGGTGGATGGTTTAATTTTAGTGACTAGTTATACCATGTGATACCATTCATGGGGAGTAACTGAGTAAGAATACCCAATTAATATATCATAATATATCTCTATTACCATTTAGTGGGCTTATAAAAGCATTGTTTTACATAAATTTGTCCAATTAAATGGTAATAAAGGACAGTTTTACCCCCATTGTCCAATTTCATAAACCTCGAATTTGATACTTCGGTGCCAGTGGGTTTTTCACGGAGCCTACGGCTCCACCAAGGTGCAGCAAGCATGCGCAGCATCACCAGAGTCAGCGGTACCCTTAGGGAGGGAGCGGTCCAGTGAACGATGGCTTCAGACCTACAGTTAAAAAAAAAAAACAAAAACCACGGGAGAAAAACCCAACTTGACCTACAGTATCTCTGAAAGTATCTCAAAGTGGTGAAACCAAGGATCAATCATTGGATTTGGATGGCCAAAGATATCCTTAAAAATGCTGAATTCTCATGAGGTCGTAATGGGAATCCCTGAAATGTTCCGGGATGGTGTTTCATGAACATACCCTCTGGTTATTTAACATAGCCATGGTATAGATGGCCCATAGAAATAGATGGTTTACCTGGGTTTACCGAACTTAAAAATGGTGGATCTTTCCATGGCGAACTGTTAAATAACCAGAGGGTATCTCAAAACAACAGGAGAATCATGTCAACCAATCCCTAAACCCACTGCGTCTCTGGCTGATTCGCACGGGGGGCAAAGCAAAACGTCCCACGTGCCATATGGAACTCACATGAACTCACTATGCCATTATGCCATTGGTCTCCCAACCTGCGGTTGACACTACTGACGAAGGATTCATGGGCGGTTTGGAAGAACCTTTTGTGATTGGAGTTTCAACTTTAAGCCATTCCGAATCTACCACCACTGACAGCGCAGCAAAACCAGTAGCAAAAAGGCCCTTTTTAGCTTTTTACCCTCTGGTAAACTAACGTAACTATGGAAAATCACCATTTTTAATGGGAAAACTCACTATAAATGGCCATTTTCAATAGCTATGTTAAATTACCAGAGGGTAAGTCTAAACTCCGAAGAAAGAATGGTGCCTGTTGTCTTACCAGCGTTCCTCAAAATCCGGTAGCTTATCCCCAGCCGGGTCGCAGGATCAAAACCTCCCTCACAGCCAGGTGTTCTTGGAAGGGCGTGATGAAGGTCATGAGAAAGATGCGCCAGCTAAACCACAAGGAGAGGAGCATGTAGCTACACCCTCAGTTTCATCCAACACCGAAAACAGAAAGAGTGGGTGATCCCCAGAAAGTTACAGTGAAAACATCCAAGGGCTTCGACATCAAGGTCAACATATATCTGTGTGGGAAATTAAGATTGGTAAGACAGTAAGACAGTGTGCACGGACCTAGGCTTGAATTTGGATCCACTTTAATAAGGTCCAGCTAGATCGAACACGAAGTGACCCACTTGTTCATGGGCTGGTCTGTACCAAGTGGACACCCTTGTTGCTTCCGATCACCTCGACATGACGTCACTCCCGTTTCGTCAAGCAACACAAGAGGGAATAGTGCAGCAGCGTGACGTGCTTCCAAAGCCAACTGCGCGGTAAAGACTCCTGGGATTTCGCTCCGGCTGCATTTCAACACGGCCCTGAAAGTACCACCGCCCATTGCGCATGACCGCTGACCCAGGTTCCAAGACCAAGGTCTTCAAAGCCCTTGCTGCATTCCTGGCTCCTGGCCATGACGCCACATGCTACTGACTCTGGAAACACGGCAAGTCTCGGTTGTTTGAAACTTGAAACCTTTCTGGGGGACATGGTTGCAGTTCCTTTTGTGCTGTCTTTTTTTGGAAACTCTCGGTTTTATCAACTGGCTCCGCAAAATTCAAAGAAATCCCATCCTTGTGGCGGGCGCTCAGTCCCCGGCACACAACGACGGAGCCTGGGCAGCAGGTGGGGGTTGGCAACGCTCCTACATGACACCGGCTTAGGCCGGTCAAAAAAGTGTGCCCCCGCAACCTCAGTGCAGGATTTGTTTCGGGTACTACTAAGAATACAACCTCCGCAATGAGCACATGGTGCCCCAATTCTAGCACCTCCAAATGTGAGCACACGAAATACAGTGTGTTCTTTTGTTTTTTCTGATCCATTTCGGCCACATGTTCTCCGTGTTTGGCCATAAATAAGGACGAAATCCCTGTAGACCCATGAAAAATTGGAACATTTTCGCACCAGGAGTCGTCAGTAGGGGCCGAAGCAAATGTAGCCAGCGCAGTTCCACCCCTGCACCGGCCTCGCAGATAAAGATCATCCAGGAATTTGGCAAGTTGAGAAATTCGAAGAATTCCAGAGGTGTGCCGGAAAATCAGCCATAGATTGGTGGTTTTTTGTCCATTGTACCTCCAGCAATTTAAGACTTTGCCATGGTTTTTGAGCAGATTCTGGTCCATCGGACTTGATCACCGCTGGGGAAATGGACGAAGCTCCGCCATGCGCCTGTGCGACATAGAACCACTCCAGCATCATCCAGGGGAGCATGGCAATGTCCTGCCCATCATCGCATATCGGGAATGGGTCCATGCGGCACGGAGCTATCCGCAAATTTGGTGATATGCAGTACCCTCTGGGAATTGAACATAGCTATTGAAAATGGCCATTTATAGTGGATTTTCCCATTAAAAATGGTGATTTTCCATAGTTATGTTAAATTACCAGAGGGTATCAAACCAATTCAGTTTCGGGAGTAAATGGCTCTGTATCAAACGCATTGCCATGGAATAAGATACCTCATTGATGGCAAAACAATGGCTAAAATTCATGGTTCCCAAGTTTGGAACCTCGACGGCCATATAGGATTATCGGAATGAAAGGGGACGCCAAAATCATGGCTATCTTCATTTCTCCATCAAAACTGCAATTGTGAGAAATGATTGAGGTATACCAACCCAAAAACAGATGGAACAAAATGGAGACCTGTACAGTATGAAGTGAACGAATCATTGAATGATGTCTATATGTATATATATATATATATCCGCCGACCCCGGCCGACAGCAAGGGGGAGCGCGTCAGGGAAGAGAGGTTGTGGACAACAACAAATACAACAACGGGTCTTGGGAAACTTTCCAAAGTAGCAGCAGCAGTAGCAGCAGCAGAGCAGCGGCAGTGGTAGCAGCAGCAGAGCAGCGGCAGCAGCCAGTAGCCAGCAGCCAGTAAGCAGGCAGGAGGCAGCCAGGACTCAGCAGCCAATAGGCAGCAGCCGCCAAGCAGGCAGCAGGCGGCCAGTAGTCAGCAGCCAGTAGGCAGCTGCCGCCAGCAGCTGCAGCAGCTGCATTCTCCGGGGGCTCTTTTGAACAGGCGGCAGCAGCAGCAGCAGCAGGAGGCTCAGGTGTAGCCTTGTTTAGAGCAGTTTCAGACGAGACGTTAGGCAGTTTTTGGTCATTTTTTCTGGCCCATCCGCCCTTCGCTGCCATGGTGTTTCCCTGTCCGGGACTCCGGGACCCACGTTTTTGCAGCAGCCAGCGGCAGAAGCAGCCAGCAGCAGCCAGTAGCCAGCAGCCAGTAAGCAGGCAGCAGTAGCTACTAGTCAGCAGCCAGGACTCAGCAGCCAGTAGGCAGCTGCCGCTAGCACCTGCAGCAGCAGTATTATCCGGGGGCTGTTTTTTGAACAGGCAACAGCAGCAGCAGCAGCAGCAGGAGGCTCAGGTGTAGCCTTGTTTAGAGCAGTTTCAGACGAGACGTTAGGCAGTTTTTGGTCATTTTTTTCTGGCCCATCTGTCCTTCACTGCCATGGTGTTTCCCTGTCCGGGACCTACGTTTTTGCAGCAGCCAGCAGAAGCAGCCAGCAGCCAGCAGCAGCCAGTAGCCAGCAGCCAGTAAGCAGGCAGCGGCAGCCAGTAGTCAGCAGCCAGGACTCAGCAGCCAGTAGGCAGCTGCCGCTGGCAGCTGCAGCAGCATTATTATCCGGGGGCTGTTTTTTGAACGGGCAGCAGCAGCAGCAGCAGCAGCAGGAGGCTCAGGTGTGGCCTTGTTTAAAGGTTTCAGACGAGACGTTAGGCAGTTTTTTGTTATTTGGCGTCGTGCGTCCAGCATCCAGAAACCATTCCTTGCTTTGAGCAGCGGAGCAGCAACAACCGAAGTAGCAGCCGAGCAGCTTACAGCAGGAGCAGGGCAGCAGGAAGGCCATGTGGACACAGTTGTCAAGCTGCCAAGAGCTGGAAATTTGTGTTTTTTAACTAAGGTTTCAGAAGGGACGCTAGGCCTCGTGGATTATCATTGCAGGGCACCATTCCGTCCCTCAGTGCCATGGTGTTTTCCTGTCCGGGAGGTGCGTTTTTTTAAGGCAATTTGTTGGCTAAAAGCACACCAGCAGGAGGAGGGGCTTGTAGCAGGAGCAGCAGCAGCAGCAGCAGCAGGAAGCAGCGCAGCAGGAACAACCGAAGTAGCAGCCGAGCAGCTTACAGCAGGAGCAGGGCAGCAGGAAGGCCATGTGGACACAGTTGTCAAGAGCTGCCAAGAGCTGGAAATTTGTGTTTTTTAACTAGGGTTTCAGAAGAAACGTTAAGCCTCGTGGATTATCATTGCAGGGCACCATTCCGTCCCTCAGTGCCATGGTGTTTTCCTGTCCGGGAGGTGCATTTTTTAAGGCAATTTGTTGGCTAAGAGATGTGGCAAACAGTTGCAGCAGCCGCAGCAGAAGCAGCGCAGCAGCAACAACCAAAGTAGCAGCCGAGCAGCTTACAGCAGGAGCAGGGCAGCAGGAAGGCTATGCGGACAAGTTGCCAAGAGCTGCCAAGAGCTGCCAAGAGCTGGAAATGTGTGTTCTTTAACTAGGGTTTCAGAAGGGACGTTAGGCCTCGTGGATTATCATTGCAGGGCACCATTCCCTCCCTCAGTGCCATGGTGTTTTCCTGTCCGGGAGGTGCATTTTTGTAAGGCAATATGTTAGCTAAAAGCACACCAGCAGGAGGGGCTTGTAGCAGGAGCAGCAGCAGCAGCAGCAGCAGGAAGCAGCGCAGCAGCAAGAGGCAGCGCAGCAGCAACAACCGAAGTAGCAGCCGAGCAGCTTACAGCAGGAGCAGGGCAGCAGGAAGGCCACGTGGACACAGTTGTCAAGAGCTGCCAAGAGCTGGAAATTTTTTAACTAGGGTTTCAGAAGGAACGTTAGCCCTGTGGATTATCATTGCAGGGCACCATTCCGTCCCTCAGTGCCATGGTGTTTTCCTGTCCGGGAGGTGCGTTTTTTTAAGGCAATTTGTTGGCTAAAAGATGTGGCAAGCAGTTGCAGCAGCCGCAGCAGAAGCAGCGCAGCAGCAACAACCAAAGTAGCAGCCGAGCAGCTTACAGCACGCAGCAGCAGGAGCAGGGCAGCAGGAAGGCCATGTGGACAAGTTGCCAAGAGCTGCCAAGAGCTGGAAATTTGTGTTTTTAACTACATTAATCAGAAGGGACGTTAGGCCTCGTGGATTATCATTGCAGGGCACCATTCCGTCCCTCAGTGCCATGGTGTTTTCCTGTCCGGGAGGTGCATTGTTTGAAGGCAATTTGTTGGCTAAAAGATGTGGTAAACAGCTGCGGGCTGCAGAGGTGGCAAACAGGTGCAAAACGCTGCTGCCAAGAGCTGTCAAGAGTTGGACCTTGTGTTCTTTAATGTTTTTTAACTAAGGTTTCAGAATGGACGTTAAGGCCCGTGGATTACCATTGCAAGGCACCATTCGTCCTTCAGTTCCATGGTGTTTTCCCGTCCAGGAGGCTGGTCAGCAGCAGCATCAGCAGCAGCCCAAGCCGGCACACCAAAAGCAGCTGGTGCTTTCCTGTCCGGGAGGTGCGTTTTTTTAAGGCAATTTGTTAGCTAAAAGATGTCGCAAGCAGTTGCAGCAGCCGCAGCAGAAGCAGCGCAGCAGCAACAACCAAAGTAGCAGCCGAGCAGCTTCCAAGAGCTGGAAATTTGTGTTTTTTAACTAGGGTTTCGGAAGGGACGTTAGGCCCCGTGGATTATCATTGCAGGGCATCATTCCGTCCCTCAGTGCCATGGTGTTTTCCTGTCCGGGAGGTTCGTTTTTTTAAGGCAATATGTTAGCTAAAAGCACACCAGCAGGAGGAGGGGCTTGTAGCAGGAGCAGCAGCAGCAGCAGCAGTAGCAGCAGCAGCAGCAGGCAGCGCAGCAGCAACAACCGAAGTAGCAGCCAAGCAGCTTACAGCAGGAGCAGGGCAGCAGGAAGGCCATGTGGACACAGTTGTCAAGAGCTGGAAATTTATGTTTTTTAACTAGGGTTTCAGAAGGGACGTTAGGCCTCGTGGATTATCATTGCAGGGCACCATTCCGTCCCTCAGTGCCATGGTGTTTTCCTGTCCGGGAGGTGCTTTTTTTAAGGCAATTTGTTGGCTAAAAGATGTGGCAAGCAGTTGCAGAGGGTTTCAGAAGGGATGTTAGGCCCCGTGGATTACCATTGCAGGGCACCATTCGTGTGTGTTCCTGTCCAGGAGGCTGGTCAGCAGCATCAGCAGCTGCCGAAGCCAGCACACCAAAAGCAGCGGAGCAGCAACAACCGAAGTAGCAGCCAAGCAGCTTACAGCATGAGCAGGGTAGCAGGAAGGCCATGTGGACACAGTTGTCAAGAGCTGCCAAGAGCTGGAAATTTGTGTTTTTTAACTAGGGTTTCAGAAGGGACGTTAGGGGGTCCATGGTCACTTGCGACCCTAAAAAACGGTCACTTGTGACCCTAAAATCCCCGGTCACTTGCGACCCTAAAAAACGGTCACTTGCGACCCTATTCCTTTAAAAACTCTCACCCCCCCTGCGTTCCACCATGCAATTGTCTCCTTTCAAAACTCTCCACCATGCAATTGTTTGGTTGGGGGGGAGGGATCATTCTACTTACATCATTACTTGACTCAGCCATTTAGGGTTTGGTTGGGGGGGAGGGATCATTCAACTTAGATCATTACTTGACTCAGCCATTTAGGGTTTGGTTGGGGGGGAGGGGTTATTCAACTTAGATCATTACTTGACTCAGCCATTTAGGGTTTGGTTGGGGGGGAGGGATCATTCAACTTAGATCACTACTTGACTCAGCCATTTAGGGTTTGGTTGGGGGGAGGGATCATTCTACTTACATCATTACTTGACTCAGCCACTTAGGTTGGTTGGGGGGGAGGGATCATTCTACTTACATCATTACTTGACTCAGCCATTTAGGGTTTGGTTAGGGGGGAGGGTTCATCGTACTTACATCATTACTTGACTCAGCCATTTAGGGTTTGGTTGGGGGGGAAGGATCATTCAAATTAGAACATTACTTGACTCAGCCATTTAGGGTTTGGTTGGGGGGGAGGGATCATTCTACTTACATCATTACTTGACTCAGCCACTTAGGGTTTGGTTGGGGGGGAGGGATCATTCTACTTACATCATTACTTGACTCAGCCATTTAGGGTTTGGTTGGGGGGGAGGGATCATTCAACTTAGATCATTACTTGACTCAGCCATTTAGGGTTTGGTTTGGGGGGAGGGATCATTCTACTTACATCATTACTTGACTCAGCCATTTAGGGTTTGGTTGGGGGGGAGGGATCATTTAACTTAGATCATTACTTGACTCAGCCATTTAGGGTTTGGTTGGGGGGGAGGGGTTATACATTACTTGACTCAGCCATTTATTCTCCTCTCTTTTGGTTGGTTGGGGGGGAGGGAGCATTTCTACGTACATTTATAATTGACTTTTTAGCCCATTAGGGTTTGGTTTGGGGGGAGGGAAACATGAACTTAGATCATTACTTTGGGGGGGGGGAACTCAGCCATTTAGGGGTTTGGTTTTGGGGGGGGAGGGATCATTCTACTTACATCATTACTTGACTCAGCCATTTAGGGTTTGGCTGGGGGGAGGGATCATTCAACTTAGATCATTACTTGACTCAGCCATTTAGGGTTTGGTTGGGGGGGAGGGATCATTCTACTTACATCATTACTTGACTCAGCCACTTAGTGTTTGGTTGGGGGGAGGGATCATTCTACTTACATCATTACTTGACTCAGCCATTTAGGGTTTGGTTGGGGGGGAGGGGTTATACATTACTTGACTCAGCCATTTAGGGTTTGGTTGGGGGGGGAGGGGTTATACATTACTTGACTCAGCCATTTAGGGTTTGTTTGGGGGGGAGGGATCATTGTACTTAGATCATTACTTGACTCAGCCATTTAGGGTTTGGTTGGGGGGGAGGGATCATTCTACTTACATCATTACTTGACTCAGCCATTTAGGGTTTGGTTGGGGGGGAGGGATCATTCTACTTACATCATTACTTGACTCAGCCATTTAGGGTTTGGTTGGGGGGGAAGGACCATTGAACTTACATCATTACTTGACTCAGCCATTTAGGGTTTGGTTGGGGGGTTGGGATCATTCAACTTAGATCATTACTTGGCTCAGCCATTTAGGGTTTGGTTGGGGGGAGGGATCATTCTACTTACATCATTACTTGACTCAGCCATTTAGGGTTTGGTTGGGGGGAGGGATCATTGAACTTAGATCATCACTTGACTCAGCCATTTAGGGTTTGGTTGGGGGGGAGGGATCATTCTACTTACATCATTACTTGACTCAGCCATTTAGGGTTTGGTTAGGGGGGACGGATCATCGTACTTACATCATTACTTGACTTGTTACGGTGATACGACATGAAGCAGATTGAAGCCTAATACGTAACTATATGTTTCTTGTCTACGTGATGCTGCACCCACCTTCTGCCTTGGCAAAATGCCACTGCGGACGACACAATACCAAATTTGGCACAATTGAGGACTGCAACTTGGCACATGCGATTTGAAAGTTCTTTAGCGCAAGTGCGCGCATGAACTTCACAAACTAATCTTTCTCCCAGGATTTCAGCAATCACTTGAGCACCACAGTGCAACATATTGGAAGGTCACGAGACTTGTACAACCCATGTACAATGTGAATGGATATGCCCTAATGCCCTAATGGACAAATAGATGGACATGCATGGATATAACAGTATACTATCATACTATACCATTGTCAATGGTGGTGAAATTCAGTGCATCACCGACGCATGGATTGCTAAGGTTGGCCGCAACTTTCTGTATAATTGTCTGGCCGCGAGTTTGTCTGTGTATAATTTTCTTCGTGAATATATTTTGCATTATCGAAGGAAGTTTCGAAATCAAACTTCCGACAATATGGGCAGATGAAAAGCAGAGATGGGAAGAGGCAGAGAGAAGAGAAGAGTAGAAGAGAGCAGATCAGAGAAGAGAACGAGTCAGAAGAAAGAAGATGCAGAGGAGCCAAAAGGTAGTGTTTTCCAATGCCTTGTGGCTCCGGAGGGTCGACAAGTAAGCTCGCTACAGCGGCGGGCGCGGAGCCAGCTGCCCAGATGAGAAATACAAAATTGCACGCCGTTGTGGCGTGACGTCCATTTCGAAGTCAACATGCACAAAAACCAACATGTTCGGACCGCCTTTAGCAGTTGAGATGGAGAGATAGAGAGATAAAGAGATAGAAAGAGAGAGAGAGAGAGAGTCAACATGTACAAAGCACACCATGTTCGGACCGTTTTTAGAAGTTGAGGTAAAGAGATACAGCGATAACAAGATAGAAAGGGAGAGCGAGAGAGATAGATAGATAGAGAGATAGAGAGAGATAGAGAGATAGATAGATAGATAGATAGATAGATAGATAGATAAGATAAGATAAAATAAGTTTAGATAAGATAAGATAAGATAACATGAGATAAGATAAGATAAGATGAGATAAGATAAGATAAGATAACAAGATAGATAGAGAGAGATAGATAGATAGAGATAGATAGATAGAAAGATAGATAGATACATAGATAGATAGATAGATAGATAAGATAAGATAAGATGAGATAAGATAAGATAACAAGATAGATAGAGAGAGATAGATAGATAGAGATAGATTGATTGATAGATAGATAGATAGATAGATACATAGATAGATAGATAGATAAGATAAAATAAGTTAAGATAAGATAAGATAAGATAACATGAGATAAGATAAGATAAGATGAGATAAGATAAGATAAGATAACAAGATAGATAGAGAGAGATAGATAGATAGAGATAGAGATAGAGATAGATAGATAGATAGATAGATACATAGATAGATAGATACATAAGATAAGATAAGATGAGATAAGATAAGATAACAAGATAGATAGAGAGAGAGATAGATAGAGATAGATAGATAGATAGATAGATAAATAGATAGATAGATAGATAATTAGATAGGTAGATAGATAGATAGATACATAGATAGATAGATAGATAAATAAAGATAAGATGAGATAAGATAAGATAACAAGATAGATAGAGAGAGAGATAGATAGAGATAGATAGATAGATAGATAGATAAATAGATAGATAGATAGATAATTAGATAGGTAGATAGATAGATAGATACATAGATAGATAGATAGATAAATAAATAAATGACATGTAGCTTCGAAGCCCTTAAACGAAGCTTTTCTGCGAGACTTCCTACAAAAATGAAGCTTCGAAACTCAAACACAAAAACTTTTCTGCGAGACTTCCTTCAAAAATAAAGCTTCGAAGCTCTAAAACGAAGCTTTTCTACGAGACTTCCTTCAAAACTGAAGCTTCCAAACTCAAAAACCTAGCTTCGAAGCCCTTAAACGAAGCTTTTCTGCGAGACTTCCTTCAAAAATGAAGCTTCGAAGCCCTTAAACGAAGCTTTTCTGCGAGACTTCCTCCAAAAATGAATCTTCGAAGCTCTAAAACGAAGCTTTTCTGCAAGACTTCCTTCAAAAATGAAGCTTCGAAGGTCTAAAACGACGCTTTTCTGCGAGACTTCCTTCAAAAATGATGCTTCGAAGCTCTACAACGAAGCTTTTCTGCGAGACTTCCTTCAAAAATGAAGCTGCGAAACTCAAAAACGAAGCTTTTCTGCGAGACTTCCTTCAAAAATGAAGCTACGAAACTCAAAAACGAAGCTTTTCTGCGAGACTTCCTCCCAAAATCATGCTTCGGGCACGAATAGGGTCACAGGCGACCACAAAGGGGCCGCACCATTTTCGTGTGGCAGGTGTGGGACTTCGAGCACACCTGGTCACTTGTGACCCTATCTTTTTTACTTCAAAACGTAGAAACAGTGATTAGGGTCACAAGCGACCAATGTCCCTTTGCCTGCACATCCCTCGCGGCAGCTTCCACCAAGCTCCTGGCCGTCAGCGTTCCAGCATTGCAGCCTGCCCTTTGCCTGCACATAGCCCTCTCTTGTTAGGGCATTCAAGCCTGCCGTTTGCCAGGCTTCAAACGCTTAAAACCCTTAAAACCCTTAAAACCCTCCAACTCCCTCGCGGCAGCTTCCACCTCCAACTGCTGCACTGCTTCCTCGCGGCAGCTGCCACCAAGCCCTCTGGCCGGCAGCCTTTGCTGTTCCAGGGTTGCAGCCTGCCCTTTGCCTGCACATCCCTCGCGGCAGCTTCCACCAAGCCCTCTGGCCGTCAGCCTTTGCTGTTCCAGGGTTGCAGCCTGCCCTTTGCCTGCACATCCCTCGCGGCAGCTTCTACCAAGCTCCTGGCCGTCAGCGTTCCAGCATTGCAGCCTGCCCTTTGCCTGCACATAGCCCTCTCTTGTTAAGGCATTCAAGCCTGCCGTTTGCCAGGCTTCAAACGCTTAAAACCCTTAAAACCCTCCAACTCCCTCGCGGCAGCTTCCACCTCCAACTGCTGCACTGCTTCCTCGCGGCAGCTGCCACCAAGCCCTCTGGCCGGCAGCCTTTGCTGTTCCAGGGTTGCAGCCTGCCCTTTGCCTGCACATCCCTCGCGGCAGCTGCCACCAAGCCCTCTAGCCGTCAGCCTTTGCTGTTCCAGGGTTGCAGCCTGCCCTTTGCCTGCGCATAGCCCTCTCTTGTTAGGGCATTCAAGCCTGCCGTTTGCCAGGCTTCAAACGCTTAAAACCCTTAAAACCCTCCAACTCCCTCGCGGCAGCTTCCACCAAGCCCTCTGGCCGTCAGCCTTTGCTGTTCCAGGTTTGCAGCCTGCCCTTTTCCTGCACATCCCTCGCGGCAGCTTCCACCAAGCTCGCGGCCGTCAGCGTTCCAGCATTGCCGCCTGCCCTTTGCCTGCACATAGCCCTCTCTTGTTAGGGCATTCAAGCCTGCCGTTTGCCAGGCTTCAAACGCTTAAAACCCTTAAAACCCTTAAAACCCTCCAACTCCCTCGCGGCAGCTTCCACCTCCAACTGCTGCACTGCTTCCTCGCGGCAGCTGCCCTTAAAACCCTTAAAACCCTTAAAACCCTTAAAACCCCTAACACAATCTCGGCCCGAAAAATCATCCACGCTTCCGATGCAATCTAGCTGCATGACCGTGGCGACCCATGGAAATATCCAACAGGCGCATCGCAGGCCGGTGGGTTGAGCTAAGCTCCTCGTCCTCCAGCCGCTCAGCACGGGCCACGATATTCACGCGAGCACGCACCATGTTCCGGCCCGCAGAGACCAAGTTGGAAATACTACCACCTAGCAAAGATGATGTCTTGTGATAACACTTTCCTCTCTCAATGCTGACCAATTCTTTTCCTCACACCGCTCCGTGATCTGCCTGCCCATGTTCGTGGCTTGTACTTGACAATGAGGTCTCGTTCACTAGAAACTGTGCTGCAGGACCCATCTTGGCTGCCACCGGAACATACGCATATATATATATATATGTACATATTATGTGTGTATATATATATATGTGGGATCATGTGCTACATCATACTCCCCAGGTTGATTGCCAGTACCCCCCCCTCCAATTAGGGGGGTCGGCGGCACCTGGGCGCTAGCCCATTTTATAATTTCCGAGTGCAACCCCAATATCCCAAGTTTTTCACCAAAACCAAACATATTTCTATATATTTCTGATGATTCTTCTAACCGGAATTTATTGCTGGATCCTATTGGATTATTGTATCCTATCATACTTTGTGGCTCATCCCACTTAGTGCGTGGATTATATCCATGTTCACAAGTGGGATAAGTAGGGTTAATCCACTCAAAAAACTAGGGATATAAGTGGATATAACCTACTTAGGATTCGTGGGATGAGCCACCAGCGGTATCCTATTCTTGGATTCTTCCCACAGGATGGTGGCTGCCAGTTACAAGTTGGTTTATAACCCCCATTGACATCCATTAACTAGTTCGTTATATCTACCATTAACTATAGTTATATCTACTATAGTTATATCTACCATATCTCCATTAACTATAGTTAATTAAGCCACTGACAAGGCAACTGACCCCTATCTTGGGGGCCCCATCCTGCACCCAGTAGATCCATATTCTTTGGTCACCTGGCTCCGACGAGAAGAAAACGTCGTCCTCCTCGAGCCTTTCTTCCAATCCGTTGAGCGCCTTTTCCGCCGCCGACTTCGCGAAGTTCTGCCAGGGAGCGACAAGTTGTAGTTGATTTATGTTGGGTAACGTTGGTTTTTTTGAGGGTTTCCAGTCATGGGGTACCCCAAATGATTGGTTTATTTCATGGGAAAATCATAAATGGAAAAACCATAAATGGATGATAATGCTAGTACTTTGGGTAAGTTGGTGTAAGTTGGGTATTTATGTTGGGTATGTTGATCTATGTTGTTGATAATGGAAAAACCATCCATTAATCTAACTGAGGGTATAACCCATTTACCCATCATCCCAGACATTAACTACATGGAGGTGTCCATAGTCCTGGGGGTACCCCAATAGCTGATGGTTAATTTCATGGAAAAACCATCAATGGATGATGACTGGGGGTAGCCATATTTTTGGGAACTCCCCATGGTTGGTATATCTAAGTCCGCCAGCTTTTTGGGTTGTGGAAGATATATCGAACTTAGTGAATGCAGGTGAGGGGAACCAACAAACAGAACTGGGAGGGGCCACCGTGCTACTCAGCCACCAATGGAGGGGTTTAAGGTCAAATGTACAAGAAACTCTGGTTTAAACTATGTCTTGGGCTTTTAAAACTATGTTTGTATCAGAAATATTATTGGTTTCTATCCCGAAGATGTCTTTTTTTCTTTCTGATGTTCATCGAAACTAATTCTTGGGACCCAACAATTAAAGCGCACGGTTTCAAGAAGTGGAACCCCAAAACAAAGCCACTCAACGAACCAATAGTTGGTAGTTGGTAGTTGAAGGGCAGGGACAAAATATGGAGAGCTGATGTGATGTCCAATTGTACAGATGTAACCAGCCTGAATCTCGAAATCCAGAACCTCAGGGTGTCCTCACAAAGTCTTATTTGGTTCTTATCCAACCACTCCACTGTACCCCAAAAATACGCATGGTTGAAACACTTATTTTGCAAATAAGGATTGCAATTTTGGTGCATCCCACAGTTTTGGGCAAACCGCTGTTTTCTTAGTATATTGTAAAGCACAGTGATCAAGGCTTCCCTCCAAACTCATCGAAAGATAGTGAGTACCAAGGGCTAGCTGGGTTGCCCTGTATTGTCGCCACATCTAGAGATGTGTTACCTTGAATACAACATGACAATGCTAGATCCGGGAGTGTCTTTCGCAACAGAAAGGTCATGGCTGACAGGAAGGCGCATGGGGTGGAAATTCGTGCCGATAACCAACGAGGAGCATTTTGTTGTCTTAGCTCTCAAAAGCTATGAAACCCACAGGGTTTGCAGCGAGTGTGGGACGTTTTCTGACCATCTGAAGAGATAAGTCTGACGCTCCTGTCTGCATAAAATGTATCAACCTTGTCTCTAGTTGAGGCACAGTAGTTTCGAAAGTCATCAATGTCGAAAAGAGAACGTATAGAATCATATACAGCTGCTTGACAAAGTTTTTAAGGAGAAATCTGGAGTCATTCTGCTCAACATTGAATATATATTGAATATATGAATAAGATTGAATAAGTACTCTGGTTGGTGGTTTCAACCTACCCCTCTGAAAAAATGATGGAGTTAAAGTCAGTTGGGATTATTGTTCCCAATATATGGAAAGTCATAAAATTCATGTTCCAAACCACCAACCAGCTATGGTAACTGCAGTTTCAGTCAAAACCGATCTCATAACTTAGGCCCCATTTGGGCATCAAATCCAGGGATGCTCAACACCATCGCTGTTGCAAGTTGCAAGAATTTCTTTAAACATACCCTCTGGTAAACATACAAAAAGCTATTGAAAATGGCCATTTATAGTGGATTTTCCCATGAAAAATGATGATTTTCCATAGTTATGTTAGTTTACCGGAGGGTATTTGGTGTATCCCCCCCAAAAATGAACAGATTGGAAAAACGCAAAACAATGAACTTCAATGAACGATGATCAGAATCTGACAATCTCTCAGAATTGGGGGCACTCTCTCAGAGTTGAGGAAACAAATGGAAACGGAACCTACAGTCCGCCAGTACAGAACGTCATAAGCCTTGAGTATTCTTGAGTGGCATCATCTCACAAGTCCTGTTGAAAAATGGCCTTAGTCTTGGATTGCTTATGATCGTCTGCAGGGCCTGAAAATCTGCCAGTTTGATCCACACATCCATAGCCGGATATCATATCAACATATATCAGCCACTCCTTCGCTGCAAAAATTGGTTTGTGAAAACATCATGTCTGGTGCTTCAAAGTCCAGATCTGCTGGTTTCGTAACAGTCCCACAGTTTTGCCTCTTTGTAGATATAACAAGGATTCTTAGCCGGATACCATTCCTCCATACGGGGACAAAAACACATAAAACTATGATAAAAACATGTTGTATTTTTTGTTTGGTATAAAATCAAAATCAAAAATCCAAAAGGTCGGTTGCTGAAAAAATCTCCAGAAATTCCATGACATTTCTATCTTTTTCATCCAAACTCTTGGTCGATTGTCTTCTCTATGATGCTTCAAATTCCGAATAATTATGTAGGAAATTATAGATATATTAATCCATATTATGTATACATGTGTATATATATATATATACATATCTGTATATCAGTATATATATATATTTATGTTTAAACATATGTATATGTATATATGTATATATGTATATATGTATATATGTATATATGTATATATGTATATATATATATATACATATTAAATAAAATAATATATATATATATATATGTATATATGAAACTTGCAATTTTGGAGGTATCCCATGGTATCTCCCATTCCCAAGCCGGCTTCAAGATGTGCGCCTTGGCGCGATTATGGCAGGATTCCATCTTCACCGCGAGGTCTGGAAGCACCTTGGAATCCCGCCCGGGGCTGGTGATTTTTTGGGCTCCAAGATTCATCTTGTTAGGGGATGGGTCAAGTTGCCTTGTACCCCCGGTGAACATCAAAATAGCTTGAATTTATGGATGTTCATCCCCTAAAAGTATCTAAAAATGGTATTTAATAGGTATTCATCCATGGCCATATCTGGGAAATATAGAATATTTCCTCAACCAGATTTAAGGCCAATTGGTGATAATTTCCCTTGCTAAGCATCATCTATGGTGAGGTCTAATGGGGTCGCTATACTTTACCTAGTTATATGTTTATGAAATGTAACTTGACCACGGCACAAATAGAGCAAGACAAAAAAACATATAAGTAGCAGTGATGCCGATTTCTATCCAGAAAATGAAGAGAATCAAATGTCTGCACCACGTACGATTTTCTGACCACTTGGGATGTGGGTTTCTTGATCTGAGAAAACACGGAACCGACTTTGGCAACCATGGAGTCTTCTGGATCCAATATGTTTTTAATGTTTTGAACTACAAAAACATAGTGGTTTATCTCTTTATCCAAGTAGATTCGGGGTCAGAAAATCATGAATACACATTGGCCATTCGGGAAAGTCATGATAAACGATCAGAATATGAAATTTTGGGTCACTGTGACCCCTGCCTAGGGATTCAAAGAAAGTCTTTGGTTTCGGCAGAAAATGTTGAAATGCCCAGGCCTCGCTTCTGCAGGAGTGAGTTGGACAACACATGACCCGGGCCAGAAAACGCAGGCCGAAGCTTCATGTGGACTTGCTTGCTAACACGTGGTCGTACGCTAGTTTCATCGCACAAAATCCGTGAGGAATGTGAAAGGACTTTTGAATTACCATGGCTTGTTATTTGTTACATAGCCATGGTATTGATTCATTGATGGCCCATCTATAGATGATTTTCCCATTCATACCTCCATTTGTGGTTGGGATTTTCCATGGCAAACCGTTAAATATCGTTAAATGGCAGTGTGTCAAAACCTTGTACCCCTGGTGAACATCAAAATAGCTGGGATTTATGGATGTTCATTCCCCTAAAAATGGTATCTATAGGTATTGACCCATACCCAAATAACCAGATGGTACTCCCAAGAGGAATTCCAAGACATCAATGCTGCAGAGTCCGACGATTTTCCAACGCCTGAAATCTGAAAGATCTGCAGAAACAAATGAAGCATTAAAAATAGCCCTACCCTCTGGTAATTTAACATAGCTATTGATAATCGCCATTTATAGTAGATTTTCCCATTAAAAATAGTGATTTTCCATAGCTATGTTAAATTACCAGAGGGTATCCCATCTCGTTCTACTAGTTGCTTAACAGGTTTCCCTATTTGGGGATAATTGATTATTATTGATTATTGCTATTATGGGTTGATTATCACTATAAACTATAAACATAGTTGCTGAACATAGGTGTCCCTATTTGGGGTTGTCATAATCCCCAATAAACTAGGTAGTAGAAGTCGCAACAAATTCACCAATCAACCAGGGTGTCTCTACTAGCTCAGATGTCAAACTGTTAAGCTGTATGAAATTTCCAAACTAACTAGTTGGGGTTATCTGCTTGTACCTGCTGTATCCCCATGATTGCTGGTTAAATCAAAACACATCCCATCAAACATCTTTTGTATTTTTGGTTGGTGTCAACTTGGTGACAAAAGGATGTATGTTGTCCGAAGGCAGAAACCAAAATAAGGCGCACTCAAAAACAACATATCATATATATCATGTTCTATTCCATCAGCAAGAGATTTGTCAGTACTAAAGAGTGATCATCCAAGTTTTGACCAGCATATATTCTTCCAAATACCTATATCTATATTCTAATCCAACCCTGCCCACTGCGAAGAGTCATTTCAACTTCTGCCTTTTTTGATCAAAAATTGAGCTTCAAAATCGTGCGGGGTCAAATATATAATAAATCTTCCATAAATATTCGGTCATATTACTGATGATCATATACGTTAATATCCCCTATTGAAACGATACTGCACATATATATATATATGCATACATCATACTATATTAAAGAATATATGTGCATAAATAATGTATGTCCAGAAAGTGTTTATAGCTATCCGTTGTCGTGCAAATATAGTTGCCATATGTCAATATATATATATGCATATATCTTTGCAGAAATATAAATTTCATATACTATTTATGCGTACTCACTATAGTATAGATACATATTACTATATCAAACAATATTTATATCATATATATATATATATTACATTATAATGTATGTTTTCCTCAAAGGGTGGGTACCCCAAATCATCCAAATCTGACCACTTTAGTATTTGACCCCATCGTGACTTGGGGATCACTTATCTTAAGAACCTCTCATATCCAAAAAATCAGAACTGTCCATACATTGGATTAATCACAACAATACCATACTACATTCTAGTATTACTATATATACACCATACTATGTTATCTAATACATATATATATATTACCATATCATTACCATACTAATATAGACGTATTACCATCTACCATATACCATACTTATACATGCATTTATTTACCATATACCATATACCATATGATATACCATATACCATATACATAGTTATGTTAGTTTACCAGAGGGAGTATAGTCCATGATAATCCATCACATCCCCGTAAAAAGTATCATACATATCATTATCATACCATGTACATATTCTACAGAAGTATATGTCTATATTTACCCATTGCCAATCAGCCAGATACCCTGCAAAAAATCACCAATTCTTTGCTGGTGAACGTAGATATTTCCATTAATACCAAAAGACTAAAGGATTATTTGGTATCCATCTAAGATTGACCTAGTATATATATATATATCTATCTCTCTCTATGGGGGTTTCCATCAATGGGGGTACCCCAATAGCTGAAGGATTATCCCATATATGAAATGGAAAATAAAAGTCATGTTTGAAACCACCAGCCAGTATATGTCTATATACCCCCAGGCCCATCCTGCCGTTTTTTTCAAGGCACATCCGCCAGCTGCTGCCTCCGATGAACCCATCCTTCGAACAAGCGCCCGGCATGCTCCACCGAGGCAGCGGCTTCACCTGGTTTTTTCGCTTCACGGCGATCCGTGGTGAGGGATCCGTAGCCATATGTAACCATGGTCATGGACTTACTAACCAGGATTATTATGGATAATAATGTATCATTAATGTTACTAAATTATTGATGTTTAATAATAATCGTATTAATTACCAGGATTATTATGTTTATTTCCATAGTTTACCATAGTTTACCTGCTTAGTACCCATTATTAGCAACATTTTTACTAACTCTGCTAAAATAGTATCCCACCGATGTTTTTTACACACCCAGGGCTGAATCTTCATCCGGGTTGACATTACAGCAATCCGCAAAAAAGTTAGAAACATATTTCCAGGATGGTACAAATTACATTTCTTTTAAATGTATATGTACAATGTATAAAAATTATATATGCATATAATTTTTCATTTATATATTTCCACCTTTTCCCACTTTTCTATCTACGACTTGGGGTTTTCCCTCGTAAAAAAAATGCTTGGCTCCATCCAGAACCAAGTGGCGCAGGGACGGGGCAACGTGGTTCTCTGGACGAATGCGGCGTTGGAGCATCCTTGGGTGATCGGGGATGCTCCCAGAAGTTGCGAAGGTGCAAATTACGAGCTATGCGTACAGGATGGGCCCCCTCAGTGATGTGAACGTTGGTTGAGAAAAACCATGGGAAAACCATGGGAAAATGGTGATTTATATGGAAAATCATCATTTTTAATGGGAAAATATGAACCATAGTTGGTTTATAAACCATTGTAATGCAATTCCCATTGACTAGTCTGATATATCTACCATAAACCATAGAAATCAGCCACTTATAAACCAACTTAGCTATCGACTGGGAGCCCCTTAGATACCCCTGTTTGTAAATCTGTAAGTCAATTGTGGATGGTTGATATGGATCATCATTGACTATTGATGGCTTGATTAACCAATTAACTGCTATGTCCAATCCTATAATCCATGAAATTGATGCTCCATATCAAGACCACATGAAAATCTGCTTATCATAATCGAATATCGATTATTATTGATTGCCAAACCATCAAAAATCAATAACTGGTCATTATCCCTAGAGACGAAAAAAAACGTGTATTAATACCCTCTGGTAAACTAACATAACTATTGAAAATGGCCATTTCTCGTGGATTTACCAACTAAAAATGGTGATTTTCCATAGTTATGTAACAGTTTACCAGAGGGTAAACTTCCATTAATCACCATTAGATCCCAGAAAAAATCACCATGAAACCCCATGAAACCACCATTAAATCACCATTAATCAATTGAGATTGTCATGGATTCCCTGTGTGAACTGAGCCCCATTTGATAACCATTTTTTTTACGTCGGATCATCAGCAACTGCCAAAAAAGTTTTGACCCGTTGACAGATTTGATAGAACTTGGGAGTAAGGATGGCCCCCCCCAGTGATGTAAGTTGGTTTATAAACCATGATAATCCCCATGAACTAGTTCGTTATATCTACCATAAACCATAGTTAAACCACTATAGGTAGATCTTACCTTGAAAGAGTTGGAGAATATTTACCATCTGGTTATGACTAACATAGCCATGGAAAGATCCACCACTTTTAAGTTCGGTAAACCATCTATAAGTGGGTCATCTATACCATGGCTATGTCAAATAATCAAAGGGTATATCTTATGGGTATTGTGTAATTTATATAGGTATTCTGGTTGGTGGTGCAAAAAAACAACTTGAAAAATATGAGTTAATGGGAAGGATTATCCCATATATTCTGGAAAATAAAACATGTTCTAAACCACCAACCAGAGATTGTATAGGTATACCAACTTCTTCTTCCTGTTGGCAATCAACGCATATGAAAAAGGCTCACATGGTTTGAGTCAAACCCCCATGACAGCACCACCTGTGGGTGCTGCTAAAGCTCGAAGGGAAGATGCTGCCCAACAAGAATAGACTTGAAATGACAGCAAGCTGGTTGGTGGTATACCTACCCCTCTGAAGAATATTAGTCAGTTGGGAGAATGAAATTCCAAATATATGGAAAAAATTACTTTACTTCGTGTGATCCCCACCATGACATTTATACATGTTCTTACTGGCACATCTTCTGGCATTCTATCTGACATATCTTCTGACATTCTATTTGGCATTCTATCTGGCATATCTTCTGGCATTCTATCTTCTTCTGGCATTCTATCTGGCAAATCTTCTGGCATTCTATCTGGCATATCTTCTGGCATTCTATCTGACATATCTTCTGGCATTCTATCTGGCATTCTATCTGGCATATCTTCTGGCATATATTCTGACATATCTTCTGGCATTCTATCTGGCATTCTATCTGGCATTCTATCTGGCATATCTTCTGGAATATCTTCTGGCATATCTATCTGGCATATCTTCTGGCATATTTTCTGGCATTCTACCTGGCAAATCTTCTGGCACTCTATCTGACATTTTATCTTCCTACATGAGGTCCGGCAGGGAACACTTGGCGTGGATACTCGCGGTTGAGGTCCGGCAGGGAACACTTGGCATGGATACTCGCGGTTGAGGTCCGGCAGGGAACACTGGGCGTGGATGGTCGTGGTTGAGGTCCGGCAGGGAACACTGGGCGGGGATACCCGCGGTTGAGGTCCGGCAGGGAACACTGGCGGTGATGGTCGTGGTTGAGGTCCGGCAGGGAACACTGGGCGTGGATGGTCGTGGTTGAGGTCCGACAGGGAGCAGGAGGAGAGGAGACGAGGAGAGGAGACGAGGAGAGGAGACGAGGAGGGGAGAGGAGAAGAGAGGAGAGGAGGAGGAGGAGAGGAGGAGGAGAAGGAGGAGGACGAGGAGGAGGAGGACGAGGAGGAAGCAACTGACATAAAATCTAACAACCCTCACCTGGCAGGTGAGGAAAAACACATGTTCCAAACCACCAACCAGGCAAAAGATATTCACATCAAGTCGTACTTCCAATCATTGCGTCCTACTTGTTCATCCGTCACCAATAACTCGGATGATTACCTGGGCTAAGTCCCATGAAATCCCACAAAAAGTATCAAAAAGTCACCATTTTTGATGCTAAATCCATGTAAATAGCCATCTTTCAACAGGTTCACCTTGCACCGAGGTGAAAAACCCCTGGGCAGAGCCAGAGGTGGCGGTTGACATAGTCTTTGGCTTCTTGGATGTAGGGATCATTGCAGTCTCGACACGCTGCAGGGTGTGTAAATAGGCAATCGGCAGAATGGTGTGGATCAATGCATCGATAGCGGCGTTTCCATTCTGAATCGCCTCATTCAGCTCTTTTTTTCCCTGGTCCAATCTAGCAGTGGGCAGTAGTGTCAAATCTTCCAGAACTCCGGTGACTAGCAACACCTAGTACTGGTCAGTCATGTTTGATTTACCCTCTGGTAAACTAACATAGCTATTGAAAATGGCAATTTATAGTGGGTTTTCCCATAAAAAATGGTGATTTTCCATAGTTATGTTAAATTACCAGAGGGTACCAAACATTTGCTGAATAAAGAATAATAAAGACACATTTGCTTACCATGTGTTGAGCATTTGCTTACTGCTTACCATGTAGGAAGTGTAAAGTGTGAACCATGTGCGCCATTGGCCATGCCAACTGCAAGCCATACACTCCGTTTCACTCCCCACTTGCTACTACTTATTGCTAGCACAGCCAGTTCGACTGGTTGGATACGGTGCCAGCATTGCCAGCCTTAGAGAATCTTCGGTTGATTTTTGGCTAGTTTGATATATTCCCATACAGATGAGCCATCAAATATATCAAATATATCCCTATCCCATCTCATTATATTAGTTAGTTGATAGGTTTCCCTGCTACGGCGATAGTAATCCCCCCATAAACACAGGTAGTATGAGCCCCTATAACCAATCTACCAGTGTATCTTGGTAGCTCAGATGGCAAATTATTAAGTTGTATCAAACTTCCCAACTAAGTAGTTGGGCTTATCCGCTTGTATCTGCTATATACCCCCGTGCTTGTTGGTTCAATCATGTCAAGTCCCCGGTTTATTTGGTTAAAGCTCGTTGTTTTCTTCGTTCAATCCGCATTTTAGCCAATGCAACCTCCATTTTGG
The DNA here is from genome assembly GCA_947184155.2 of Cladocopium goreaui. Taxonomy (NCBI): domain Eukaryota; class Dinophyceae; order Suessiales; family Symbiodiniaceae; genus Cladocopium; species Cladocopium goreaui. The sequence continues at coordinate 664,158 of CAMXCT020005668.1, read as the reverse complement.
TTGGCGAACTAACAACGACATTCACCATCCAGGGTCATCTTCAGCAGCCAAGGTTCACCAGCGAAGCATGTTGCTTATCTTCAGGCAGCGCTGTGGTCAAAGGATCCCATTCATTGCACTGGCAACCTGCGCTACCAGCCCGAGACTGAGAACACCGGAATTTACACAACTTAGGGATGGGTCAACACCTATTATTACTATATGACTGGGAGAATTAAGATCCATTCGCCAGCAACTTAGGGTACCTGGGGTAGCCATATCCATCCATATCCCATTTATGATGTTTGGTGGTTCACCTCAATCCCTGGTTTCTCAACTGTCAGTGGAGCCCTACTTATCCCAGGAAAACCAACCTTTTTGTTATTCGGAGCCACGAAGTATAGCCTGGCTAATGGCACCCCATAGATTATTTTTCTGATTTCAACCTCTTGATTACCAGAGGGTAAGTTGGTTTATAAACCCATCCAAATAAAGATGTATCTCTCTCTATATATATATATACATATTCTGCATACCATAAATTCTATTGAAGCAAGTTACAAATCAGCTTATCAAACTGGGGCACCGCCTTGTTACAAACCACAGAGTGAGTTCAAACTTCGACAGCCTGTCGACATCGGGAAATTTTCACAACGGTCCGGATTCGACCCATTTTCGTACAATTTGAGGCCCCCAAGATAGCTAAGTTGGTGCAAATAACTCCAATAACTATGGTGTATGGTGCTTATAAGTATAGTTACTGGGGCTTATAAGCCAACTTATAACTGGGGGGGCCCACATTGTAATAATAACACCCTCTGGTAAACATATAAAAAACTATGGAAAGATCCACCATGCTATCAATGGGTAAATCCACGAACTTTCGACTGGGCCATGGTTTCAATAGCTATTTTGACATAACCAGAGGGTAACCACTACATTGCCAACCAGCCAGAGGGCCCCTGCAAAAAATGGAACAAATTCTTTGCTGGTGAACGTAGATATTCCCATTACCTCTGGTAAATTAACATAGACCCTGAAAATCACCATGTGTTAATCGAAACTAATCTTCCAACCCCTATTTGCCAGGGTCTATGTTAATTTAACAGAGGGTAATACCAAAAGACTAAAGGATTAGTTTGTATCCATCTAAGATTGACCTAGATAACACAACAACACTGAGCGGGTCTTTAAGAATTTTAAGGCAACCCCCTTTTTTTTGTTCGAAGAAGTTACAACAGGAATTCAACCACAAAAATGGATCAACATGGTACTTTTCTTTTGTGAACCAACATTTAGTTGCAGCAATAAGATTCAAACCAACAACAGTGAGGAACAAATCTCATCACAATAGGGATTCAACTAACGACAACGAGGAATTTACTAATCACAATTGGGACTGAAAAAAAACATACTACCGTATCATAGCGGAGCTTGTTGATCAACCAAAGATACGGTTCAAAGCACCGGACATTTGGAATGGTATTTTTATTCTCATCTTGGAAGGAAGACAAGTGTGCATGTCATGTCAATTTTGTGAGGTTTATGTCAAGTTACTATCTTCAAGGCTGGTTGAACCCAAAAGCGGTACACGCAGAGTTTTTGCACCTTGGTTGCTAGCCCCTAGATTTCTCCGGATATGCTACCAGTTACCCTCTGGTAAACTCTTACATAACTATGGATAGCTATGTTTGACACCAGAGGGTAACAAACATTCATGAATGTGGTGATTAGTACTATTATTAACATTCACCATGAATAATTATATGAACCATTACCCACCATTATTAATCATTGGTGAATGGTGGTGAAGAATGACTGTGGTGAATTTCATGGGAATAATCATGGGAATACTCTGGTGATTTCATGGGATATTATGAAAAACTTCTAGACATATCCATAGAAAATGATTGTTAATAGTGGTTAATGGCTAACAATGGCCAATAACGATTTTGCCCATATCTTGGCTGAGTTTTGTTGAAATCCTCGTGAAGACACCCCTTTTGGTCATCCCAGATGCTGGGGATTCCTGAAATTTTCAGCGGGGAGGCGGGGACTGGGTTGTTTCCATATCTTGGCTGATTCACCTATGATTTCTGTTTTGGTTAAACCTATCCCTATGGTAAACTGTTACATAACTATGGAAAATCACAATGTTTAATGGGTTCACCAACTATAAATTGCAATTTTCAATAGCTATGTTTGTTTACCAGAGGGTATCCATATGGATCCATAGGCTATATGTACATATGTATGATTGTATATGTGCATACACAAATACCATTGGCATCCAATTAACATAGACCCTAGCAATATATAGCATATGTATCCACATGTTAATATCCCAAATATTAATGGATATTTTCAAGTTCAAAAGATTCTGGCAACCAGACAACGGCAAAAGCAGGATGTGGCCCCTGCTTGTTGGCAGGACGCGGCTCCAGAAAGATTCCAAACCATCCACTGACGGACAAAACCGACTTCAAGGCAGAGTGTGGAACACGGAAGAAGACCGAGAAAACAGTGGACTGATCAACAGGAACCTGCTTGTTATCAACGTTAGTCCAACGCCAAGACCAAACATCAAGAACAGGATTGGAGACTTCCTCATCACATGCCGCATGAAAAAACTTGCAAGAGCCATCACATCCCGCATCAGGGCAAGGCTGCAAAGAAGTCAATAAGGAACGCAGGAGTGTAACAGGACCACGGAGCAACTGCTGCCAATCCTTAGAAAAAACATCCTTGAAAACAGCACTCGAAGCGCTCGACCTTCGGTCTCTGCAGGCTCCACCTCTTCGTCCGTGGCCGGTGGAATTGCAGGTGGAATTGCAGGTGGAAATGCAGGTGGACGGTCTGCACTTCCAAGTTCCTTCTGCCACTCGGAGCAGATGGACTTGCCGCCGGGAGCCTGGAAGTCGAACGGGGAGTTCATCAAAGCGGTGGGGTTTTAAAAAAAAAGTGGTTTCAACCCCTCTGAAAAATATGATAGTCAGTTGGGATGATGACATTCCCATATATATATATATATGGAAAGTCATAAAATTCCGTGGTTCCAAACCACCAACCAGATAATCATAAGAAACATAAACTAGTCAACCAATCTCCCCATTGGTTCCCTCATTTTTTGGGACATCTAGGCTGCTTAGCAGCTCAGAACGTGGTGAGACGCTTGCGATTTCAGCTCATCCGCGCCCCGATTAAACCATTAATAAAACCTGCAGGATGGGCCTCCCCAGTGATGTTTGTTGGTTTATAAACCGTTATAATCCTCATTAACTAGTTCGTTATATCTGCCATAAACCATAGAAATCAGCCACTCATAAGGCAACTTTGCTATCTTGGGGGCCCATCCTGTATAGTGTTGCCGAGGTCCCACAATCCGCGCCACCCTTAGTTGACCTGGTCCACTGGGCTGAGAGAAGTCTCCCGCTGCCGCTGCCGCTGCTCCCTGAGGCATCTCCTGTGCGAGATATTGAACTTAGCAACTGGGTAGTAACCATGGTTATCTGGTTGGTGGTATACCTACCTCTGAAAAATATGATTCGTCAGTTGGGATTATGACATTCCCAATATATGGAAAAACAAAATTCATGTTCCAAACCACCAACCAGTTATATAATAGACATGGGATCATATCATTATAGTCCATGTATAGGGATCTATAAAACTCTATAACTATGCTTACTAACTATTGTAAAATGGATCTTATAGTTGTAGCCAATTTTATAGGAATATTTAATGGTATTTATATATCTATATAATAATGGGATAATATTGGGATTAATCTTGGGCTTAAGAATAGTCATTAGGATAGAAAGGGGATATAGTATGTAATCCATATAAAATCCACATAATATATATACAGTATATATATATATATATATTCGATTTGTGCGGTTCTTACATCGTGGGGGATCTCCAAGTCACCATGGTTGTTTCATTAATAAGTCATGGTCATCCATGACGACTGGATGGTTTTGGGTACACTGACTTGGGACACCTCCAAATCTGTATTGACATATAGCAACCTCGCGAAGGTCGATAGAAAAAAACAATGACACCTGAAAATCATGGGGGAAGCAACATCTGAACCACGTCCTGGAAATCATGTAAAAAAAACATCGGGAACTCTTTTTGGGACTTCTTTTATGTAAAAAAAACACGTTTTGTTCCAGGAAAGTGATCTAGAAATTATAGTGGATATCATAGAATTGGTAAAGGAAATGGGTCGCTATTGCTGGTGCCCCAGTGCGTTACCTAAGTTGGCAAACAGAACTCCAATAATAACTGTTGGACTTATGGTATAAAATATATATATATAATATATATATAGTTATATATATATACATTATGGTACCACCAACAAAACCTACATTTTTACGACCTTTATTTAATATATATATATGTGTTATATCATGACGAACTGGTTAATGGTGGTAATATAAACCAACAAACATAACTAGCGTGAAGCACCTTGTATGTGTCATCATTTCAATAGGACATTTGATGACGGACGCTGTGATTTGGCTTCTAAGACATCAAAGTTGAAGAGAAACACGAGATTCAATCAATCAGTATCGACAAAGCGATGTATATCGCCATATACTGACGACCAATTTGTCGACTTCCAGGATCGGATGAAATTTCGGGTGTGGTAAATGTGGCAAGTGCAACAAACTACGCAATCAACCATCATATATCATTTAGCATCATCTCAAACAGGAATATTCCATCATTTAGCCTCAAAAAAACGCCGAAAATCAAATGTTTCGCGGATCGCAGAAAATCATGGGATGCCATGGAATTCTCCAACTGCTTGGTGGTATACTACCTACCCCTCTGAAAAATCATGGAGTTAAAGTCAGTTGGGATGATGACATTCCCAACTGAATGGAAAGTCATAAAAATCATGTTCCAAACCACCAACCAGCCAAATTTCATGAAATTTCCATATGGAGGATCATCTTCACTTGTCGATCCAGTGTTTCCGCAAGGTCGCAACTGGAAACTGGTCAGTTAGGTCGATCGAAAAGTTGGGAACCTGAAATATGGAGGAAACATGATTGAAGTAGCATCCTGCAGGATGGTGCCCCCCAGTTAAAAGTGGGTTTATAAACCCCATTAACTATAGTTATATCTGCCATAAACCATAGTTATGGGACTTAAAAACCAACTTAGCTAACTATGGGGCACCACCTTGTGGAAACATTTTTCGGCATCCTTTTTTTGGAGCACTATACAGTATTCTTGTTACTATTGATGTGATTGTTGTCACCATCATGAC